>VXBL01005125.1:1367322-1408008 GCA_013400195.1 Aramus guarauna | reverse complement strand
CAAGATTAAAAAATGCATTCTAGTTCAGCTTTAATTTATACCATAATTTTTAATGACACTTCCTTGCAGGATTTTATACTTGCCCTTGGATAGGTAAGGATTTTACAGGCTTCCCATTAATTACAGTAATTTTGAAAAGTTCCGATTCATGCTCTGATAAATGTTGGTCCAGGATTTGAGAAAAATATAATTTACTTTGAGGAAATAAGGGAGAGGATTCATAGGGTGAAAGTGAACATCTGTAGAACGACTTACTGGATATACGATTTTTGCAACTAACCCACCTGAGTTATGAGAAAGCAGCTGTGGGGGAAGTTGTCACGTTGCATACTGATAAGCATTGTGCAGGTGGGCCAGTGTTCTCCTTGCACACATATACCCATACACTCCATCATAGCCATCCAAAGGTGAGGGCATCACTCAGTACAAGGTTCATACATTTGTTAGCTTCTTACAGCACAAAATTTGGAAAAATATCATCATACTAGTGCTAAAACTTATTTGGCAATGAAATTGAAACAACAATTAGCGTAAGGTAGTGATTTTTTTTTTTTCTTTTTTCTTTGATTTCCTGGTATTTCACAGGCTTATGTATAATACATTTTATTGTAATTTTTTTCATGGAACACTGGCAAACCTCTGTACTTCAGAGATACTCAGCTGCTGCCAGCCCCACCTCTCGCTGTTGTATATCTCCGCTGCCTCAACAGTTCAGCCGGTGACGGCAGTGCCAGCATCCCGCTGCCAGGCACGTTCCAGCTCACCTTGTGAATCAGCCTCTTTCTTGTGAGCCTTTCACAGGAAAGCCATTTAAGTGTAAAAATATACAGTGTATTAGACCTGCATCTCTGAGGAAGCTGAAGCACCATATACCTATTGATAAAACTGTTCAGAGTCAAGTATATCAGAGCTTGTATCTCCTGCTTTTTTAGAAAATGACAGATTTAATCAATTAAACTCTAATGCTCTATTCATAGCTCAGGTTTTTTATGGTACAAAGATTTGCATTCCAATTAGCGCTCGCAAAGCAAGTTTTCATGTTAACCTGATCAGTAGTGTTTCCCCCTCCTCGGTGTCTATCTTATTCCATTGAGACTGCAGCAATGTGTCAGGAAGAGCATCTCTGTTACCTTCTGATTGAACAAAACTCTCTCAGGCTTCCTTTGAAATCTTGAGGGCTTGTCACTTGAGATGTTATTTTTTTAAGCATGAACAAATCTTGTCAGCCTAAGCTGAGAAATCAGCTCTATTTTATCAGCACTTTGGGATCAAACTTCACATTCAGTATTCAGCACTGGGTGCTGTATGTGAAACAAAACTCGAGGTTACAGTCTGCTTTAGGAAGACCATCTCTGGTGGCAGGAGGGATCAGTTTCTTACAGAATACATTTACAAAAAAATAACTGAGATACTTCCATGTGTGTGATATATGAAGTGCTTAATATCTTGCAACACTTGCTTATTTATGTAGGCACATTATGTTGAATTAACTACAGCTTCTTTGACTTAAAGTGCCTTGAATCCACACACAACTTTTTAAAGAGAATTAATTGGCATCATAGGTCTTTTGTAATTAATCCTCCTTAGGGCTGAGGTAGTGCTGCTTTGCAGCAGGTCTATCACTTACCCAATTACATGCTGATTGCTGTGCTCCATACTCTTCCATCTGGACATCTGTAGAGCTCTGGGACTCAAAGAGCTGCATGCTCAGTCCCATCTGGAGGAATGTCACAAAAGCAAACATCTACAAGATGTTGTTGGAGTAAATAAAACCAAGATGGTAATTCCTGCTCCTACTCCCAGTGCCAAGTCAAAGGAAAAAGGCTCTGTGACAGTGACTGAAGACAGGACGGGCCCAAGCCTCAGTCAGTGCTCCCAACACCTGACGTTTTCTTGGGAAACGGGCAGTACTTCGGCAAGCCGTTCTACCAAGGCACGCATACAGTCTGTTCACCAACACACCGGAAATTTTTGCACACATTGCTGTAACCTAACAAGCACCCAATAAAATGTGACGGGCTCCCAAAATACCATAAAGGGAAGATAACCCTTTCTACATACATGCTGAGGTCCGACCAGGAGAAGACTTTAACAGTGATCGTAAACTACATGACCTAGCAGGCAGGTGAGAGCTCTTTGTGCACAGACATTTCTGAGTCTGTGCTGCGGAGCTTGGGGAAGCCAGGAGTGGAAGCTGGGTCCCAAGGCTGAGCTGCGTGTAGACATGAGCACTGATGGGGTAATATTTGAACGAGGAACACTTCTTAAGAAATTTTAATAACTTTTAAACCAGTCTTTGGACTGTGGGAGTGAAGTGAGATGTGTGGGGGTGGGCGTCATGAAGGCGAGCTCATTACAAAGCAGATAGTTTGTTTTAACGTGCTCATTTCGAGACAGGTTTTATCCTTAGAATTGTCCTTCTAACCAGGCCTTTTCCCTTTCCGAGGCAGGCATTTCTCACCCGGTGGCAGCACTGTGTATTACAGCCCTAGCTGAATCTGCCTAATGTCAGTAGGGAACAAACTACCCAGTCCCTTCCCTGCTTGTTGATGCTGCCTTTCAAGTTTTTTTTTTTTTTTTTTTTTTTTCAGTATTGTAGGCAACAAGGTATCGCAGTGCTTTAAATTTTGGGGAGAAAAAGGGTTTTCATGTGGATATTCTGTCACTTCAAATGAGCACCAAACAGCTCAGCAAGATCATCACCTTCTCCAGCATAAAATTCTTCAGCGCTGCCTTTCCTCCCAGGATCGCATCCTAGCAGGCGTTCACAGCTCGCCAAGTAAAGCAGCGATGTTGCACTTTGTGAAAGCATTTGCAGAGAAACGCCTCTAAGGGGGGGGAAAAAAAAAAAAGCAAGCACAAAAACCCCCACCAAACCACACACTGCTTTTTATTTCATCCTCCAGATTTCCTTCTCCTGAAACCATAATGCTACTCCTCCAAAGCTACAAAGCCAAATCCATCTGACTGTGTGAGTGCCAATACAAGACATTATCCTGTTTATATTAAAGACTGCTGTAAGTGAGCAGTGTGTCTTCCAGGCTGCTCTCATGGCAGTTTAGAAGTGGAGCTGGCAAAACACAGCTGAGTTATGGGAGAAGCATCATGGCAGTTTAACACAGCAAGTCTCAGGCCTCCTGCCAGTTCTAGGAGGCATCTCATAAAGCACGGTGAGAAAAAATCACAGAGCTGACCTGCAAAGGTTTGCTCTGGGTTCCCGGCCAAAATTGCCATTGATGAAGTCAAGCAAACAGAATCTGTAAAGGAAATGGTTAACAGGGGAATTTCTGTAAATCAGCTTTAGGAAGTGGTGTGGAAGCCCTTACTTCCGTTTAACACAGTCTAGCACTGACTTCTTTTCCTCATGTTAAAATCCCAATGTAGACAAGCCTAATATGCTAATAAAACATCAATACAGCTTAAAGTTTAGAAGACTTTATTTTCATCCAGAGTAGCTTAAATCAGCTTCTTTCAGCGTTTTATACATTACATCAGAGAGCAAGAAATATTAAACATTTCTTATTTCATCTATCATCTTGAGCACACACATAAATATATATTTTAAAGAAATGCTTAAAACATATTTTTCTTATAATGTAGACCAGTGTGAGAACCCTGAGAAAAGAATAAATTGCAAGCATGCATAACAACCACACGTCAGTTTAAAAATCGTGCAATAGCTAAGCATGAAAGGGAGAGTTAGGGGATTATATGTGGAAGCAGTAACTCTAAAATTTGTATTATTCTAGGTTTAAGTCCCACCATTATCATTATTTTTAATGGTGTTTTTATATGCCATTGAATAATAGTTTGTCCACATCCTGGCTTTTATCGAAGGAACTGCTTGTGCAGCAGTTGTGCTGGCAATAACCTCTAATATAATTATGGTCACTTAATTAAACAATTTGGACGTTTACTTTAGGTGACATTTAAAATTGAAATTTCAAGTATGTTATTCTACCATGTTCTCTCCCAGTATTGTTCAGTAAAATGCCATATTCAGGGAAATCCATGAAATTACAATTCAAAGACTGTGATAAGAATGGATTAGTATTGTACTATTTTTAGCTCTCATTACAATTTTTGTTGCAAGACTAAGTCTACAGATTGAGTATAAAATATATCAGGCTTTAAATTCAGTGATAAGTCATTGTTAGGACAGAGAATTTTGTGATAACACAGGCAGAAGATTAATCCACTCTGATGACAGCCTTGCAAGTCTATGAGGAACAGAACACAGAGCAAGATTTATCCATCGCATTGACAAGGACGGTAAGGGGAATGGGAAATGGAACAAAATGAGTCCATTTGCATGACAACCTAAGACTATAATCATATGGTTCCACTCAAATCCTACAGTAATGGACCATAAAGAAAAAAGCATAAACAAGGCACATCATTTAAAACTATATTGTACTCATCAACCTTTCCAGTGTCTGTAGAAAACATAATCAGGGAAGAAAAATTAATTTCGGTCTGCTAAATTACACTGTAAATGCAGAGGGGATACAACAGAATTGTTCGAACAAAGTTATTCATGTGGCTTTCATAAGTTTGAATAAATTCATTCTGCTCTGTATTCACAAAGATGAGACTATCAAACTAGATCCTCAGCTTGCATAAAGCAGCATAGTTCCCTTGACTTCAGTGAGCTCAAAATCTTCTCAAAATCTCCAAGGAAACCCTATTCTTGATAGGGAGGCTTTGAAAATACTGAAATAAAAGATAATTCACGATACCTAGGGGACACTTTTAAAGAATGGAGATTGGCAAACAATGTGAAATACAGAATAGCAAATGTACGTGTGCATCTTCCACATCCCTGTGGTTCCCTGAAATACACTGGAACTTCTCACACACATCCATTTGTGTGCCCAGATGTTTCTAGGACCGTGGCTGTAAGGCTGTAGGGAAGGGACTTGTGAGCTGAAGTCCAGCGTATCATCGTTTGAATTAAAGCAACTGTGCTGTGTTAGGGTTATGTCCTTTTCAGTGGACTACCATATTTCCCTCTGTATTCATTAGAACTATTATTCTGCTAGAGTCTGTGTGCAAATCTCTTGTTGTGTTAAATGTTGAAAAGTTTTTCTCTTTATCACCATGCATGTGATTTTACTGGAGATAGAAAGCTTCTATATGTATAGTATTTCATGTATATAATCTAAATCTATAGTTGTTCTATTCCTTAAGTCATTAAAACAATGTAAACTCAGGCATAGGCATCAAGTAAGTATGATGTCATTATTGGAAAACTCTTAAATGCTTTGTCTAAAGGTCAAAATCAGAATTACATTAATTTAGTCGTGAACTTTTGCACTTTCTCATCTAAACAATGGAATCTCATTTTAATTTCCTTTTACTTTAAATGTAGGCATTTCTACGAAGGAAGTTGCATATGAATATCTGCACGTCCCCTTTCCTGCAACTTTACGAAAAAAGCTGTATCATATGGTATAATCAACACTGACTATGCCGCACACATATAGCAGCAGTGTATTTTGAAAATACTTAAAATAGTTAATCTGAAAAATCTGAATTAGTAAGCAAAGAGCAGTACATGAATAGACTCATGGTATTTCAGTTCTTTTAAAGACCAAGTCCTATAGCCATTCATCAGCAAAATTTCCACTAACGTCAGTTTGCAGGCAGGAATTTATTTAGGAACTGCCGGCCATACCTGGGTGTTCCCATAGTGAACTATATATGACAGAGGCAAATACATATATCTTGCCACTTTTTGAGCATTGCAGACTATATTCCATTCTGGTTTTGTCACTGTCCTAATGTGCAGAACAGACCTTAAAACAATTTAGGCTAATCATCCAAAAGGCCAAATGGTCCTCTGGGGGTGTGTGTGTGAGAACTTTGACTTTGTGTTCATGCAGAGCTTAATGTGGAGATAGATTTGAATTTACTGAAGTGACTGAAGAGGCTTCTTGCCCTTGTATGCACACTTAATACAGTATCAATGCTACTTAAAAATAATAAGGAATAAAGGATAGGGAGAATCAAATTAAACTGCTCACCAGCTGCCTCCATTCAACCTCTTCTTGGCATACAGAAGTCAAATCAGTTTAATCTCTCTGCTGTAGCAATGTTTCTCATGAATTGTGTCATGGTATTGCAAATTCCCTGCCTTATTCACAGGCTTTGCTTCTCTGTTTTCCCTTTGTAGCATCTGCATGGATTTCAAAGATAACCTTGATCTGTGCAATGCATAACAGAAGTAGTAACAGACTGGACTGGTTCTTAACTGCTGTTATAAAATATCTCTCTTTTATGATCTTGATTTATGACATATCTTATGACGTTGTTCTAGAAATACACTAGGTCACATCTAAAAAGAAGCTGCGCCTCCTGTAAGCAGTGCAATCTCTATTGTACGGGCGAGGGAGACTGTTACTTCTTGAAATGGCTAAGATCATCAGGGTCCCTCAAAGGCCGATTGCCTGCCTGGGGCTTCGCCTGCATGTGTAGCTGCAGAGGAGAGCAGTGATGTCATGGCCGCTAGCCCGTTAGCAGGAGCTGCAAATGGCTCATTTGACCAATACCAGGTAGGACCTGTACAACCAAACCTGCGTGTCCATAATCCCCTACTAGATGGGACTGAACCAGAACGCCAGGATGCATGGAACAGCCAATCCATAGGCCAAAACAGTTGGAAATGCAGGACTGGTCCAGAGCCAGTGCAGATGGCAACGGAGGGCTGCAGGCTTTGCTTGGCATTGGGTGGGCGCAGATACAGATGGCGGATGGGATGTGTCAGAAATGCAGTTCTCTCCTTACGTGTCTTGTGTCAGATTGTCTCTGCGTGAGAAGGGGAGGGGTCTTCCAAAACATACTCTTAGCTTTGGAGACTCTGTCCCCTCTCTAGAGATATCCCCTCTGTCCCTGAAATGTGAGATTTGCCTAGAAACATGGAGGTTGAACTTTCTTTGCAGGGATTATTTGTATATGGGAGTAAAATGTGAATTTCCTGCATGCATTTGCACTAGCAAGTCTTTAGCACTCAACTGTTTGCAGAAAGTGAACAAGGAGTAGTCACAAATGCTGTCAAAATGGAATTTGCTTTTAACTTCAAATGAATATTCATGAATAATTTCCTCCACTATTTGCTCACCACTCATATTTAATGATATGGGAAATGGGATGAATAGCAAGGTGCTGAAATTTGCTGACAATACACAATTATTTAAGTTAATATAAACCAAGGAGCAAAGTAAGGAATTTCAGGAGGAGCTAATAAAACCTGAATGACTGAATAACAAGATATCAGATAAAGTTCAATGCAGACAAGTACAAGATAATGAACATTGGAAGAAATCATTTGAACCACTTGTACGTATTGATGGGGCATGAATTAGCTCTAACCTCTTTGGGTTAGGACAGACGTACCGTCCAGTGGCAGTGAGGAAGGGGAAAAGGCTGCAATCCACTCCTGGTGAAGGATGAGTCCAGATCAGAAGGATCTCTTCAGTCCTACTTCAGCCACAAGCAGGGCTACTGTAACATAGAAATAGTGACCTCTAGACCTCTGTGCCGGAGGCTAAGCTGGGGGAAAAAATCACTAGATTTATTTATTTGTAATTGATTTCTCATATTGGGGATGAAAACTCACCAACTTAAGCTAAAAGGCAACTCAAAGTACACACTCAAAATAAACTAGTCCAGAGGAGAGGGCAGACACATGTGAAAAGTGGCCTGAAGGATGCAAGTTAAATAAAGAGTTTACTTTCAGAGTCAAAAAAGCATTAGCATCATACAAAATAATCTGAAACTCTGTGATGGGCATATTTTGAGTTTCTTCAAGACATGCCACAACCCAGCAGCTAGCATTAGAGAACAAACAGAAAGGTTTAGCAATAAGTAATTAGGTTTAAATTAAGAAGCTAAGCTTTTGCTTGAAGCAACTGAGACAAATTATTGTAGTGGTGGTCTCTAGCAGAGGATCAAGCCAGCATATTACAGGCTTTAATTTTAAGGGGCTTCAGTAGGACTTACCAGAGTTCAACCATCAGTGCCATGACACCGCAGGAACGTGAGCCCTTAGCTTGATGAAATGAGCGAGAATATGGGTCTACGTCACTGTCCCAGGCAGCAGCAAAGCATGAACTTTCTGTAGCTGCTACGAGCTCTCTGCTGTGTAGTGCTGGTTCCAGAGGAAGGTTTTTCTGGAGTCAGTCCACATGAGTAAAGTGGTTTGCCAAGTGACTGGGATGCTAGAAAAGCAATCGGATAATAGTAGGGATGCCTGAGGACCTGTTCCTCCCATTCCTTCTGATCTTCTCTCTGTCAAAGCATTGTCCATGCTGTCATTGAGTGGAGGGACTTCATTTGTGCTCTGTGGGATACTGCCAACTTTTCTCCAAACTTTACAACTTCCCAGTAAACTAACATCTTCCTGAAACCTTGAATGAAGGACGTGATATCACAGAGAAAGTATATTACAGAATAATTGGGTTTTTGGCCCATGCATCACAGACAACTTTCTGCCTAGGAAGGGATAAAAAGTCGATGATGATACAGTTGTTTTTAATGCAGGTGTTTTGTCGTGACTTATTGCACTCTTGGCAGTTCATAGGATGAACTTTCCACTCTTAAGTCCTAAATGATCGTCCAGTATTTTTCTCTTCTGAGTGTTATTTTGTTGCCTGCCACAGCCCTCAAGCATTTTTCCTTCTGCAAGAGTTCTCAGATAGGAAATGCACAAATTCCTGAGGAGTCACTGGGAGAAAGGAGGAAGGGATGTAGTTGGGAGGAGGTGGTGAAGAAGGAATGGGAGCAGGGGGAAGAGAGCTCTGGCTGAGCACAAAAGCAGCAGAGAGCTCGTGCTTCTAGGAGCTCCTAACCAGGACATTTGCAACTGTGAGTGGATGGAGAAGAGTATCTTCTGTTCCAGCATTGCGTATACCTCATCTGACCACAGATCTCTCTGTCCCTGCGGCCACATCTAGCTGGTCACACCTTCTCCTCTGCTCCCTTTGAGCCTACATCTCTAGAAGATACAACCTCACGGCAGCTGGAGGTTCCTGGGAAGTGTGGCACAAAATCCCAAGATCATCGCTTAGGATCTAGTCATTCCTTAAGCAACATGGAAGTTAATTCAATAAGGAACCAAGCCTATGTCAAAATTTAACCATTCTTCAGCCTGCTTTCTGAGGAGAAAAAAAATCCAGGATGGCTTTACAGGATATTGGCCTGCTGGAATATTGACCAGAGTGTTGTCAGGGTAAACACCCGGACAGGTTAGGACAGTGATTGCCACTACTTCAAGTCTAAGACTGTATGATAGATGAATGAGAAGTGTCAGAAATCCTCCTGTGTAAGTAAAACAAAGAAGAGGTAACTGTGGTCTTCTAGGAGCTAGTCTGGTTACCTGGTGGTTAACATGCTAGCACTGCACTGTAAGAGCCCTTCACATCTAATGCTCTGGTACCAAATGAGTGTGGATTAAAAGCAACTGGAAACCTGGCATTTCATTGGTGTAATTACTCATGTGGTTCACTCTGTTCCTCCTGCAGAGATGTGACTATCATTAGTGCTACCATAGAATGACCGGGAGAAGATAAACAGACATGGAAACTGAATTGCCTTATCCCTTTTAGCTGTGAGGATCTTTATACTCAGTCTGTCCATCTCTTCTGTATTATAGCAGATGCAGAAACAGAGCCCAATTTCAAGGCAGTTAATCTGGCTTTCAGAAACATTGCATTCACTTTAAATTCCCTCATTTCATGACTTCATCCAAGGTAAAGCAAAGAGCAGAAAGAAACTGGCTCTGAACACTGAAATGTGCAATGTCTTTCAGATGGACATAGCTACGCAGATTTAGTAGGATGTGTGCATGCATATGTTTATGTGTGTTTGTGTGTTTATTGCTTCAGAATTGCCTAGAGTTACATCATCCCAAGAGATATATTCAGCCCTGTATACTCAGATGGAATATGATGTTTGCACATAAAATGATAAGGATTCGTGAGACACTCAGATGGGAAGGTGAGGTGAGGCAGTTATAAAACAGATGCTAACACTACTTCTGGGCTAGAGTCCTCTGAGGTAGGCTGCTCTGTGATAGACTAGTCTGTGTTCCAAAAATGTTTTTCTTAGATGATTTTATTTGAAAATAATTTTAACCAACCATGGAAATTCATTATTTTTGATCTGACATTTAAGTACATTTTCAATTGTATCCAGATTTTATTTACTTGGAAAAAAACCCACTATAATTGCTCTAGTGACTAGGATAAATGAAACGTTTCTGAAATATTATAAAGACCATCTAAATTCTTGAAGTGATAGGATTTGGTTTGAAACCAATAAATTAATTTGATATTTATGAAAGAAAGAAAAAAAAAAGAAGCAGCAATCTTCAGAGAAAAATCTTTATCCGAGGCATTTGTGCACCCTCAGTCCATTTTACATCCCATTCTCCATTTAGCAGCAAACTTGGTGATTCAAGTGAACACTCATTTGTCAAAAAAAGCAAAGGCTGGAAGGAAAGATCATGATCATCTTTTTATTATTGGCATTAAATATTTATCAGCTCAATTCAGTAATATATACGTATATGTGCTTATGTGATAGAGATAAATGTGTGAGTGTTTGTGTGCACGTGCATATGACTATTCTGCACAAACAGCGTGGATTATATTGGAGTACATTGTTGATATGTTAGATATCACAGTTTGAGAGTGCTGAATATATGTGGAACTCAACAGCAAGGAGCCTAAAGATGTATGAACCCTACCTGGAGTGTTCAGGATCTATCAGTCTGATATGCACTCTCACCAGCCCCTCTCAGGATGATCCATAGTGGTCTGAAAGTGGGGTCCACAACCTCTGGCAGATACATTTGTAAGACGCCCATCAGATGACAACTTTTGGCTCTTGCTAAGTGTCTCCTAGCAAACTTAACTTGTAATTTGAGAAAGAAATATATATCCTGATACACCACACGTGTTTTTCCCCACTGTAATATAAAACTGCATATGTGGTGAGACTCTTCGGTATATATCGAGTTAGCAGTCCAAATTTAATCACACCAAAGGAATAAATATCTTTAATAGAGCAGATCATGCCTATGTTCATTTAAAGGAAAAACACCTAATACTAGCTCTGTTCAGTTTTTGCTCCTTTGTCAGTACTATAGGCAGTTTCTGGAATGAAAGCAGTTGCTGTATATTTATCTTTTGAAAGCTACCTAAGACTGAGCTCTGGGAAGTGTTAACTTCCCTCCCTCGTCAGCGGAGGGTGTTAGTTTTGTAGCATTGTCTGCACAATCAGCATCCCAATTACCTTTAAAACCACTGTGAATAAATACATTTCTTCATGATGCAAAGCTTGGAAAATATCCAGTAATTTCTAAGAGCAGGCTGATGTCTTCCTATCAGTTCACCAGCAAAAAAAAAAAAAACAACTTGAGAATTCTACAGTCACACATAAGATATTGTAATCATGGTGATCAGTAATCAAAAATGTGTGGTTTGAAGTCAAGCATGTTAACCTGTGTATATTCATTTACTTATGCTCTCTTAACTCAGTCTTGCAAAGATAAATGAGCCCATTTATAAAATGAACAGCACATTTAAGTATAGAATTGGGGCTTTGCTTCCCATGTGTAAGAATGGAAAGGCTGTCTTTTGGACTGTTTCCACAAACCATTTATTTTTAATGCTTCTTTATTTTGAGACAAGCAGGGATGGATTCTGCAGTACTGACATTCCACATTCTTATACCCTTTTTATTCAGTTCAGGCGTATTTTCCAGTCTTCCAGGAATATACATGTTTGTGCATGTCCCTCCTCCCTGCCTTATAAAGACAGGCACCCATCAATACTTCAGTTTTATGACACCTCAATATTTTTTTCTCAGCATATTTTGAAAATTTTGACAGCACAAATTTGAAAGTGTCTGCTTTCTCATGTGTTCACCTGCTCATCTCTACTTGTTTAACTCCTTATCCCTATATGCCAATAGATATTATCAGTAAATCCTCCTGGTTTAATCTCCAAAATGTCTCAGAAATCTCCCCTTTCCTCTTCATTCTCCCCATAAAATCTTTGTCAAGTCCATCTTTCTCCACATCCATGCCTACCACGACCTTGCTGTCTTCAGCCTCTAACTGACACTCACATTAGCCAGTTTTTAAAGTAGTCTAATGCAAAAGTAATCCACTGCTCCCAGTATTGAGATCTCATTAAGATATTCCTAAATCCCTCTTCTTCACTGTCTCCCTATTGCCTTCTAAATCTGATCGAAGCTCCTTTTATCATCCAGAGTTCCTCTTGACCTAACCTTCCTTCTTCTGTCCTTGCTCTGTTCTTCCACATCTTTCTTCTTTATGTGCTCCCTCCTCACCCATTGCCGGTCACGATGTAAACCATTTGCCAATTAGACCTATGCACCGCCTTTGATGTTGTCCACTATGCTTGTGAGTGGGGTAGTTCAGCTATACCATTCCAGATGGAAAGTATCCTGATCTGATTGGCATAGTCCCCTTGATAGGTTTAAACCATTAAACTAAAAAGCAAGTCATCATATGGTTTTCTAGCAAAAAGGAAAGGAGGCATTTGTCATCGTATAGTGAGATTTTGGGGTTTTTTTCTGAGTCACCCATAATTTCTCCTGTGTCTTTAGGCCTTGAATCAGAAAAGAAATTAAAGCTTCTACTATAAATTTACTAGCACTATGATTCATTAAATTGCTCTCCAACCAGTCTGTCCAAACACCCCTTGCAGAAAGCTGACGTCTAGACAAAATTGAAACATACATCTCTGACTTTTCAAAAAATGTTTCCAGCTCTTAAGACTAGAATATTACATTCTAACTTCTTGCTCTCTCCACTCACTTACTATTAAACACCTCTTAGCTTGATTTTGGGGAGTAAAAAGACTCAGGGCAATAAGATATTTCTGCATTATAGGCTCTCCAAACAAAGCCCTTAGTAGTCAGTTGAAATTCAGCAGCAGGATCTGTAGTTAGCACAGACAAGCCAAGCTCACGTACAATACAGCGCATGTCAGCACGAAGGACAGGACATGCAGATCAAAGCTCCCTTCAGTTCATCTCACTTTCTGTTCCTCTGCGTCTCCGTGCATTGGATTACGGGAAAACTTAACAAAACAAACTAAGTCCTAGTCCCTTCCTCTCTTCCCCTTTAAGTCCTCCCCCTCACAAAATCAAACAGGAGGAAAACAGTCTTCCTACACCTGGACCCTTTGTTCATTATTCTGTGGTTCGTAGAAAATTAACATCCGGTTACTGGAGCTTCCTCTCTCTTTGCCAAGGTGCTGCAGAAGTACTTCATGCCAACCAGACACCTACGTGCTATTTCTACATGCTTCACACCTTCCTGGCCTGAGTAGAGTTTAACCCGTTGAGCTCCAGCCAGCAGTGGTCATGAAGCTGGAAAATGCTGGTGAGGAAATAGTCCCTTACAAGTTTAGAGAAAATTTTGCCACATCCGCATTCACAGGTAATTCCTACGAGTGGGCTGATGCCTTCCCAGCAGTTCCCTACCAAAGTCCCAACTTCAAAACTTTCTAGTCAGACATGAGATATTTTGTCAAAATGACGTTCCACAGCCTCATATCTGTTTTATTTAGTTTAGAGATATTCTCCGTTCTTCCAGCAGCATGCCTGTTTGTGCGTGTCCCTCTGTTTCCATCTATAAAGACAGGCATAGTTCAATGCTTCAGTTTTACAGTACTTCAATAAGTGAGTCACCATCTCCAGGAAGCTGGGAAATGACAGTATGCACATCATCCATAACAAGATTAGAGAAAATATTGCCATATTCATGCATCATATAAGTACATGCTGAAGTCTTGTTGATTAGGATGCTACAATGATGATAGAACTGCTCTCATGTTTAACACAAAGACAAGCCAAACTCTTTACCAAATTGGCTATACTGAGTATGTCCTATTACACAACACCCTGTTTCAGTCCCACGAACCCGTAGAAACTTCAGCTCCTTCAGCTCCTGAGATTTCTGGCCATACAATTCCCTTCCTGCCTCTTTCCTCCCTGCCTATACGTCTTTGTTTTCCTGACAAAGCGGAGTTCAGTGGATTTCCTGTACCTCCTCACAGGCCATCACCCTTAAAGCAACATTACTTGGCTGCAGTAAGGATCTATTTCAAAACTGAAGAGAGCAGTAGGAAGAACAATTGCAGTCAGCCAAGATTGTCTCCAAAAGAATGTGTCTTGGGGCTCACATATACTCAGCTCACCAGGAAAAGGTGGAAGGAAGTGTGTAGACCGTTACCTCCGAGCTCGTAAACCCTGAGCTAGTTACTAATCTCCTCCACCTCTTCCTCACCCTCCCTCTTCTGCTTCACCATCCTTCTGCTGCTGCTTTACTCCTGCCAGCAGTCTGCGGCTCGCCACTTGGATCTCCATCCTTCCCCTGTCCCAGGCACTGTCCCAGGCAGCTCCTTTAACCTGTGTTCGTCTGACCCCCTCACCCCTGGATCTTCTCTGGTATCCCCTGCAAGACCCAGCCTCCCACTTCTCTTTCAGTTTCTCATTTATTTCCTTCTCATTTACTCTCTACTTGCCAGAAGACCAGGTGACCAGGTCAGCCCCTCCTGACCTTTCCTGTCCTGCCTGAGTCTCAGGAGCTTTTGGAACCGTGAAGCTTGGGACAAAGGGCAGTGACAGGGCTGCGCCTGCACCAGGACGTCGCTTTCCCGATAGGCATGCGTGCGCATTTTGCACATGGTCATACGTTTTAAGGCAGGGAGCTTTTTTCTGTGACACAGGGGCTCTGCACCAGGCGCCCAACAGCAACGGCATCACCAATGAAACTGCTTCCATTCCTAGGTAGGTGAAACCTCCTTCCCCAGGGAGCAAGTGGCAGGTGGGAAGGGAGTGGGGTCTGGCAAGGAGAAGTGACTGTGCTGGAGATGGTGGAAAGCTGCTGGGTACACGGGACTGACTGTCCCTGTAGCTTTGATCAATGCTGCTACCAGATTTGGTAATTGCATGGTTAGGATCATCTCAAAACCAAATCCCACAAATGCCAGTCTTTATCTCACTGTGGCTTTTGTTCTGTAAAAAAACAGAAACATTGTGGGTTTCTGTGGATTTGGTGTTTTGTTTTTTTTTCCTCTCTCTCCATCTGCTTCGGAGGTTTTTAGATTTCACATGTTATGAACAGAAAAATGACAACAGAATCCCACAGGTTTCTGTTTTAAACTCTGGAAGATGGTCTCCTCTCTCAAAAACAGTAGAAGATGAAACTTGGTGATACCTAAATTGATTTGGATTATATATAAGAGTTAAAAAATGTGTGTAATTTTTAGTCTTTTGATTTTTTCATTAAATTTTAATTTGTCCAAGAAAACAATGGCTCAGTGAGATTTCCTGAAGCAATGAAACCTATAATTGTAACACTAGGCTAGCAAATATCCAAAATAATATTGAGGTAGGGAAAAGCAGAACAGCAGGCAAAGATAGCATCCAAAAGGGGCTTTGTGTTCTGCAACTTTTGTTACACCCTGCTAACAAATTATAAAGTACAAAGTAAAAAACTTACCTTCCCTTCCAAGTTAACTGCCTCATTTCTAACCTGTTACAGGGTCTGTATAATTATTCAGTGAGCTGTTAGTTTTCTTAAAAGGAGAGATTCCTTTTTTCTTTGTGCTGAAAACCATATGCAGTCATACAATGGGAAAGTACTTGTACTGTGTAGGAATCATTCAGTGGATGGAAAAAAGAAGACAGTGCTTTCTTGACATGGAAACAGTATTTTATGAGATTAACTTTAAATAATTTGGAGCTTTTAAACTCTAGTGTCATAATGCAGTAAAAACAGTGACACATCAATCTAATCTCTCAGACCATGCATATGTCTTATCAACACAAGTATGGAAGTGCTTATAAAAATAAAATTTTATAAATAAATTTATTAAAAATAATACCTGATCAGGGGAACCCTCTTTAGTATTTTTCACTTGATATGTGTAGGGCAGTTTCGATTACACTCAATACATAATTCAGAGTGCAAATAAATATCAGTGCTTTACTGGAAAGCACTAGAGAACTTTGAAAGCCTTTCCAATATTTTTCCCAGATCACTGAGTAACTTCTACCTTGTTTATCAATTTTATACGGGATGAGCACAAATACCAGTTCTTAATCTACAGTATCTGCTGTTTCTAGCCTCTGGGTAGCTTTACTGAAGAAGTCACAGTGATGATGAGCTGTGATGATGTTAAGTTTACTAGAATACACCGATTTTATGGATGCCTTTTACCCAGATCTGATTTTTGAGGTCGGAATAAAGTTTTTAAATAAGAAACTAGTCTCATTTTTCTTTGTTCCAGTTCTGATTTCCAGTCTGCTGGACTATGGCTGTTCGTCTGCAAGCTGCAACATGACATGCCACAAAGATGCGAGGTGTGAAGTTCAGGGTGGGACCACAGGCTGCTATTGCTCCCAAGGATATACGGGAAATGGCATAACCTTCTGTAACGGTAAGAAGATTTTACCTATATGCATTTCTGTTATGTGCATGCTTGCTTGAAAAATTTACTCAAGAGCCCATTAGCTCAAGGATTAAGCTTTTTGTCACAACAGCTTACACTAACATCCTCTCAAAGCCAAAAAATTCAGCTGTTTCTGAGAAGTTCTACAACTTACCCCAAACCTTGTAAGGTAGTGTACCACGCATCTCAGCTGGGTATGACCTGTTTTCCAGCTTCACTTTTGGTCCTTTCCTTTTCCATGAGAAATGCTGACGTATCTTCTCCAATTTAGCTTCAGCAATTTCCCTTGTGAGTCAGGACTTCTGAAGCTTGGGGTTGGCATGACTGCTACTTTACAGCCCTCACATCTCATCCACACACACATCGTGCGAGACCACTCTTCCCAGCGGCTGATCATGATCAAATAATACAGCTGCTGGGCTACTCTAGAAGACTGAGGAGATGTGTGTGTCACAGAGACATGCCTGAATGTGAAGCCAGTGTTAATTTTTCCATTGCAGCTGCTTGCGAGGGAAATATGCCAGAAATCCTACAGAGGGGTTTGCCTCTGGATGCCTTTATTTTCCAACCAAAGAAAAGGATATTTTCCCTGCCTTCATTTTTGAGTTGTTCTCCAGCATGAATAGCTCAAGTTCTTATTTCCACTGTTAGATGTAGTTATACCCAGCTGCAGGCAGGCTGAAATTCATACGAAACTTGTCACTTTTTAGTGTCCTGAGAAGTAGTTGAGAATATTAACCATCCATTTGGTCAGTTTTCTTATTTCATGCATCTTGGGAAATTTAGCAGTAACAGAGGCACTTTGGTTTGGTATGAGCACAGCTAAGCAGCCCGCCTTTAATTTGGATTTTTATAGCTCATTTGCCATGGTATACTTGGAAGTGTGCTTGTTTTAGGAAAATTTAGAATGCAAAGACCTTTTTCCTAAGAAAGCTGCCTACCATTTTGTAAGATGGGAATGCTTAGAGGGAAATATAGCTGGTTAAAATAATAAATAATAAGGAATCATGAAACCATAGAATGATTTAGTTTGGAAGAGACTTCTGGAGGTCATCTGATCCAGCTCCCCACTCGGAGCAGGTCCAACTTAGCAAAGGCGGATCAGAGCCTTGTCCAGCCAAGTTTTTAGTATCTCCAAGGACGAAGGCTGCACACCTCCCTGGGCCCCTGTTCCAGTGACTGACTACCATAATTTTGAAAACTTTTTTCTGCTATCTCCTTGCAGTTTCTCTTGATACAACTTGCAACTTCTGCCTCTCATGCACACTTACTGCTGTACATTTCTAATAACAGTTTAGCTTCATCTCCTCTAATAACCCCCATGACCCTCCATTAGGTAGCTGTAGACAGCAATATGATATCCCCTTTGCCTTCTCTTCTTAAGCCTGAGCAAACACTGTTCTTTCAGTGTCTTCTTTGCATCACATGTCATGTCGTCACTAAACATATCTCTTGAATTTAATGCTAAACTTGCCATAAATATAGGCCAATCTTTATTTGTCTATCGAGCTGGTCAGATGAAAACAAGAAGAAATGTCCTTCACCACACTACTATTGTATTTGCACTAATTCAATTTTACTACCATGAGTAAGCTAGTTGATTTGAAAGTTAAGTGCACATTACGTTTGCAGAGTCAAGGGCCTATGCTTGTGAATAATGCAGAGCAAGAAGAAAACCAAGTCAATTTTTAGCAATGCTAGCTGGAACAAATCAAAACACCATTTACTTATCTGCCATGATCTGGTATCCACTACATTGTCTGTACTTTTCTAGAAAGTTGTGATTGTGAATCATCAATGAAATTTACAGTAAAGATACTTGTTGTGCTTCACTGACGTTATTGACATTCTTAAATCCATCCGTTACATATATACCCATCATGGCGTTATTAAATCCATTTGTGTGAGCATGGATTTGTCTTACTTTCCATGTTCTTTGTTCCTCGTACCACATCTTTTTCTTACTTTCTTTTGCTCCTGTATTTTCTTAGGGAAACCTACATTCAAAATTCATAAAAAAGCATTTATTGTTCATGTAAAGAAAATTCAGTACAGTGAAATTTACATTCACAGTTCTTGTGAATCAATTAATTGTTTTTTAAGAATTGTACTACATGTTTGGAAACTCAGTCTTTAAAATAAAGTTTCCAATGTCAGTCCAGGCAAACTGGCTACTAGATGTGTTTGTGGTGCTTTGCAGTTAAGTGGAAGGAAGCCTCATGTCAGGGGACCATCGTTTTCCCTGGTAAAATACCTCAACAGTCACCAAAGTCACTTACCCTCCAGCTAAGCAGCAAAGCTTGTATCAGAACTATGTGGCTGTTGTCCCTGAAAGAGAGACGACGTTTCTCTAGGGCAGTGTGTAACACGGTGCATTATTAATATTGTGCAGTAGTCCTCTAATAGCATAAACAAGTAACCTGAATTTTAATTGGGTAGGCTCTAAAAAGGATTAGAAATATGGGCTAAACCCTATCATAAATAGTTTAAAGCTACAAAAACGTAAAGCAAAGCCTCAGTTGTTTAATGATGTATTAGATCTTGCTGTTCTGTGTGGCGAAAGCGGCAGGTGGATCTGCTGTTCTAGAGATAGCTACCCATTTGTCTTCAGTTAATAATCTTAGGCTTTTACAATGACGGTCCAGTGACCTTCAAGGGAGATCATCGATTATGTGGTAATACAAGCATTTTCTAAAGAGTATATATGGTACGTTGTGTTTACATATTTGCTCTTTTAGTTATTTAGATAGGTTGTGAGAGTCATAATTACTGTCAACAACATTAATAACTTTGCATAGCGTAGAACCAGCTTCTTCACTGTGCTTATCTTGGTAGACAATTAATCCAAAACAGTGGTTGTTTTGAGGGTTTATTCTGGAACAAGCAATTCAAACTCTTTCTCCTTGTAAAAATGTTGAACAAAAAATGCTAGTTTTCAGGTTAGTGCTCTTAAGCTTGTGTAGCTAGAAAACTGTCCCTTTTTATTTATAGCTACATTCTCACTGTATTTAAAAGGTTTACATTTGTTTCTCTACTTTCACTTGCTTGTAACACCTCTTAAATACTTGTAAAAGTTATTTCTTTGCTAGCTCTGTCTTTTCAATGCGATACACTTAGGCATTTTCCCTTGAGTTTACTGTGCTGCAAAAGGCAATAATGCCCTGTTACATTTATTTCCTAGCACCATTATTGATGAATCATGAATCACTGATGTCAGCATACCTTAGGAATGGGGTTTGTTAGTTTTTACTTTGCTCCCTTTGCCAGCTGGCTAAGTGACTGCAGAGAGCTCAAGATTATTGGATTTGCTGTGTATAGATAAAGACATATAGATATGAATTTAATTTCCTGGTGTCAAAGTCATGGCTTTTAAAATAATTATCCTCTTACAATCTTTCCCACAAGATTTCAAGCACTTTAAATTAGGTCATGTTTTGGACTTTCCGAAAGCATACTTTGGCCAGTCTAACAAAAAGCTAATCCTCTTCATAATCTCATTGTCTTCAGTAAGAATATGTGCAGGAATGCACATAGTCAGGAGAATAACTGATTGTAGGATCTGGCCTCTTTTATATATTGGAATTATAAGTTACACAGCAATAAATTCCTTCTGTACAGTATCTTCCAGAAAGCCATAAATGAGTCACCTTGTCAAGCTTTACACCTCTGAGGTACAAAATACTATCCCATTCTTCTTACTTCTTCTTTTGTATTTATATTCCTTGCTTTATGTAGTAGAAGATGAGAGAGAACAGCCTCTGAAAATATAACTATTTGCCTTTTAGAACTCTGTTCTTGGGCAGATGTGTATTCTGAATGTAATGCATGAGACTTTAGCTTCACATTATCACACACCTAATTGAAGTAGCACAGCTAGAGCTCTTGGCATAAAAATAAAAATATATCCAGATAAGACTGATTTATAGACAAGTTAACTTCCTCTTGTACCAAAATGCCATGGATTTTCTACCAACAAACAGCATATATTTGCCACTTTTGTAAATCCATTTCTTTATATGAAAACAGTTGGCCATATAAATTAGGTGTTGCTCAGAATCCCGGCTTTCTTCCCAAAGAAAATTAAAGGAAACAAACAAATTGTCAGATCCTTTAGAGAAGATTGGGGTGGAAGTAAAACTTCATAGAAGCCAATATTTTATTTTTAAAACAGAGGGAAAAATGAGCTGGCATCATTGATGCTTTCCTAAGCAGCTCTGCTGTTTCAATACTGGCTGCTTCTTGATTGCTGACTGCCAATTTGCTGCTTTGCTGGCACACTGCAGGAAATTAAAGTAAACAGTGTGATCACAGTGTTTACTTTAACTTTGCAAAATACGGAAGGAAAATGAAGCAGTGCTGTTTGTTCCAGGAGGGTAGGCAGGCAAGCAGGAAAAGTCTGAACACAATATCCCTCCCAGATATCCCCACACAATATTCCCTTGTAAATGTCACTTGCAAATTATACTGCAAAATTAATCAGTCTTCCTTGTAAAATAGTTACAGCACTTCCAGAAATAGCGAGCAGGGACTTGGGCTGTCAGCGAAACTTTGTACTGAAGCAAGGCACTGACTCTTTCTGAAGCGCAGTGCAGGAGGATTTATCATTTTCCAGAGGCAAAAAATACATCAGTGCAAAGTGGTATTTTATATCAAAATACAGAATCCCTGTTAGAACACAGGGCAATTTGTGTAAAATCAGCTGAATCAAACTGAAAGCCTACTCCATATCTGAACACAAACAATTTTCTTGTTTTACTGAGGGTCATATGACCAACTCCCTGGCTTTTGCCGGCTGTAAAAAGGAGCTTTCCTGTGAGACATCAGCTCCTTGCTCTACGGGGGTGTCACTGTGTCCCACCCTCAACTTTTATTCTAGTCACTGAATTTGCTTTGATTCACTGGTGTCACCAGTCTGCAGCACCCAATCAGTGTAGAGTTTTGAGGGAATTTTTATCTTTTAAATTAACATGACCCTGTAAAACCACTGTCCACAATCATTTCATTCTATCCAGAAGTGTCCTTCAATAGAAAACAATCTAATCCAAATGTTGGTTCACCAGAGGAGAATTTTATATTTTTTTTGTTACCAGCAGGCATACATCACTGGATGTCACTTCTGTGTTTACCAAATAGTCTGAAATCACTGATATGGAAGATCCAATCCACACACTTCCTAAATTCATTTCACTGCTATCAGTTACCACAAGCTATAAAAAGGCAAATTGCAGCTGCTCTAGCATTGCACAGCAGGAGAAAGATGTGCCTTCGCCAAACACAAATAACAGGGCTGAGCACAGTGGGTGACAGCTTGGAAAACTTGGGATGTGCTAGACAGGAGGCCAAAGCAGACCACGGATTCCCAGCCCTTTTGACACGCTCCTCATAGCCTCTGGGCTCATCTCTCCCTCTTCCTTACCCTTTTTCCTTCCCCCCCCATCTCCCCCATCCCCGCCTTTCTCCCGTGTCTCCAATCTCTGCTGCTTTGGCTCCAAATGCTGCTAGATCTTTTACATGTTTTCAGGGTGGAGCGTGGTAAAACCAGGGCATGGGCTGTGTGAAAGGGCAGAAGCCACCTTCCAGTTCAGGACTCCTGCCCCAGGTGTAGGTGTCTGGCTCTTTGATGATCCTAACAAGTCTTAGGAAGCACCATATGTAGGTATTACGTTTAATTAAGCCCATGCCTTCAGGGTTCCTCTTCAGGGGACAGAAAGTTTTCTTCTCTTCCATGACTTCATCAGTCATAATGTAGCTGAATGTTTTTCACCTTTTCTTGAAGTGCAGAGATTGACTGCTGAGCTGCGCGATATTACCCAGCTGAGGTATCTTGATCCCACATTCCAGATTAAACCTGTAAGCAGATCATGGAATTGAAAAGCCTGGACAAATTATCCAGGAGGATTTGATATTCTGGTGCATGACAGTCCACCTGCCTGGGAAAAGCGTGTGTTAATGTACAGGTTAACGTAGCAGGTTCCTGGCCATTTGGGGACCTACGGCTTTATGGATGGTTTTTGCCTTTTCATGTGCAAGATGTTACACTTTTCCATGGATTTGGGAGGGGGTTTGATGGCTACGATGTGTGTAGACTGCTGGGGACTAGCCAGCTGTTGCATGGTTGCCTTCCAGTCGCAAAGGACGGAGCTATGTTTATGTTCCTGAAAACAGCCATACCCTTGGCTAACGTTGTTAGTCAAAACAGGTTTTCTAGAGTTGACTTTACTTTTTGTAACTGAAATTGCTTATTGTAACTAGCTACTATTGGAAGTATATTTTAGTTGACACTTTTAAGAGTAGATCGGGAATTTGAAAGGGAAGAGTGTGTTAGAACAGTGCCTGGCGATGCATGAGAACATTAGTCAGATGGAAAGCGGTGCAGGATGTTTGAAGTAACAATACAGTCCTGCTGAATAAGACACAGCAGAGGCTGTCGTACTGCAGTTGTCTTACCTCTGTAAATGGCTGAGTCCATAAAATTTTGACTCCAAGCATTTTATGCATTCAAAGTGCCAAATCCAGTTTTCTCACTCATATGAAAAAATCCCTCTTAGCTTCTCACTTGAATTGGATAGAGAGAAATCTTCAGAGGGTTAGCTCTCCTTCCTACTGCCAGAAAACACAGTTCGCCTGAGCCAGAGATACAGCCCACTGTAATCAGTTGTAAGATTGATCCTGGCTTTAATAAGCCTTGGACCAAGCCTATGATAGATTCATTACGTTCACAAATTGGAGAGGGTGGGGGGAGGAAAAAAAAAGGCAGCTCAGTGCTATCTTTTTTTGGATGGCTTTTGTTTACATTTTCTTGAAACAGTACTTTGAGCATGACTAAAATACAGTAATGCATTTTTTTAATGGGCCAGGAAGAAACAAAACTTCCTCTTGTTACATATTTAATCGTATCCAGTCTCTCTTTTAAATTAGTCCTGTTTGCATCTAAAAAAGAGTTTTAAAAATGTGCTTAGATGATGTGGTAGAAAAGAGTTATTTGTCTCTATCAAAAATGTACCCAAACTTCCAAGCTGATCAGCTGCACATGGATGTTTTCTTATGTGTTTAATTCAAAATGTGTTTTAACCCTTGCCAAATAATGCTAATTTCCTTTCTTGAGAAAATGCTCTTTTCATCCTACTTTATGGTACTAAGAATCAATCAATATGTTACATGTTTAGAGGATGTGGGAAAATTCATTTAAGGAGCTTTAAACTTACTATCTCAGAGTCTGGTTACTTTGTGTTTACTAGAGATATGATTCACTTCCCGTATCTCTAGCATCTGAAGGGGTCCCAAAAGGTCCAATGGTAACAATTCATTCTTCTCATTTGGTGGTTTGAGGTAAAAGGATGGAAGACATTTCCAGAACATGTATACTCATACATGTACACTGAATGTACACAAGCGTGTACACAGGCACCTATGTGTAAGTAGGTATGTGAATAAAAAGCAACCTTTTCTATGAAAAAAAAATGTTAAGGAATCTCAAATTTGTCCGCTTTACTCATTCTGTGGTTGTATAGTTGAAATCAGCTTTTGTTAAGGAAAGACTGGGATTTATTGGAAAGAAATTGCTTCCATAAATTCCACTTCCTTGAGACATCTTCTCTATCCAGGTTTGCACACGGTAGAGCCAGCTACAGCAATCAGATTCTGCAGCTGCCTTTGGGGCTGTGAAGTTAGTGTTACCCACGTAACAAGGGAAGTATCATAAGGAATTACACGCTACGACAATAATGTCATTTCTGCACAGCTACATTGATTTACATATAATATCCCACCACTCTGGCATACTCATTTTACTTTTGTCTCTGTTCAATAACTCACGGAGTTCAATAGTAGAAAAGCATTCTCTTTAGGATTATTTTTTCTTTTTGTTTGTTTGTTTGTTTGTTTTCCCCTTCCAGAATAAACTGGCCAGGAGTGGGGAAGTTGTCTGTAACCTCATTTGAAATGTGTAATTTATCTAGGATGATATGCTGGTGCACAATTTTTCTGTGTATGACTGTGAAAAATTGCCGACTGAGCTGTTGGCAGACAGAATATCAAACCCCGCTCAGCCCTGTGTGTATGAAAGAGTTTAAGAAGGTAATTGACACTTTGGGCCTCTATTTGCCAAAGAAAGAGATAATGACGTTCTCCAAGAAGATTAGAATCTAACCAAACATTGTGCTCTAAATACAGAGCACAAAGCCAGGTGATGTTTGTGAAAATGCTGCTCGGCTGCAGGAGGAGGAGGGGGCTGAAGGACTGCAATTTTGTACTGTATATTTTTTAGGTACACAGATTTAATTTAGAGATTATGGCTTGAAAATGAAATTTACAGTATGTGTGTTTTTCGGCGATAAGAAATTGATTTTGTGACCTTGGTACACACTAATTGAAATATCTGGCACTGTGTTTTGCTGAGGTTAAAGGAAGCCATATATGCCTGGAACCGCATTCTTCTTTCACCTTGAACTGCGCAGTTAATCACAGCCACAATCGCTGGCAGGAAGGAAGCTGCAGTTTCGCTGTGGTACAAGGAAGCTGAATAATCTCTGGTCATTGTCTAATGGATAGGTTATTGCGTGATTACTTCAGGCTAAGTTTAAGAGATTCACGATAACTTCAAAATGGAGACTTCTGGTGGAATTAGCGTTCACCGAGCACCAGGGGCCGGTGCTTCACCTGTTGCCATGCAGCGGACGGAGCGAGCAGGCGGTCGGCACGGCAGAGGTGCTGGGGGTTCTCCTCCGATCTGCCGGCCACCATCCTGGCCGCTCGGGTAGGGCTGGGACAGCTCTGTCCTGCGCTCTCTGCCACCGTGCCGGGAGCGGACACCGAGAGGAGGCTCTTGGTTGTGCTCTGCTGCGTGCGGGTCCAGCGGCCGGGAGGAGAGAGCGGCACGTGGCTGCTCTGCCCTTGGACCGCTCTTCCTGAGCATCCTCCCGCTTGAGAGGCCAGCTGGAGCCTTCAGAAATGGAAGCTGTGCCCCAAGGGACCCGGCTGGCGGGGGTTTGATTTAATACGTCTGCTTTATTTAGCGAGGTTTCTGTCTTAGCTTAGACTTGTACAACTGTGACAGTCTAAAGTTGTCTATAAACGAGTGTGGCAGGGTGTCCCATTATTTTGCTTATTACTTAATGTTACACATTTGTTAGGTTGGCACAGGATCATGTTTTTCAAAAAGGAAAATGAAAGCTCCTGAAAAGCCTTGACAATAAATGGTTATTTGTTCAAAAACAGCCAAGTCCAATCTTTGCTTATGTTAGTAGGCTTCATGTAATGGTGTTGCAATAAAGAAAAATAGCTCTTCAGGATATGCATTGGCTTTTATGTTTTATTTGTAATGAAAGCTATGCACATAGGCAGCAATCTACATAAGTTACAGTGAGGGAGAACAGAAGCATAGATGGTGACTTGCATGTTTATATATTTAATATTTATTTGTGGCAAAGTGTCTGAATCTCAGTTTGAAAGAATGTGAAATTAAGCTGAGGTATTTCAGTTTTCATTCCCGGAAATTTACCAAAGGAAGACTAAGAGAAAAGGTGAATTTGTCCTACACCAGCAGACCGCTGCTTCTCTCCTGCCCCATCCGCGCAGAGGGGCTGCAGGTCCGTCCCCACGACCGGTGCCCTGTCCTCTCATGTTCAGTCCCAGGTTGGGAGAAAGTCAGTGATCCTCGCTGCCCTCCTAATGTTGTAACGGGTTTGGGGTATCCTCAAACGGGCCGAGGGCAGCGCCGCCCTGACTCACAGCTGGCGTCGGGACCGTCATGGGGCAGGGAGTTATTGCAGCAGTGATCTCGGCATCACATGAAGGTCCTCATCACTGATCTCTGCAACATCAGAGGCCCTAGAAAACCGCCAGAGAAACTCTTCAGGATGTTGGCATGAACTGAAAGAGAAGTTCAGCTAAGCTCTGCAGGCCTAAAGAGGAGCTCTGAGCCTTGCATCAGTTCTCTGTGGTGATGGGAAAGGAGCAGGTGGAAAATCTTATTACAGTGGAGGCTTTGCCTTTCTTTTTGTCTTGAATAAATCATTTTGGTGGGTAGCATTGATCCTGAGGAAGCTCTACCTTTTCAAAATCAGCCTGTGAGAAGTTCAGAAGGGAGATCAGGGGAAGCTGGAGGTACTCGGGCAGACAGGTTCGGGCCCTTTGTACCTATCCAAAACGTTTCATTATTTAGAGCTATGATGAAGCATGCATCAATTCATAAATATGACCCACTGTGCAATATAAAAATATCAATATTTCTGTCCCATTGTGTAAGGGATATCTGGTGCATACAGAAAGAATTTCATCTCCTTAACTACCGCAGAGAAAATGGGAAAGGCAAATAGGCTTCAAAAGTGTATTGACTTGAAAGCAGAGATGAGGAGAAGTTTCTAAAACTTAACACAGCTTTTCATCTGGGCCAATCAAAATAGAAACTATGCGGGGTAGCAGTTGTAAACGATGCAGAGCTGTGATTTGCCTGCTTTTTTAGGGTTGTCATGCAAATCTTGGTACTTTGATTCCACAAAGCTTTCATCATACTCAGCACCATGGTTAAAATCTAGGAAATTCTTAGTAAAGCTGTCTTTAGAAAATGAGGTTGCTTCAGGGGTGCAACATGCAGCATCAGTGCTCTCACAGGAGAACCTAGATGTTCAGTCCTAGGTGTGTCGGGACACAGTGGTGGGCTACAGAAGTGTTGAGCTCCCTTTGTAGCGTTTCACACATGAGGTCTGAGGCTTAGCCTGATGTCAAAGGAGAGGCGGGATAATATTTACACAGCTGTGGGCTGCAAAGAAAAGAACTGTTAACTGAACTTTTTGTACATCCTCTTGAGTAAACAGGTAGTATACTAATACCACCAAATGCTCCTTGTTGGAGGGGAGGGATGTGCTAAAAGACCTGTGGGCTGTATTGTCTGCTCTCCAAGAAAGCTAGTGCAGCTTTTATTAGCTGCAAAGTGCTCTGGAATTATTACTCAAGTTTGGGCCTTAGACTGATGAACATTCAGAAACCTTTTAACCTGACAATGGCACATTACCCTCAAGTAATGCCATGCAGACAGCAGCATTCAAGTGAGAGCTTGATATTCAGACTAGTACAGGGGCTGCGCTGCAATATGGACGTCTGGCTTTGAGTGCGGCGACAGAAACCCAAATGCAGGGCTATGGCTGCTTTCACTGGCAGCGTGGTAAAAATAGTCTCTTGATATACCTGCTGCCTCTGTTCTTGTTGCAGTAAACAATGGCAGGAGCACGGAGGAGTCCAGTAATGTATTTTATTATAGTTTCCTGCAGAAGGGGTGATGCTGATGACTTTCCTGACAGGGAGGTGACTTGCAATTGACTCTTGCAAGCCACAATGGCTGTAGGACACAAAGCCACAGTTAGGGGTGGATTTTCCAAAGAAATATATGTTGAGCACTTTTGAACTGTCTAGCTCTATCCTGGGTGCCTAAAGGAGGACTGAGTTGTTTCAAAACAATAATCCCAGTTGTGGGTGCTGAGCAATTGAAAATCTGTCCCTGAAGTGCTTTTTTTTTCCCTATCATCTGTTGGCAGTTTGGGCTTTTGATTGATTTGTTACTTTATTTTTAACTGCAAAGACCCTTTAATTAGGGAGGGGAACTATGTGAATGAGCTGGAGCTGCTGGTGGTAGCAGCTCCTTGCCGTCGGAGATTCGGTAATTAAATAAGTAGATAATATCCTCCTTATTGAGAAGATTTAGAAAATCATAAGGACTTTGCATTATTACAGTGTTTAACATCCACAAATGGAAGGAAAAAACCCATAATGGCAATTTTCCTTAGCTGCAATGCATGTGGAGGGCTCTTTTTCTTTCTCTGAACAGCCAAACACTAAACAATTCCTAAATCCCTCCTTGTTACTTATGTTTTCTTCTTGGTGGTTGAAAACCCCATAAAGCAGAAATTGAAGACTTGCTATTAAAATACTTGCTGACAGCTCCATTCAAAACATCCTTTCAAATAGTGCTATCGCATCATGATTCATCTGCTATTCTGATATAGTTGCTTTAACAAGAAGTACCTTCCTTCTTGGTTAGGGCCCATCTCTTTTCATTGGAAAATTCTTCCTTTAGACACTTTATTGAATCTCTGCTGTAAACAAGTCCTTCTCTGGCGTGGTACTGTTTGTGTTTGTTACAGAATGCATGTAACCCCCCAAAAAGCACAGTAACAGGGATGAAAAGCGTGAGATGGTCACAGCACGAGAAAGCATCCCTGGCCTTTTTCACCTCCTCCCCTGGAGAGTATGAGTGCAAGCGCCCTGTGCAATTAGCATAACAAGTCGCTCAGGGTTTCTGGCTCAGCCCGATGACCCCACATCCCTCTGTACCCAGCAAGGGCATCCTGCATCCTGGCATGCAGCCCCGCGCTTCCGTGCACTGACTCCGCCAGTGTCGATCTTCACCTGGTGTAAAGCAGCACAGCTCTATCCATTACAGCAGAGCTATGCAGCTCCCACCAGCTGAAGAGCAAACCCAGGAACATCCTGGGGATTAAGTGGTCCCCAGTGAAGCAGGGTGAATTTCACTCTCGAAGCTTGAAGTTAGAATTATTTACAGTCACTTTAACAGGACAACAGCTGCTCTTTACCTAGAGATGAGCCAACAGCACTGAAAGAATTTGGATCTGAATTGCAGATGGATGGATTTCAATTTGATTCAAGTAGCTGGACTGCAAGATTCTGTACTGTAAGCTCTCAAAGTCAGAGCTTGAGAGAAAAATCATTAATTTGGAAGCTGATACTCTGAAAGACTTTTATGAAGCAATATATTTTCATACCAGACACAGATCAATTTAAAAGTAGTAATCAAGGGCCATGTGCTACGTGTTCACGGACAGAAAATGTAGAGAATCCAGCCAGAGCCAGACACTTAACATTCAGAGCATTCAGACTAGCACTGAGGATATTGCCTCTACGGAAAATAGTATGGTTCAGAATTAAAGTGTTATAAATTTGTGAGATAATCACAATGCTGTGCAGATATAAAGATGCTGCCAGATTGCTGCCAGAAACCAGCTCAACATAACTTTTCTAGGCAAAGTTGGGTTAAACTTTTGTACAAATTTTGGTGGAAGGAAAAGTCTCTGCGAATATTCCACAGAAAAGGTGTGTTCGATTCTTGAGACAAAAGAGAAAATTATAATATAATAAAACCCATTGAATGACTTTTTATCATCTTTGAAAGGCATTCTCTAAATTCCAAGTAACTACACCAGTTTTCGTCAAATGAGATTCAGGCCCAGGGATTTTTCCCTTGCCAGTCCTAAGAATTTTATGAGATGTAACATTCCCTTAAAAAATAAAGCATCCGCACACTACTGCTTTATGTCATGCAAGTAATAGCATTGTACAAAACCAAAATTTATATTTACTTGGTTACTACTACCACTAAACTCCTCCTGGAAATTTTTAACCTTGCTCCCCTAGTAGTCTCTTTGGGGATACTTATATGAAAAAAATAGTGGCCACTGGCAGTGACAGATATTTCAAAAGGCTGATTCATTTCATCTCTTACGGCAGTCACTGCCGGACTCTGCTCTGTGCCATGCTGTATCTGAAATCAGATCCTCAAGCATTCAGGATTTGTACTTGGAGCCAGACACGGTTTTCCCTTTTTGCTGAAGTCGTTCTCTATCATAACTTGAAGCGACCTGAAGGCACCTCCATGTGCATTACTTACACACTCTCAGGTTGATTCTTCTCCAGTTTTCCATATCAGTCTTTACCAGCCAGGAAGGAGATGGGAATAATGAAATCTTTAATGAGTGGCTTTATTTTAGTTGAAGTGTTAAGGTTTTCTGCAGGAGTGACAGTGAAGTGTGATCATCCTCAGTACCTTTTGAACTCAGTTGTCTTCCACTAGATTAAAAAAAAAAAATTTTTAAAAAAATAGTTTTTTAAAAAGTTGAAAGTCTTGCATAAATAACCTGATGTGAAAAGTTATACTGTCAACTCACATATACTGAAGAATCCACATGGAATGGTAATTTGACTTCAGATTGATCCATGAAAATAATTTGACCTTGAGCTCGCATTCCCTTAGCCACCAAAGACAAGCAAACTCAAGACATAAAATGGTAGGAAGCCAGGTCTCCGCAGTCATAGGTCTCATGGAATATTTTGTTTGCTGCAAGTATTCAGAAGCATTTTTATGTGAGATGTTCCTGTCTATTTTGCTTGGCTTTATTTTGACTAATATAATGTTATCTTAAGAGGCAAAATTTTATTTGAACTGAAGAATCTGGTTAGACCTACAGTCTATTTAGATTTTTCTACTCCTTGGGCTATAAAGGAGTAGGGCAAGATTCTTTATAAATACACACACCATACTGTCAATGTACATTTAAAGAGCACTGAAACTCTCTGAATTCCTTTAATCTATTTCAAAGTTCCAACACCTTAATTCACAAACTTTAGATCCATATCCAATTCATCATACAAATGTGCTCTATAAATGGATAAGTAAATAAAAACATGCTGTAGTTAAGCACTCTGCACATAGTTTCACTAAAAGATTAGGGCAATGGAAACTTTCACAGGTTTTTCAATAGCAGAACAAGCATAGTGCTTGGAAAAAAGTCTTCTTTTTTTATTCTGTAATGTGGGATCTATTAGGCAGCTGCTTCAAATAGCTAGGAATTTATTTTTGCTTTTACACCTCTAAGCAGATTCAATTTGGGGGGGTTGAGTTACTCATGGAGAGTGAAAATCCTGAAAGAGCTTATTACTTCTGTGTCAATTTTTACTACTTCTGTTCTCTTCATGTTAATAATATAAGTAAACAAGGTATACAAAGAAAACGGAGACATTTTTACCACAGATTTCTCCTCAGAAAAGTGACATAATATAGTGATGTGAAGACAGATGACACTGTATTACATTGCTATATGCTACTCCATAGCATGCAGCCAGATAAAATCTTAGAAAATCCCAAACATTGAAATTGATTGAGACTAGAAAATGAGAGTGAAGCCTTTTCTGAGATCTTTTGGGGAAATGTTATAATTAATAATTATCTCCTAGCTGGTTTTGTGGTTATTTCTCTGCTCCAGCCTTTGACAGACCAGATGTAAAGTGCTTTTGGCTGGTCTGTCAGCGGGCTCCTGTTACTATCAGTTGGGACATAAAATCCTTCCTCACGTATTTGTATAGGTAAATCTGGTCACTGACTCTTCCCATTCCCATCCTCTCTGCTTTCCCTCTATATAATATCTCTGTCCTGATTGGTGTTAACAACATCTAGTAATTTAGTATCATCTGTGAATTTAATTCTCAGGCTGTTCATCTCTTTTTCCAGAGCATTAATAAATATGTAAAATAAAACTGGGCTTAACACCAACTCCTGTGGCAACCCAACTGGATACCTCTTCACAGCTCAGCGCAGTGCTGTTTGTCATGACTCATTATCCTTTGTTTACATTCCTTCAGCCAGTTTTCAATCCACATGACAGCACTCTTATCCAAGACATTATAAATTATTTTTCTAATAAGATTTTGTGAGCCACTGTATCAAATGCTATGCTACAGCCCAGATATATTGCAGCCACTCTGTTCCTTCCATACACTAAACCAGAAAATGGTGAAGAAGCAATTACATTTGTCTGGCATGATCCGTTCTTTGAAAATACAAACTATTTATTGGTCATGGTTCCCCTGTTGTTCCAGATGATTTTTACGCTCATAATATTTATTCCATTATTTTAGAAGAGATTGAGAACAATCATACCAGAAGATAACTGCAGGTTCACTCTCCCTCTCTTCCTCTTTTTCTTGGAAGACTTTCAGCAATTGCTGAGATTGACACCCAGGGATTTAAGGCGAAGGGGACAGTATATCCCAAATGCATACCCTTCCGCAACAAGGCGTCACATGTGAGGAGTACCGCCAGAGCATGGGGAATGGCAGAGAGATGGGACTAACTATAATCTAGGTGATACAGTCCGAGGGAAAGGACAGAAAGGCATGGCATGGCTGTTAGGAGGTGGGCTGAACAGAAGAAAGGAGCAGAGGACGTCAAAGAGAATCTCAAAACTGGGAGTCAATTTGATGGGGGAATTCAGGAGCTGTTGGCTTTAGGGGAGGATCCCTAAACTCTCATTCATTCAGTGGTTTTGTCTGCTGCTGTTCAAACCAGGAGCCATGCCTTGCTCTCCATCATAGCAATTCTTGTGCTGCTGTTTGCATTAGATGCCACTTAGGGTTTGGAAAAGTTTAAAAAATAATCCAGTTTCTCTGTATAAATTCAGATGCACACATCATGTTTGTACACTGTGAAGTATGTATCTGTAGCCCATCTCTTCTCATGTCAGCTGGGCCATGTGGATTATTTGGGACAGGAGCTTTTGCTCTTGTAGCCCCATGTTTGGGGCTTGTCCCTTTCTCAAAACAGAAATACACGGACAGACCTCGCACTGGCTTTACCGAGAGCTATTCTTGCCTGACAACGGCAGGATCAGACCAAGGATCAAATCCTCTTTGTGGAGGGATTACATTTCCTGCCAAACATGTGACATGGTTCAGTTTCAAGCACATACAGAATAAATCTGTGACAAGACAGACATTTAACAGTGGCTTAGTAACCAGGACTGTCGTGGAAAAGAGTGCTCAGCATCTGATCAAGCAAGATCTTCTGGTCAATGTCTGCACGACCCTGGGATCCATGCCTCTAAAATAATTTCTAGGGATGGTGTCTAATGAAGTGTGAGTACTAATTTATGTATACTGCACAAGTGTAGGTTTGTACAGTTAAATTATGTTGGGAGATGACCCCTGAGAAGGCACTTCTAAAGAAACTAGTTTTCCTTTCTGCCAGCTCTTGTCACCCCTCAGCAAATCTTCACTGTCGTCTTTGTGTTGCTTACCCACGCTTATCCTTGGACTTTAAAACGCATTCATCAAAGAGATAACAGGTTTCATTTTGTGTGTCACTAAACATCCTGTGAAAACAATGCTACTGAAAATATGTGATGGCTGACTTGTACAGAATGAGTGGACGCTTTGTACATATTACAAAAATTTCAGTCCAGCTCTTGGAAAAAAAAAAAAAAAACCAACATAAATTTGCTCAAGAGATTCCTGTTTCTTGCAGTGCTGAGTGCCTGCTCTGAGAGCTCCCAAAAGCCAAACTTCCTGTGCTGGGGACAGTCAGAGGGGCAGATGCTGTCACTTCCACCCTGGAAACTATCTGCTAATGCAGTTAATGTCCTGCTTGGACTGCTCACCTAGGAAAGTATGGGTAATGATGTAATAAGATTTTTCCTTATACAACTATGCAAAAAAAACAAAAGAAGAAAGAAAGAAAGAAAAAAATGGGAAAAAATTATAATGACATTTTAAACCAGATATGACAATCTTAAAGATTTTGCACCACCTTCCTCCTCTGGAATTAAAGAATGTTTAAAGCAGACTAACTTGGGATATGTCAGCACAGCTATATGATCCCAGGATCCAACCCATACTTCAAGATTGTACTGATTGCAGTAATGCTCTCATGAATAAAATAATGCAGGATAAAGTGTTGTTTATGATTTCTTTTCTCAGCAGATTAGCTATGTACATCTTGTAACACAGACTGGCTCTGTGGCATATCAAGCACGGCAAGAGACCTGTTAGAAAATGAATTACATTATCCAGCCAAAGCAATATCAGAAATGTCCCGGAGTCTACACTATCTTAATGTTGATTTAAAATCATATATTCATATTACCTTTTTATGTCTAGTAAAGCAATGTGATGGAGACTTTCTTATGCCAAAGTTGTATTATCCCATTTCTCTGAGTTAGGTAAACTGTAATGTGTCTGCTTTACAGATGGGTAAACTTAGCATAAAGAGAGGGAAGCCATTGTTTTCAGTCAAGAATGCCTAAATGTAAGCACTGTCATCTATATTGGCCATCCATAGTGGCAGTGGCTCTGAAAATGAGCCTTTTTCCATTCAGTTACATGACAGATTATTTTACTTTAAACAATTCTTGGATGAAATCCATTAGGCATCCTTAGGGCAGGAACTTGAAATGAAGACACTACCTGCCCGGCTGGAGAGATGTGCTCATGGGCTCGGGGTGATTGAATTGCTTTTGCCAACTGGAGTGGCTTCAGTAGGAGGGATGGGGTGCCTTTCTGCTCAGGTTTGCCTGCAGCTGGGTGATCAGGGTGCTTTTCAGGACCAGGGGAGAGCAGGTTTGTTTAGGAGTGCCTTTAAACTCCTGCCTGCTAAAACACTGCTTATGAAGAGGACATTGCCACTACCTTCTTCTCTTTCTCCTTTTCTTCTTCCTGTGTTTGAATAAAAGTAACTGCAGGCGCATTGAGCATAGCACAGGTTCCCACAGGTGTATTAGGCAAAGAGTTCCCAGTGGAATTGAGGCATCGCTAAAAAATAGCAACTGGGCTGCTTATTGCTGGCAGAGCATATCAAGGAGCACAACACAGGCATTTGTCAAAGACCTGCTTTTGATCCCAAAATCCTTCTGTCAAGTTGTGACTAAAGAAGTAGCCACAGAGCAAGGAATTAGAGTACCCCCGTTGGTAGCCAGTCTTTTCCAGCTGGCATTTTGATAAATGTTATATAAATTATAGTATAGTATAAATTATAGGCATATAAATTACAACTTGTAGCATGGGACATTGGACCTGCTGGGGGTTTTAGCCTGCATGTATGGCATAGCCAACATACTGTTTCCATCATTTTAATAACCTTTATAGAGCAGGTGGCTGATGCAGTTAACGCTGCTATCATTTTTCTTTCCTTGTGTGATTTGCTGTGATGACAGTTCCGTCGTTTCATTTTGAGTATTTAAGGCTATTAGGAAACATTTTTAGGTAATCATCTAGCATAGGTATTTTCAAGCAAGCCTAAAGTCACCTCCTTTCTCACTGCATATTTCTAAACAAGTATATGACATGTTCTGTGTTAATCTGTGGAAAAACTATGGACAAGATCACTAGCTGTGATAAACTGCCTAGCTTAATTTAGTTAGATGGTGTTATGCTCTTATGTTCCAGATGGGGATCAAGCCCAACATCTTACAATTGCAAAGATTTCAAAGATGTGAAACATTTCTAAGATCATTGAAATATATACTTTGCATTTCAAAGATAAAATACAGAAACCAGTATGTCATCAAACCATTTAATTTTCTTCCAAGTTTGAGAGTAAATTGACAAGAGATCAGCAATTGGCAGGAGAACAAATGAAACATATTGAAAGAGCCAATTTGCTAGTATCGAGGGAGGCAGATGTGTCAGTTTTACATCTGCTCGAGCAAAGTCCTTGTTGCTGTTTTTTCCCCTCCTCCTTTTAAAAAATATTTCATTATGTAAAGGTTTAATTATTAGATAATTGAATAACCCTTTATAAGTGACCAAAGAACAATCTGTTCATTGAAGAACCCTTTTCATCACCGTGCTCTGATTCTGGAAGTTGCAGTTTCGTTTGTGGAAGTTTCTGATTTTTTTCCTGAACTCATCACACCTGACACACACCAGATTTCAATTGTAGCTGAGTAGTTTCCTGGGCCCCAATACTCCAGATGCCAATTTACTACCTCTTTCTTGAACTAGCTATTAAAAGGGAAGGAAGTGGGAACAGCATGCAGCTTTTACTGACAGTCTGCTTCAGGATATAGGTGGGTATCATGGCAATGAGCAGCAGAAGGAAAAAAAGCAGGCTAAGGGTAAGTGCTCCCATGTTTTTAAATGCAGATGGCAATATGGGACCCTTATATAGTCACTTTCTGTGTGAAGCAGGTAGGTAGGCATGAGCTAAGTCTGTCAATAGGTGTCAGTCAGAGCTGTAAGTCTAAACTATGGTAGTAGCTATTGTTTGGAGGAGTGTGCACAGGTAATGAAATGAGTAATTCTCTGCTCTTGACTTTCCCATTAGCTATTTGCTAGTCTCTATTCTCCTTGTTGTTAGTTTGTCATCTATCAAATTCTGGTGAGGAGTATTTTTAAAATGCATCAGCAAAATGAGGTAGTGCAACTTTATTAATTTGTAAGGTGTCTGATATGTGATATACCCAGAGTGTATATGCAAAATTGGAAAACCAAAGAATTTCATGAGAGAAGTGCTAAAAGACTGCTGGATTTGTAGAAGCTTTTGTTGCCTGGTTATATGTCTGTGAATCAGATCTCATGTATGCATGTACCCTGCAAACCAGGAAACTGGAAACATGCAAACGTGATATTTCTTTTGCCAAGAAAGGCTGGACCAGATGATCCTTGAGGACCCTTCTGACCCAGTATTCTATGACTCCTTTGTTTAAAGTAGATGTTTTCTGTTGTTAGAGTTTGATACTTAGGTTTTGTTTTGTCTTCTATAAGCTTTGAGTGTTACAGTTGTTAACATGACTTCAGGAGTTTAAACTTTAAGGAAAAAAAGTACTGGATATTTTAAAAGTATTTGTTTCATATACTGAAGGCTTTTATAAAGTACTGAGCATTATAGTCTTGAGGTGCCCATTGATGCTTAAAAATAACAAGCAATTCTGCTCAAAATAGACTATCACAACCTGGTGGTTTTGCCCTCAATTTTTATCTTAAATTCCACGCTAGATAATTTTTTTCCACCGGAGCAGAAACTGGGAAGGGTTTGGTCCACTTGAGAGATGCATTACTTAGTTACTGCAAGGAGGGCATCTGGTGACTGGGCTGCAGTACCTCCCCTCGGTGCCTCCAGGCCATCTCCAGTGCTCAGCAGTGGGAACAGCACAGGGCTCAGAAACAAGTACATGGCATGTGTAACTTCTCTGCAATATCAAAAGGGTATTCAAGGTTAAATCTCCCAGCCACTTGAATCCATGACAGAATTTCCTTTTTAGCTCTGCTTTTTAGTGGGGAAACAAGGTACATTTCTACCTATGCAATTTATTCTTGCACCATTCTTCACTCAAGGTAAAAACATTCTGGAGAGCAGTGCTTGAAAGGAAGTTTCAGTTTGTTTCACTTCTTAGGATTCATTATTTGGTTTATGCTTACCCAAACAAGATCAAGGTGCCAAGTGAGTTCATGTTACTATCGAAGCACACGTGACCTTCAGGAGTTTGGGTCTGTTCTGTTTAAATCAAAACAGATAAGGTAGAAGAAAGGATTTTGTAGATGGGGAACTCAGACTAAGGCAGGTTAAGTGATTCCCCAGACTTCTACCTACAGTCTATAGGAAAGTCAATAAATGAAAATGTAAACCTGTAAGTCTCTCAAGGTCAACTCTCCACGGGTGCATCCCGCTCACAACCTCCAGTTGTGGGGATGGCTTCAGGAGCATGGGTGGAGGTGGAAAATCAGGAAAGGAGACTACTGTGTAAAGGAAAGAGCAGGATCTGCCTTCCAGGAGAAGAAAGAGCAACACAGAGCTGAGAAAATGTGGCAGAACCCAACTTTTGCACCTGGGAATTACTAGGGGTGGGGAGGGGAGTGTTTGAGCAAGTGATAGGGAGTGTCATTATGTCAGGGCTGTTGGATTTAACACAAATCAAAATGCCTCTTGACTCTCTAGAGGCACATTGTACATGTAGAATTATGAAGGTCAATAGACATGTCTGCATTTGCGAGAACAGTTTACACTTGCCGTCTTTGCCCTTTGTTTGCACGGGGCAACCTCTTGCTGAGTAGCCACCAAAGATGAGTTTTCCTGCTGGGCTGATGACTTCTAACTGTGCTGTTCCCGTTATCATCCCAACAACATCCCTCAGCAGAAATCAGTGTGCTAGAGCACTGCTGATATAAGATGTGGACAGTATTTGTCATGCAGTCCATTGGCGAGTCCACAGCCTTTCCACATGCTTAGTATAGATGGAAAGTCTTCAGCAGCAGCTGGGAAATGTTGAATTATTAAATTGTGTCTACAGCACTTCATATAATTATTGCCCAAGTGATAGTACAGTAAGATAAGCCTAGTGTCGACAAGCAGACTTTTCCACCTTTGGAGTTCCGTTAACAGGCTTGCTGTTTTGAAATTCAAGAAAAGTCCACTCTGTCAGGAAGGATTTAAATAGAAAATTAAATGGGTTTGCATATTGCTCTGCATGACAGATTTTTTTGTTAGCCTTCAAAGTCTGCATGATCTAACCAAGCATGTGGAAGTAAGATACATATTTCTGAGTGCTGTAATAGTTGTAGTTATTGTGGAGAAGCGTTATATATAAGCAGTTACCCCAAATGTTACTTTAATACCCTAAATATTCTGTAGATTAATAATACTGTATGTGGAGGCAGGAGAACAGGGATAGCTGAAATCATTTTTGGGTGCATTCTCAATTGGCTGCCCATTCAGAGGGAATTCACTCTCTGGTGATCTTTTCTTCCTCAAGGAAACAAGCGTAGACAAGAGAGATGACTCCACAATTATGTCTTGACTAGAAATAAATGTGGCAGAAACTCCATTTGCTTTTCCCATCTCTTTCTGATAAAGTGCAATTAGTACACTTGCCTCTTTCTGTGAGATGTTTGTAGGCAGTGTTATTGTGAAGGAACATAAGCTGCCACCGTAGTTGTTCTTTAAACATGCAGTTGAAAAAGACATCTCTGCTATGGTGACAGAAAACATCAAAGCAACAAAACACACTATTTTATCTGATGGGGGTAACAATATCTCAGCTAATAAAATGGCTGTCATCCCAGCCCATTGTATAGATAAGGAAGCTGAGGACGTTTGGATGCTCTTTGTTGGTACGCCAAGTTGCAATTATTCTATGACAGAGCCCTTCTGGGCTATGATTGATGAAACGTTTTGAGGGGGAAAGCGCTTCAATAAGCGAATTTCATTGGATTTGATGATGACATCGCTCACACAATGATTGGCAAAAACAAAAACATTTTATGTAGAACTAGGAAAGGACGGCCTCATTTAATCTGCCTGGGATGTCCTTGCCACATTCACTTATTTGTATTGTATGTTGGATGTAAACAAGTCTCATTCTGAAGTTCTTGTGTTGACCTTTTCTGGCGTTGAGATCAAAGTACTGTCTGCAATAAAGATGAGAAGACTTTAAAGACTTCAGTGGCTTGTCAGCGTAGGGTATGTTTAAACATACAATAACACAACAGTGCAGCCTTTGGCTAAAACAGGCACCAAACGAAGTTCTAAAGAAATTTCCTCCTCAAGAAACCCACCATTATCTTGCAGTTTAATGGCCTAAAAGTGGACCTGCTTCAAAAACAATTTTTCCTTCTTTCCTGGGCCTTAACTCACAGGGTGACTCTACCACTTGCCTCTAACAGGCATAACATGGATGTCACCACTCAAAAGGAAAGGGATGCCCTTTGCTTACTCAAATTCCTGGTCAGATTTGAGGACTGGTAAAGCCCTCCTCTGAATAATTGTCAGTCCTCTGTAAAATGTTGGCCTTGCCAAAGCATGGCATTACCCTTTTTGCAACAGTGTGTGCTGCACTCCCATCACCAGCATGCCCTTTTCCCTGGCTCCAGCTGTCCCCTATCCCAGATCTTTCAGTGGGTCTCTGGAGGAGATCCTGGAGGTTGACTTTACGGTGCCTGATCTGGAGCCAAGGCAGCTGGAATAAGAATTTAAGCTCTAATCCAGTATTTTCATATTTAACAACTTGACCATTTGAAAATAAATGTCTTTTAAGCACTACTTTTCTCTGTGCATAGTCTGTATTTAGATTTGAGATGTAAACCTACTCCACTTGGCTGAATAAACAAAAGAAATGTTTAATGCTTACTATAACATAAAATTTGCAACAAATCCAAGCACAGAGAACTTTTCTCAACAAACTATTCTGAGATCTTCAGTATCTTGACTGAGCTGAGACTTTTGGAGAAAAACTAAGGATATCCTATAGAACTGCCTGTGCTGGTACATCCAGAGACGGGTGCAGAGGACAAAAGGCCATGGCTTTTTTTAACAAACAAAATATTTGATACATGATGTAATAGTTTTCCTGGGTTAAAAATAAAGTAACAGTCTTTATTATCGCTTTTTGCTAAACCAGTTTCTTGTACAACGCTTTCAAAAAAGAAGCTTGCAGCCCTTCGCCACATGTCTAGTAAATGGCCCCATTTTCAAGGATACTTAACATGCTGTAGAAATCTACCCAATGCTTCTGCAAGTTCAGCCTATTTAATAATCAAGATGTTTATCTTGATCATATTTGCTTGAACCTAGATTTAAGCACTTAAATTGAGAGGCTTATTTCAATAAATGAAGGGAAGTTACATTCCTTTTTTTTTTTTT
>VXBL01005125.1:1304496-1365730 GCA_013400195.1 Aramus guarauna | reverse complement strand
TTTTCCTTTTTTTTTTTTTTTTTTTTGAGTGATTTGCTTTGGAAAGAAGTTTTTTAGCATTTCCAACTGAGAACTTTGCAGCTGAGTGATACTTAGAAAAATACTAGTGAGGGTTTCTGCAGTGCCTCCCTCTGACAGATCCCCAGCATGACAACCTGTGGAAATCTGTTATGTTTTACATGCCTTTATTCAGTACCTTATGACAATCGTCCTTTTCTGTGGCTTCTGCCTTCTTAGTATGTAAATTATAGCCCTCACTTTAATCAGTGGCAGCAGTGTTTTCTCTGTGTTTCGTAACTGGGACTTTGTCTCCAAGTGTCTGCTGAGCTGACCCAGTGCAGTACTGGATAAACCAAGTCCAGCAATGGCAAGCAGTGTGGCTGTGCAGCACAGTGCGATGTCCAGGCTAATAGAGTCTGTGTTTAAAGGGCTAATTAGCCTGGCTAGAGAGTGGCACTAATACGGCATTGCTGCTCGTGGTACGACCCACCTCTGAGTTCTGCGCAGCCCTCCAGTGCAGCGTACAGGTATATCTCCAGTTGCTGAAAGATGCACGGTTTTTATACAACACATCTACGCCCTCCTGCCTGTCAGTAGTCCCAGGCATAAAATGCACATAATAACACTTTATGTGGCAGGTTGTATTATGGTAGGCAAACTTGAAAGTGCTTTTGGTTCTGACTTGTGCCACGTTTCAATGTTATTACCTGTTATAAGTATTACTTCTGTCCAAACTGTAGATAGGGTTTTAATGGAACTTGTATATTTTTGCCTACTAAGTGCATTTCATAGCTTTGGGATAATAAAGTCCTTAGCTCTTGTATCTAATAAACACCCTCACTAGGAAATGACAAAGTTATGTAGACAACAGTGATTATGAATAAACAGAGTATTTCAACCTAGTATGTAATAACTATTGAAGAACAGAGTTGTTGGTGTGGTCAGCAAGGGAAGAGTCACTTTAGATTGAATTAAGAGGCGGTATACTCCCTTCGCATTCAAAATTCATTAAGGGACCTGAGTGGTTTAACTTGTTCTGCCATTTGACACAGAGAGAAAGTTTTCCAGATTGTATGCCTTAGAAAAAAATGTCTAAAAAGAGCTATCATTTGGCATGAGGAGACCACAGGCTCTATCACTTCAAAGCTGTAAGGTTCAGGAGGGAGAGATGAAAGAGGAAATATAGCCTTTAGAGCAGTCTGGTTTTTGGAAGAGATTGCTGTAGAAAGGAAGAAGGCTATATATTTTTCAAATGAGCAAATTCCACTAAGATGATATTTGGTTATTATATGGGAAAATGACCGTGATTACCCAAAAATCTGCAACCTTTTAACTGAGCCTGAGCAGTACCATAGACCTAACTTCTCCCAAGCCTTATAACCTCATAATTANATCTAGCTGAAGTAATGCTGGCATGTTTTCCCTCTGGGTAGAATTCCTCAGTCTAATTGTCTCCTCCTTGCCAGACCATATTTGATATCTTCAGGTTTGGAGACTGGATGTTTTCCAGTAATTAATGGATTTTTCTCAGTTATGGATTGAAATTATTTCCTTTTGTGAATTAGTCTATTATCCAGTAGTGAAGCTATTGAATTCCAGAGCATTTAAATGGGATAACTTACAAATAGAGCTAATATAAAAACCACACTGTCACCAAGCCACATGAAAGCTATGTGGGCCACTGTAGAAGATGTTTAGCTCTCATGTAATTTTTGACAAGAATAAAACAGTATTGCCTTTACAAAAAAAAAAAAAAATCTATTTTTTGCTATTGGTGTTATCTTCTTCTAATGACCTAACCTTAATATTAACTTGGAGCAATATAGGTCCATGCATCTCATAGACTAGCATTAGGTCACCTCATCTAACCTCCTGAATAGTACTGGCAATCAAATTTCATCAAGCTGCTCTTGTCTTGAGTACTGTAACTTGGGTTTGACAAAAGTACATCATGAACTCAATGTCTCTGATGCCCAGACTAGACTGTTTAAAGTACTTTGTCCACTCAGAGCGTAATTAGCCTGTGGTTTCAGAAATCAATGAATACTGTTCCACAATGGGGAAAAAAAATAGCTTCTCCTGTAGTCACTGTTTTATGGCCTTCCATGTTATTTGAGCTATTACTTCTCTCAAAGCAATTTTACCACATCTTTTATTGTGTTCTGCTTTTTAAATCCAAAATGGAACATAATATAGATCTCAAAGCTAAAAGCAAGAAATGTTTTTAATACTGTTTCAGATATGTTACAGCAAATTATTTTTCAAGGGACAAAATTTATTGAAGATAATGTAGCACAATGACACCTGCACTTCGTAATGTACCACCTACTTTTAAGTAGCAGATTCAAAAGCATGAAGAGGGACTGCTAGTTAAACACTGAGCCTGGTTGTCCTTTCTACATATGGATCTGTCCTTGTTGCCCAAATAAAGACTTTGTACTAAAGCGCTTAAATCATATTAGATCATGATTTAGCAAAATCCTTTCTGGTAGAGTTCACTTTTTCTTTTCCCTTCCAAAAATGCTGCCCAAGTAGTAAATGTAAATTGACAGAGTTTATCTCTACAGGGCCAGGAACACAGTCTGGAAATTTAATATGCAGGACTCGTGTTCATCCTGACTTCCAGCCTTGTGTTTCACTTGGCCATTGTTGAAGAAGCCAGAGAGATCATGACCTCTAAGTGATGGCCCTTGTGTAACTGGCTGTAGGAGACATCCATCTAGGAGTTGTTGGGATTAGGTATGGTTATACTGCCTTTCTTTAGATGCATTTAACATCTGTTGGATGTAGTTCAGATGGATCCCAAGATTTGGTGCATGGTAGTGTGCAATCTTTTTGCATCTACTGGGGAACTGTTTCCTCCACAAGAAGACAGTTTGCAGATTGTGCTGTAATATGCAAAAGAAAGTTTGGATTTAGACAAATACCATAATGTGCCATAATGAGTTTATGTATTTTGGTTCAGAAAGTTCTGCAAACAGAGTTTTCAGAAATTAATATTGGAAATAAGAAGAACCAGATGCATTGGAAATTGAACAACTACTTCTGAGTTTTATTTTCCTGAATGCTATTATATACAGTGGCTACTGGGGTATTGGGGAGGATCTGTGTACACAGCATAAATAAATCATCACATTTATAAACTGAAGAAAGGATTAAACAATGTAATCAAGATTTTAGCCTTGTGTTCTGATACATCTTCTTTCATGGTGCTGATTCTATGCTAGTATTATGGTAAATAGAAAATGCAATGGGAAGTCTGCAAGAAATTACAATGCAGATACTGTCTGGCTATAGGTTGTTTGGTTTTGTGGGGGTTTGTTTTGTTTTTTTAAATACAGAAGTTCTGTTTCAGCACTGCAAATAGACCTACTTGGGCTGCCCATTCAGTTCTGCGCGTGTGCCATTTTACTTTTCAGTTAAAGGATGAGTTTCAGTGAAAGTAAGCAAGTTAGCAACAAAAGTGAAAGCTGCATTGGGTATGCTGTAATTTAATAACAATGAAGTTTCTAAAACCCTTCTGCTGGTAGCACTGAGAAGAACATTGACACCTGCACACTGCGGGCAGTTTGAATCCATCATATTCCCATTCAGGGGCACTCTACCTTGCTTTAATTCTGTGTTTCTGAAGGAGGCAAACCAAGAAACCGATGATGTGTCTCAGTTACGTTCTGTCTAACCCTTGAGTAGTAAGCTTGACACAGGGTGCCTGCCAGGATGTTGAGGTTACATCTTGGTAATTAGATCTGTGTGGGCTGAGGAAATGAAGAGCAATGTGGTCTTCATTCTAGACTTCTCCTCTTGGTAGGTTTTGCCCCTTTGCTTCTATAAAAGCAAAGATGCAGGTTAATGGGAGCCACTCCTTGGACTTCAGTGAGTTTGAGGTCAGGCTATGTTATGGGAACAGACTTCTCACACACTTAAACCAAACATAAGCATGTTGTTCTGTTCACTCAGAAGCAAACACAGAGCCTGTCACAAGAAGGAATGATGGAGCAGGTCATCACCGAGGGGAAAGCCTTCTTCAGAATTAGTGAGAGATGAACCTGAACTTGCCCTTTAGTTCATATGTACCCATCTGCCCACTCCAGGGAGTGGAGCAACTGGATCTTATTTATGGCTCCCAAATGTATAATAGGAACCACCCCAAATAAAATGACAGTTGATAGTTCCCATAAACTCCAGTTAAAAGTACCTTTGACATACAACTAGCTCTGTGCCTTCATCCAGCACCATGAAACTCCCATGCATTGTGTCACCAACATCAGCTATTTGAAACTGCCCATTGTGCTCTTCAGAGGGTTCCCAGAGCAGCACAGTGACAATCCTGCGTGAGCATCTGGGTGCTTCCAGCCCCGGCTCCCTGCGCAGCGCTGCTGTTGCTATGTGGTCTTCAAGACGCCAGGACTTAGTGCTGTGTGACTGAAGGATAAGTCCACATCCTGACAGAGAATACTGTTATTTCTTATCGCAGCCTTTGCCGCATGCTTGTAGTGAGTTTGATATAGCTCATGAGATAATGCTTAATGTTCCTCTGCCTCATTCAAGCTGTGCTGTCTCTCGCTTACCCCCTTTTTCACATCTTGCTTACTCATACCACGATGGTGCCACAGTGGTTTTCATATATAAGCTGTAAAATGGTGATGCATGTCCTGGCTGCATTTTCTGAACAAATATATTTCTTTCTTGTTTTGAAATTTGGGAAAATGCTGCCTGGAAGTTTCCTTTCCCCCTTAATCAAACTGTTTCCTAAGCTGTTTTCCTTCTGTCTTATCTCTTGCTTGGGACCAAAGTGTTTAGATCTGAGTGGTGACGTCTCTCTCGTTCCATCCTGTCAGATGGGAGCCTTGGGTTGTTTATGTTCATGCTATGGCTGTCTGGGAGCTGTGTGTGACTGGAACTGAAAATGGGATTATTGTTTTATCCCCTCCTATTCAGTGTCTATAATCCAGTTTTCCAGAGAATTGATCTGGTCATCACTCCTTACTTCCAAAGCTAGTCTGAGAACTCCAGCAGATCATCTTCATCCTAGATTTTTTTTTAATATATTTTACTCTCTCTTATATTATTGGGCTACAATCTCTCTTCTTTAGCTTTGCATTTTAACAGCTCATCAGGCCAGGTGCTCAGCTGGTGAATTAATGCCGCCTTCCTGGGAGGAAGGCAGAAGGGGAGCCTGGAGTGCTCCAGGTGGAAGGAGGTCACGGTCTGCTTCTCTGAACAGTGAGTGGCAGCTCCTGGTCCCTTGTGCCCGAGCTGCAATGTGGGTTGTGCTCTTCACCGGCACCCGACAGGTGCCCCGAGACCCCGCTCACCACATCAGCAGGGGAAGCCTGACCAGCTCTTCTGAGTTTGCCTGTAATAGAAGAGGCGAAGCTTCATAACACTCACAGGTCTTCTCCTCGTGATCTGGTCAGGGAAGGGGGTTCCACCAGACAATAACTAATTTGGGGTTTGGACACCCATACTGAAGCTCCCCGCTTGCAGCTGTACAGCTCTGAAGCTTTCTTGCTGTCTCTGCTGGTCAGTGCAGCTCTAAGGTCCCCTCTGGGGTGGGGAGCAGTGGGGTGCGTTGCTGCTGTCTGCAGTGCATCTAGACCCTGCTCGCCGGAGAAGGGGAGGCAGTGCTGTGGAAAAGGTGGGACAAGGCACCTCAACAGCTATTTATTCCCCCTTTCCCTCCATTTCACTAATTTGAGCACCCTGTTCCTTTTTATTCTCAAATTCCTGCAGATGCTTGTCTGGGTAAATGATTTGCTTCCAGTCAAGGACTAGCACTTTTGAAGATTTCTCCCCCCATATTCTTCACATATGAGTGATCACAAATTATAGATTTTCTTTTTTTTTTTTGATACTTCACAAGTGTTGAAAAGGCAGGTTGCTCTGTGTGGCTAAACAAATGACAATTTCATCACTGGCACTTACCCAACAATAAATGCTTTTCATGTTTAATTTGTAACATCTGAAAATACCAGCAAGAGATGGGGGAAGCAGTTTAGATAATATATTAACCTCTCCAAACCTTGTCCATTCTCTGAAACTCAACCTGAGGGTGTTTTGAATATGCCTTTCCTTCTTTTAAACTGTTCTGCCTTGTTCCTTAAATTGCGACTAAGGGAATTTTTTGTTGTGAGGCCCTTTAGTTCAGCAAGAAATGAAAGAACTGCTGATCCAAAATCATCTCTGCATATACACATAGCCTGTGAAGGATGCGAGAGAAAATACTTGTTTGCTGAAGTAAGGACTTTTAGGAGTCCAGCTAGCTGCAGAGCCATGAAGTTCAAACCAGTTAAACTCCTGCCAAGCTATGAAAACATCCTGAGAAAGCATTGTGAAAAGCTGTTGCAAGGAGGTAGAGTTACGAAGTTTTAGTAAGAGCTTGCAGTGGCAAGATTTTCTATGCAGCAACTCCATGGTCCCCTGCCCCAGTGTAGGACAAAGATGAATCGGGCCCATTATGAAAGCAATTCATATTTAAATGCGATTTCCAGCCCAGTTCTGCAGTCTCAAGTGGTTTTTCTAAGCATCTGCTCTTTCATGCTGATTTAGACCAAATTTGAATGCTGAATCTTTGGAGAATCATAAACAAATTGTGTTAAATTACCATTAATGGAAACACATCACAAGGAAGGAAAGGCAAGGTTGTTAATGGTATTGCTGTTCTTAACTCGGGCTGTGATGGCTGTAGACACACAGTCCTGCAGCACAGAAGTAATGTATGTAAGATCACCCACTGTTCTGAGACCTCCAGACAAGCTAAGCACAGCGGGGTGAGTAGCACTGGAATTTGTTTTACAGGAAGCCTTTCATTTCCTTGCTTTTGAGGGGTTAAGTGAGGCACTTCAAATACTGCTCTCCCATGAGGGTTACACTAGGGAAGGGTAGTTTTAGTTTCCCCAGGGGCTCCATAGCAGCTTTGGCAGCAGAGGCTGCTGTCGAAAGAGAACAGCCGGATGCAATGAATCAATGTATTCCCCAGCCGCTCCGGCGGCGCTTCCTTCCTACCCAGTGCTGTCCACTTTCCAGACTACTGTGTCCGATGCTGGTCCCCAGCAACTGCTGTTCTTGATAGACGGGTATGCCCCAGAGGCCTTCAACCTTGGTTTCAAAAGGCCTGGATTGGGGCAAAATTAATTGTTGCTGGTTTAATTGCTGCTTTTTTGTGTGTCATCTGGGGAATGCACTGAACAGAATGTGAATATACTGTAGCATACAGTAATGGCCTCAGTATGAGCTGCTTGTGGTCCATAGTAACGTCAGGCGTTCATTAAACTTATGAAAATCACACCATGATGCCTATGCTTGTTCAGACATGGCTCTGGGAAAACTCAGGTTATCAAACTCAAGCTCTGGTCAGGAGTTTTTAATTCATTGAAATCCTTCTCTGTACTGTCAAAGTGTCAAAGGAGTTCACCCTCAACAGCCAGATTTCTGCTGCCTGTCTGGCCAGCTTGGCTGGGTATCCAGGTCAGACCCCACAAAGCACCCTGGCCACAGCACAGAGTACTCTGTGGCCCCGGCCAAAGAAGCAGAGGAACAAGAGCTTCAAGTGCTCTGCCAGTAGCAAGACCCCAGCAGGAAGCCTTGGGAGATGCAGATCTTGCTGGCAGACTTTGATCCAAGACTGTGGGAATTCTAGCTCTTCGGCAGAAGAGCCGGGAGCATGAAGTCAAGGGCTGATCTCACAGGCTGTGCAGCTCCAGGGCAGACTTTCCATGTGGTGGGCTTCCAGGCAGCAAGCTCCTTCAGCCATGGGACATCCCTCCACAGGAGCCCTCTAGCTGGCTATCACCAGTGATCAAGCTTGAAGTTCAACATTGCTAGTTTTCCAATCAGGTCATTTAGCAATTAATAAAGGCCATCAGCCTAACTGATATCAATTTAATTCAGTGTCAGAGAGGCCAGAATATATTCTATACTAAAGTTTCACTTCTATAAAAATCTCATTTTGCATGGGTTAATGAGGACTGGATAGGCACAAATCACTCTGTTTCACTTGGGTGGTTTCAACCTTGTTTGTTTGTTACTTGAAGTGAAGTGAGAAACAGTTTGCTTCAAAATTTACAAAAAGGTGTGGTGGGGGGGAACCTAACCAAAACTTCTGTGTGATTGCAAATGAATATGACAAGTTTCTCCCCAAAAATAACTCTCCATATTATAAGTCATCATATCATCAAAAAGTTTATCATGGAGATGTGCTCAGTGCAATGGAAACCCTTCAAAGCTGTTTTGATAAATCTGCTGCCATAAGACTTTCCCTCATGACTTTTTTCATGTAAAATATGTAAACAGTATTACAAAAATCTTATATCTAAAATTGATAATTCAAAGCACTTTCTCATGCTTGTCACAATAATAAATTATGTCATTTTGTAGCTGTAGTTGCTCAGGTGTTTTTATGCTGTAGATTATAATTCTATAACCACCCGGTATTAAAACAGGATATATGAAAGGGTAAAAATTGCACTTTAGAAAGTATATGAGATATGATAGAAGAAACTTCCTCTATCTTTTTTTTCCTAAAATCTTATCGGATTCTTCTGGCTTCCAACTTCATCATGGCCCTAAAATCCTGAAATCATTCTTCCTTTTTCTATTTCCTATGTTTTAAAATTTCTAAAAGAATTGGATCCTCTTAATACAAAAGTGTATTATATCAATGCTAAATAAAATCCATAGACATTTTACTTAATGAATAATGTTACCTGATGTAAAGTAGTGATTGTTCAAACACTGGATCCAATGTATAGCCTTCTGTGACAGGTCAAGACTTCCATCAATGCCTAATCTTCTGACTGGGGCTACTCAATCCTAAACCAATGGTGTTCTTATATTAATGAACACATGCAGTTTTAATACAGAATTACCATCCTCAATTCAAACTGAGTTTGAAAGAGGTATATCAACTCTTCAGATTTTTTTGCTCTTGAAGATCCTTATACATTTTCAAGAGACTAGTAGAGAAATTATTACATGCAGGTAGTAGCTGATTCTCTCTAACCATAATTACATTTATGTACAGTAATATACTGTAGCTTCATTTTTAAGGTGAAAATGGAGAATTAGTTTTGTTTTATACCTGTGTCATGTAAGCATCCTACCAACATTTAGGTGCACATCCATACACACTCCTATATCCATCCATCTTTGGAATATTTAACACAAATTTCCTAGGAAACTATAACCTTCCACACATTGTGATTTTTAGTGATAAGATTTTAAAGCAATTGAAATATTATAGAACTGCCATGTAAAAAAACAAACAAACCTCAACAAACTATGACAAAAAAACCCCCAACAAACAACCTGTTCCCCATCTCCCAAATACCCCAACATTTTTCAAGCCAGTTCAGCTATTCAGCAAATGCTGAATAGCATTTGTGTTTCAAATGGACTTGAATGCAGTATTACCATTTAGCCACAATAATTAACTTATCATTTGGTCAATCTTGTTTCTAAAAGTCTCCTAACTTTTCATCAGCTACTGCAAAAAAAAGAAAAAAAATAAAGAAAAAATATCTTTAAAGGAATGTGCATTCCTAAAATACTGCCTGTAGTGTTCAATGGGTATCTGTGCCAGCAAGGCATAATTAAAGTAGCAACAAAGCAGGTGGATTATAGACTTGCTGTCATTTAAAGTATTCTCTCTGTATAGACAGAAAACTTGCTTAAAAACCAAACAAAATAACAAAAAAAAAAATTACAAAACCAAAATGTTTTTCCATCTATAAATTCTGTTGGTTTTTTCCTGACATCCTTTAAATCACAAATCCAATAATATTATAAATTATGTAATACTTGGAAAATTACTTTAAGTCCCTGGGTTTCACATTGAACTGCTCTCTGAAGAAAAAATTCAAATTGTTTATACAGAGAAATAGAAGATATTTTTGCCATCTTTGTTGATCTTATAAAATATTTTGTGTGGAATTAGGCAGATTATTTAAAAATGTCCAGTCAAACTGTATATGAAACTCCTTTTTTCTTGAAAACTTCTTCCTCGCTTGCCTTTCTCATTAGCCCAATAGATTTCCGTAGTGAGCATCACCCTGAGCCTACTTGCATATCAGTGACTTTTATGCCATTAATTTCAATGGAAGCAGGATGTGGTCCAGGAAATTATCCTCCAGCATGGTCTGCTCAGTATTACATTAGACCATGGGAATAGAGAAAAGAAAGCTCCTTATGAATTTAACTTTTTAAAACATCCATTCTTTTGTTTGCAATGTAAGTTACTACTATTCTTCATCGATTCTAAAGGTTTCTTAAATTATCAAAAAGGTTGTCTCAAGAGGTAAGCCTTCTAAGGCAATATAGTCACCATTACACCCCTTAGAGACATCCTGAATATTGAGGAAAATACCAATAATCCAGTAGAGTTAATTAGGCATAATTTTAAATATTTTATTGATGACCACTGCATGAGTCATTTTAATATTGCTTATAAAATCTTTGGACCACCTGAAAAAGGTACTAGTGAGGACTGCAGTTGAGCTCCTAGAAAACAAATCCAAAAGAAAAGTTCTTGTATGTAACCTGTAGCTTGTCCTCATCAGCTCTGCTATTCCTCTGCTTTGAATGAATTCCTGCAGTCATCAATGCCCTTCTACTTCTCATCTTCCACAACTACTCTACCATGAGCTTTCCAAAGTCAACATATATTTTTTTTCTGGAATCTATAATACTTTCCCAAGACCAAGTTTACTCAGCAGTTAGAGTAGTCCACTCCTTTTTGTCATGAAATGCCAGGGTCCAGGAGCTAACTGGGATTGCAAGAGCGCCAAATACACAGACACATACATGTGATATTCAAACTAAACAAGTGGACCTTGCCTCCAAGATTTGTAATGTGTTCTGAGGCTTAGTCTCCACAATGCCATGTGCCAAATGATTTTTCATATTCTCACACTTAGCTTGGATTAACACCATGTTTTTTTCCTCCCTATCATAATTTCATTTAAACTGATTTAGTTTTACTTTGGCATTCTTTAAGTAATATCTAAATCGAAATCATACACCTTCTCTGCTGTATTCTCATGAATACCAAAGCTGTAGAATAAATATTGTTGATGTGTGTTGGCAAAGTGCTTTTATACTTGGATTCCTCATTAAATTACATTCCATTTTAGTTATAATGAGCATAATCCATTTGATACTGTTGACCTAAATTCCCCTGAGGAAAGCTGAAGTTCTGAATTGATATTTGCATCTCTGAGTCAACTGAGGAATGTTCAAAATCACGTTAGAGTTCAAATCTGAAAAATATCCTTTTCCAATGTTATTATAGGAGTTGTGACTAAATGTATTCCTGCAGTGCTTTACAACTCTTACTGTACTTTAATCTTGCCACTTCCCTAGCTTATGTGACACTTTACTTATCTGTGCCCTATCTCTGTAAACGCCTTATGAGAACACTGACCATCAGGAAGCAGAAACACCTTTCTGAAATTCATCCCTGGGTGTTTTTCCTGAGACCATATTTCTTGTCCCTGTCACATTCCTTATTTGTTCCTCTTCTGCAATAAATTGTTATTTCTCTCCTTGTTAGAATTCTTTCCTGTCATTCATCACGTTATGTGTACCTTTTGCTTGAGACAAGGGACAAAATCCCAGTAGACTTCAGGAAGCCTTTAACTCTTTTCCTTTCTCACAATGAAGAAACTAGAGAACTCTACTCAGAGTGTTGTCATCTTTGGGAGAGTTTCATTGATTTGTTTCTTTCAGAGTTTTGGGGTACTTTCGGAGAAATGGGCTACTTGGAAAGATGGAATTACCAGTATTGTGAGTGTTACTCTCATTTTGATAAGTAGAGCATCTGGATAAGGAAGTCTTTGAAATTTTTCTCAAGTTTGGTCTGAAAATTATTTAACAGAAAACGAGGACCTTAGAAGATTCTGGGGAGGAAACAGTTTTATTAAGTCATTGCAGAAGATCAACTATACATCTCTAAGCATGAGTTTATGATTTCATTAGACCTTTGATCAAGCTAGCTGAACCCCTGTGCTTATAATGATAGCACATGCAGGGCCTCTGCAGAGATGAAGTAGTCCTAAAACTTGTGTATACAGTTCTTTTTTCATGTATCGTTGGAGGCATGGGATTAGCTCTGTAAAATAGATCGTATAAATTTGCAGGTACAAAAATGATGACTTGCACAACAATTTTCAAGAGGTTAAAGATTGGGCCATGAATCTTGCTCATCTGATTGTGAAGCTCTTTGGGATAACTAAGAAAAACCAGTATACTTGAAGATTCAGTCAGTAGGACAAACTTTGTAAGTTTGTTGCCTGGGACTGCTGAGAAATACCACAAAAGACCTTTCAAAACAGGCCAGGAAAAAACCTGTCAGTTTAGCTATGTTGATCCTGCTTTGATGTTAGGGAACAAAGTGGATGATTTCTTGATATCCTTTTGAGCTCTGTTTTCTATGATTCTAAATTCCCAGATGCATCCTTGGGGTGACTCTCTATCTGTAGATTTTTGGGTAGCAAAAAATGTTATCAAATACAACCATGGCAGAACATGTATTTGTGTCAATCCTTTATTCCAAGTGAATATCCAATTAAACCATTCACTTCAGTATCCCGCTGGTTTTCTCATTTGTTGACTCATGCAGGATGAGGGCAGAAGAGTGCTGCTGAACATCTGATTACATCCTTTGCAATGGGAAAACTATATAGACAAACACGAAGAATGCCAGCTCAGCATTCAAAACTTATATAAATAAAATACCAGAGGCCAAATTAAGCTTTTACTTTACTGTTTTCTTCAATCGGCAAATGCAAATATATTTCTCCATAATTTATGTCTTGACAGATGATAATGAATGTGAAAATGCTACTCAGCCTTGTGGAGAGCATGCCAATTGCACAAACACAGTGGGAAGTTATTTCTGCATGTGTGTGCCTGGTTTCAAATCCAGCAATGGTCAACAAACTTTTGTACCTAATGATGGAACCTCCTGCGTGGGTAAGTTATTAATGTCTGCCAGCTAGCTTTACATTGTCACTCTTCTCTTATTGCTTCTGTTAATTATTCGCAAATCTGAAAGCATTTTGCTAGATTTCTAGTTTGGAGTCTGGATATAAAATTCCCATGACCTGGACTGGTACAGACTTATTTTTCCAGTTCAGGCCCACACTTCTTATGGATAACACAGCAGCTGCCACTGCTTTCAGTAATACTTCAAACTTGAGTCTGCTTGCAATATTTTTAATCCACATGTCACAGTGTTAGACAATGAATATGTAGTTAAGGTAACACAGAAATCCCCAATCCACTGTTTCACCGATCTGTGAGTAAGGTGGTCATATTCTTAAAACAAAGCAGAGTGACAAAGTATTCTGCATTCATGCTCTGGACCAACAAAATTCCCTATACATTTGACCTACTATGCTCCAAATATCTTTTGTTTGGGGGCTTTGGTTGGGATATTTTTGGTAATTTTTCAAGTCTGATCAAAAGCAATGAGCAATATCAGTAGTTACCCTACCTCCTGTGCTATCCATCAGCCTCTGTTTCTGTAGCAGTTGGATGGAACATGTTCAAGATTACAGGGGAGGAAAAGTTCTCTGGAAAAATGTTATTTCTGAACAACTATGCAATCCTTTAGGATTTCCTTTGAATGGAAGAACTGTAACTATTTCTCTTTTTTCAGAGTCCTGGTAATTTTCTCTGTATGTTGCAACAGTCCTCAGGGAATGGGAAAATGAGAAATAAATCTATTGCCCTTTACACCTTTATGCTGACTATGTCTCATTCTAGATATGTCTCCTGTGAGCTTGTAAGTGCTGACAACCTCTCTTCTTACTGCTCTTAATATCAGCAGAATGGCTGCATATTAAGCCAGAAAGTGATCTAATCAACATTTCTTGCCCATTGCTCACATCCACCCAAAAGAGCTCTGCTTTATCCAGCTGCTATGAATCGTTCTCAAATTAGCTGGGATCGAGACTGTTAGCACATTGAGCTGTAAATATTCTCGCCGTTTCTGGTCCAGGCTTTGATTCTTACGTTATGACATTTCCTCAGCTTCAGAAGTTTTGTCTTCAAAGTTATTTCTCTGACTGTTCTTGTGTCACTTTTTACCATTAGCTTGCTAATACTTTTTTTTTTTCCCCCCCCTTTCTTTACTGGGCAGACTGATCTTTTTTTATCCTCTACTGGGGGTTAGCTTACCACTGTTCTCCTTTTATGGGAGGAGCTGAGAGCTTCCAAAACTCACACTGAAGTAAAAAATTACCTTTGGGCACCTTTTCTCATTAAACAAGTGTACCAATTACTTTACCAAGCAGTGAGTCCTAAAGACAACCTTTTGATCCACAATTAATTTCTACTTCATCTGTCAGGGAAACCATAACAGGATATTTTGTACCCAATGGATCTGCTGCTGCAGGTAGTACATATGACTTGCACACGAGCAGCTGATGGTAGTGTCTTCAGGGTGTATTACACACAACTGAAGCAAACACCGAAGTTGTCATTGTAAATACAGTACAAGTTATCCAGTACAAATCAGAGGACAGAGCTACCAGGTATCCATCCTACCCAAGTTTTTAGGGCCCCAAAATACTTTCAGATCTTGCAAATTCTTAAGTTTTCTTTTTAATATATGTGTATAATGTATATGGCAGTAACTTTATAAATAGAGTGGTTGAATTTTGGGCAGTATGCCATTATGCAACCTATTTGTTTATGCTATCAAATCCAGAGTTCCCAGTGATGCAAGTGTGGCATATCACTCTGTGTGAATTCCCTTCAAAGGTCATGTGCATACGCATGCGTGCTCCTCCCCTCTTTGCATACTACACTAAACTCCTGAATACAAAGTGATTATAACTCTCAAGGTACTGGATGAAAAGAAAACCTGGTACAACGGCTTTGGGAAATGTCAGTTCACCCTTAATGCACCCAGAACGTTGAGTTTTGAGTTGAGGGTCAGCAGTATTTCATCCATATTATCAGGCAGAATTGATGAAGAGATAACATTGAAACATGCAGATAGAGGAGGAACTGGAGGGTAGGAAGGGAGAGAGTAAAAAAAGACAAATGCAGAGATGTGGTATTTCTGAAGATGATATTTTTCTGCTGTCCTGAATGTGAGCTATTAAAATCTATTTACTGTGTAAAAGCCATGCTTTTTCCTTAGACTTCACATTTTATTGAATGTTCAGCTGCAGATAAAAAGGTGAAATATAAACCTACTTTTTTCACCCCGGTCAACAGAGTAAAAACGTGAAAATGGCCATCTGTAAAATGACAGTGACATCCTTGCCACTCTGCCTTTTCCAGGAACATGCTATTAGTTTTCTTCAGGTATTTCTGAGAGCACTGAGAAGGCACCCATTCTCCATCACATCTTTTTCTGTGACAGGGGAGTTGTACAGTGGATGGGATATGGCATTATGCCACGTTGCTAACTTTTCTTTTACCTGTGCCATTCGTAGGCTTTTTCATTTCTACTTTGTGTGTGCTGCTGCCTTCCACAGTATGGAGACATGGGGAGGGAACATCTAGTCCTTTGCAATTGGACTTTTCAATCACTTGCAAGCTACTAATAAGCAGAAGGTATAATGTAGACATCAAGCTGTCTTGACTGACTGGTGAAGAATCAAAGCGATGTAGGTACAATCCAGTAATTGGCAAGACTGAACATAATAACTGTTCTCAGTACTTTTAATTTAATTGGAATTTCCTTGCCTGCTGCAGTAAATGAGGAGTGACAAAGCACAGAAATAAAATAAAAGGTTATAAATCTATTTTCACACTAGCCTACGTGGTGTTGGTGATATTATTTTTCTGATCGGAGCTATTATAAAAGCTTCAAAGTTCAGCTCCAGGATTTGTTTTGAATATTTACGAAAAGGACAGGGCTTTTTGCAGAGCTATGGCAAATGTTCTTCTATTTAAAAAGCTGCTGTTGTTCAACCTTTGCTCAGGAACGCTGTCTGCGAAGACTGCTCACGCAAGCCTTGGCAGCCCAGTCCCACTCCCATGGTATATCAAGGAGAACGGTTTGAGATCCTCGCCCAAAGCTCCAGTAAAATTGGATTGCTGAAAGCACTGACAAGCTGTTGGCCGTGTGTGGTCCAACAACCGCATATTTGGTTAAAAAGGCATAACTACAAAATATAAAGAAACAAAAACCTACAGCTACTGCACGCAGTATTTCAAAGCAGGAACTTAAAAGCAGCATTCTTGCAACTGTCACAAATTGTTGGCTGCCCCCAACAATCTCATTGATTTAAAAGGGATAGGAATCTGATTAGTACCTTGCAAAATCAGGCATATTGCCTTTTAATTTTGTCATCCAGATTTTTTTTTTTGTCCAGGAAACAGTAAATTAGATAGGCGTGATATGGACTCGTTCCATATGGACAACTCAACTGCAGAAAGTCTATTTGCATATACTCGACAGGGTGTCTCTATCAAACTCTAAATAGCCATCCTGTGCCAGAGATGTGTCTTGGTCCTCCAGTTTCTGCTGTTTTGGAGAATCCTGACTTCTCATTAAAATTTCCACTACTCTTAATACCTGACATAATTACAAAAGGAAGGGTAATTTGTGTGACTGCCTAATAATGACAAATAAATTATTTACCAAAGTAGTTTCATGAAAAGCTAAATATCATAATAATTTTGAAATATTTGCACTGGTAAATCACGTGTAAATCTGATAGTTAGCAATGGTAGTCTGGAAAGTATTCAAATATTTATTTATAAGTCATTGTAAGCTTTAGCAAAGCTTATTGTCATTTGCTGGTGTTTTAGCACTGCATTACATGCTGAATATCTTGTTAAGACGTACACGTCCTTCTCCGTGTACCTGACAAGGCCAAAGAAATCTTTGCTATAAGGCTGATGTGTGTTCTTGTTATACAAACTAGTTTTGTCATCGTTTTCACCCTTGCCACTTCAATTCATTCAAAGTTTGTCTGTCTTACAGAGTCATGCAACAGGGCACTGACAGGCACCCACTTGTTTCAAAAAGAGCTTTATAATTTACTGATGTGAGAGGTTATTTAAATGCCAAGAATAAGAACTTTAGCCTTATGTCTTTAAATGACAGCATTTAATTATGAGGTAGCCTGTGTATAGCACTATATCACGCGTCTCCCCACCACCACCACCACCCTTTTCTTCACTTTTGCCAGATACATTGATGTATAGCGTGGTTAGCTCCATGACTATGAATACTGAGGTCACAGAAACCATACAAATACAGATAATGCAAAACTCTGTTCATTAAAGAGAAACATTTGCAGTTTGAGGCATTAAATATGGAAACAAACTATTGCCCTAATGCAAATAGTTATAATTTAACTCCATACTTTAAACTTCAGTGCTTGAGCCAGCCCATGCAAACACACGGCCTCCTTGGCGGCTCTCACTGAAGAGCAGAGGTGGTTGTGCTGGGGAGAGCAAACATGCCTCCAGCCCCAGACCTCCTCCTTGTCTGTGCCGGGTGGGAGTCTGAGCGGCTTTGCAACGGGACCTTCAAACCTTGGGCTCAAAACACACCATTTCAGGTGCAAATCAGAGCTGCAGCTCAGTGAGGAATGTAGGGGTATGAAAGTGAGGTGGGACCTCAACCATCTCCTTGAACCCCAGGAAGACCTCTAGGATTATGAGCAGAAGAAAGGGAGCTGGGGAATTGAGCATGAAACAGCAAAAATTGTGTGGATGCATAAACTATGGGGATACTCCATTAAAAGTTTAAATGCATTTTACAGTTGCCCTGTATTTAAAAAAAAAAAAAAAAAAAAGCATTCATCTCATTATTTATAGAGGGTCTCTTGCCATTACTAAAGAATGTTCTATGAAGTTACCAAAAATGCTGTCCAAATAGGCAGACGGCCTCCAGGTATCCTTCAGACATTTTTCTGCATTCCCTAGCTATATCCACAGCTATGCAGTACATTTTTCTATTCTTCCACAATTTCCGTTTCTCTAGCAACCTTATTTCACGTACATCTTTGCTCATTTTTGTTGCATTCCTTTTTGAAAACCACTGATGATCATGTATCTAAATGAGTGCAAAAATAGTTCCTATATGCTAACAGTGCGTTTCCAGTCCCCTATATCTGCGTTTTGCCTGTTTGTTCTTAAAACCCGACTGGCTGCACAAAGGCCTCCTATCAATTCAGATAGCTATCCTCCTCCACTAATCAATTAATTAGTTCTCCTTTTCCACAAATTTCTTTCCCAAATTCAGTGTCGTGCCAGTCCTTAGCTTAGGTTGTCTTCCTCTCCGGTTCATCCGTTGCCCTCTCTGCCTTTACTGCCCTTCAGTTCAGTTCTCAGGCTCTACCTTTAAACCTGCTCATGTGTCACTTCATTTTTCAGCTCTTTTCATCAGATATACCTGTCCCAAAGTGGTTCGCTCTTTCCTCCTTTCCAGCACAGCATTTCACAGTCCATTACTTCATTCTTCAGAATTATTTGGTATTGTTCCCAGTTTACTTTCTCCATTGAGTTATTTGATCTTTATCCTCAGCCAACCAAATAATGCAAAATAATCCCTACTCCAGCCAGAGAATTAATACCCAGCTCTTCTAAATTGATCAATTCATGGATTGCCTTACTGGAATTCATCGGTTTTACTCTTGGACTGTGCCCCACCCAGTTACTGAACCTGTCTACCTAATGGCAAATTATTTAGAGGCAAAAAAGCCATTTTAGGCAAATGTAATTTAAATGTGGATTAAAAAAAAAGGCATGCCAAGCACTTTAAAGAGCACAGAGCTTAAATCTTAGATTAATGACATGGATAGAGCAATCTTTTGTAGCATCTTTTTAAAGCTGTGACTTAAAAGAAAAGGCTGCAGTTTTCTTGCTCTTTTCTAACTGAATCATAAGGCTGAGAAAATCTATTTACTCTAATCTCGGGAAAATGGATTTTGGATGATTTGCATCATGTCAAGCATTTTTTTATGATAGAATTAATATTTAAACTCATGGTTTTAAAACATGAACAATGCAGTATTATATAGTAACGGAAGTGGTGGTATAAAAATATGATCAATTATTATTTATCTTTCTAATCCCTAAGTATTATAATTGGGAGGTGTTTTGCCATTAAGTTTGCCTTTCTAGTTTTTGCTTTTTTTTTTTTTTTTCTTCCATGAAATTTTATTATGAAACTGCTTGCAGTGTGCAGGGCTATTATCAACAAAGCAGCAAGGTGTTAGTCTGTAAATACTTAATAAAAAATTCAATTTCTCACGATATTTGCAGATGTAGATGAGTGCAGCAACGAAGGAACTGTTGCCTGTGGAGATCATGCAAAATGTGAAAACGTGGATGGAGGGTTTAACTGCTCCTGTAAGGAAGGTTATCAACCATCCACAGGAAAATTGCAGTTTAAGCCAAATGATGGCACTTCCTGCCAAGGTACATGATATTATAAAGGTTTATGTGTTATTATAGAGCTACATCTTCTGAGAAACCCACCAGTGCCTCTTTATCTTCAGTTAGATTAATCAGCGAGACATGAAAAAGAGGCAAGGCAGCGGCATCTACATTTCCTGAGAATAGAATCATTTTGTAAATGTATTTTTGCTAACCGGTGTGATGAAATCCATTTGAAATAATGGATACCTCCTCACCGTTGTCAGATCCGTACTCCTCTGTAAATTTGAGCTGTCTCTTAACTTCACCTGTGGAGGACTCAAGGAAAGGGGCCAAACTCTCTACCTGAGTAAAAGAAAAGCTCAGGGTCCCATCCAGTGCTGTAACTTTGGCCAAGACGAAGTCTTAGTAGTCAAAGTTCGAGAATGGAGTGCTGCATCTTATGTGCATAAATTCAGAATGCTGGTGGTTTGGGGAATTGCTTAGACGAGAGAGCCCTTACAATGAGTATATATCGAATATTGATTAAACTGCTATATATAATTAGTTTCTTTTTAATTTCTACAGAAAATCCAAAGGCCAAGTGTGAGTTATACAAAGACTGCATAACTGAACATATTAATAGAACTTTAGCTGGAGTAAGTAGCATTGGTTTATAGATTAATTTCCAAATCCTTTAATTGTTTCTGTTTGAAACTGTTATTTCAATTATAATAGTTCTTAAGGAGCTTTTAACAAATGCTTGAAGCATACAATTGAACTTAAGCATGTTTACAGAAGTCTTTTTAATAATTTCAAATTATTTGAACTGGGTAGTATGTTCAAATCATGATAATAACTTGCTGGGAATCTGTGTGTTCTGTTTCCAGCAAAGTGAGTCATGATGCATGAAAAATTCAGAAGTGTGGTAATCACTCAACTGTTTCTGTAATTTCTGAAGTTACACATTGCTGCATTTACTGATGTGCAATTATTTGCTTGTTCAGAGTGAAAGGCAGCAAGATAGCTTACAAAAGTAATGTCAACAAGTGACAAAATAGAAAATGGAGCAACAGCATCCTGGTATGCTAGTATATTTACTCCTCAAAGCACAGTATGTAAAGTGGTACAGAATTTATAGACTCTCAGACTCTGGACTCAAGGTTTTTTTCACCAGAATCAGAGACTCCTGAAGCAAATTAAAGAAATATTAATGAATTCACTATTCATTAGTACACAGCTATAGTATTGTCTAATTTAAAAGGATAAATGAAACATAAGCGTAAATAAATTTCAAAAATGTATATGTTTGCATTTTATACTAAGCAGTTTGCCAGTTACAAGATTCAGAAAGACATTATTTTAACGGCTTTTATTTACCTAGTGTAAGATATTAGCATGCTTTTTATGTTAACCTGCGACGTAATACATTATATTAAATATAATACATACTTACCATATTTACGTGCAAAGACATGGTAAATGCCACAGCAGGATCTTAGAGTGAGGTATTTTTTTTAAATATGAAGTCAAACTAAACTTAAATGAAAGTAATAAGTCAAAATACCTCAATTTTCTGTAAATAACAGTATGTCAGATTTTACCCTATTTTTAACCCGTGCTCTAGTACTATTCAGCTGCGGTCAAAGACGAAGCAAGCCCCGCAAAAGCTGTTCAGCAGCAGAGACTATAGATCTTACAAAATCAGGTGTTGAGGGGGGTTTTGATGGATAAAATCTCATTAGATTTCAGTATTGTGAGGAAAGAATTATCCTCCTATTCAGCCATGAGACTGAAACTTGCAATCTTAATCATCTCACCCTCTCTAGCCTATTAGTTTTTAAACTAATTGTTTTATGTAAGTGCATTTAGCAGTTCATAAACCGAAGCAGCGAAGGTGAAATAGGCAGTACAGTTTCACTAAACTACATGTTTTATAATCTGCGTTTGAAAAAAACCAACCACAAAATGTGGAAATACTGCCCATCTGCTCCCACCTCTTCAGCTAAAATTTAACAGAAAAAAGTCAATGGAGTAATTATATCACTGATATTTAACTATTTTTGCAGAATATTTATTAGGTTTTTTTGGAGCATTAGGATAAATAAAACTGAGCTGCAGTAGTGAAAATAAAAGTGTAATGATAGCACATGAGGTTTTTTTTTTTATCATAATTGCTTGTTAGGGCTATACCAGACTTGTGTAACACTATTACTTTATAGGTCAGCCTGTTGATTTAATTAGTGCCTCTTTGTATGCACGAGCATCTTAAAAGCCAATATGTTAATTCACGGAAATCAGTCATTCGCAATGGCTTTACTTTCACTTGAAGAAATGTGACTTTACCTGTTTCATTAAGATGTGAGTTCTTGTATTTTTCAGATCAGTCATTTAAAAACACCCCTGGAGATGCTGCAAGAAATTAATAAGAATACTTTGGGACCACTTTTACCTGTAGATGTGATTTCGTATGTTGAAGTACTATCTTATTCATCGCTGAATACCATGCATTACTCTGTTTCTGACAATGAAACACTTCGTAACACAACCATTAACGTGAGTGGATCAAGCCTTAATGTTGTGGGGCTTTTTTCATATTTTACAAATAGTGTCTGGCTCTTCTGCTTAAAAATATTCATTTATTTACAGGTTTTTGTTAACACTGTGAACAATTTTTTACAAAAAGACAAACTTACAGCCTGGGAAGCTCTTCCTGTAGACAACCAAAGACGGAGCCTGACTAAGCTGCTGCATACTGCAGAACAAGCGACGCTTCTCATGTCGCAGAACTTCAAAAAGACAACACAGCTAGATGCTAACGCAAGTGACATAGGTAAGATAAAGAAAACTAATCTAAGGTATGCTTTAGGTGTGGATTACACTGAGGAGTTTTTCAGCACAATTATGAAGATTAGAAATGGTGTTATGTGAAACACACAGGTGTTAATTTGTATGAGTTTCATAACTAACACCTGACTTTCAGTGGAGGTATCATAATTTTCAAAGATTGAACATTTGAGCCCAGAAAAAACTTGAGTGGCTGTGGGAAGTTATCCTTTTAGAGTCTCTTTCAATCTCTCACTATAGTCATACTGTCACAGTGAATCGGGATGAATCTTATATGCACAAAATTATCCTATGGATCTTATATGCATAAAAACACCAGTGGAATGAAAATTGGATTTGGTCTCTACCGATTTTTTTACTCTTTTTGGTTCAGTGACAGTATTGTAAATGACCTTGGAATAAGGATTGTACCTGGTGAGTCCAATCTTGCATGGTTGTATTTTCGGAGAAATTTCTCGTGTTCAGAGGAATTTCAGAGGAGGAGAACTGGTTAGTCTCAAGCGCACCATTTTGCTCTGCTACCCTGTCCCTGTGTGCTGGTGTCTTCACACCAACTCTCATGATTTTCCTGTGGTAATAATAGTGGTACCATTCCTTCAGTGGGAGCAGAGTAAGGCTAATACCAGCTGCTTTTCAAAATCCTAATAAAGCATTGTTGATTCCTTTGGCAATGGCTATTCTTTCTTCTTTTTTTTCTTTTTCTGAATGTACTCAAACTGTACGTGACCTGATTTCTTATTTTAGATTCAGTACAGCCCTTCAGTGCCTCTTACTGGTTTTCTGGTTTATAAGATGACTTGATGAGAAAGATTCCTCCTTTGGTCCTGAGGCAGGTCAAGCCATCTGTTCTTCCCTCACCTTTCTGAAACTAAATTAGCAAGAGTGCTGAAAAAATAGGGAAGGATTCGTCCATGACATAAACTCTGTAGAAGCAGATTTATGTTAGCGCGGAGCACCTCTGGGTGTGCGGCAGATGCAGAGAGGACCCAGGAGCTGGCTGTAAAGGTCCTCTTCCCCCACCACCCCGGCTGAGAGCAGAGCTCTCATGGCCACACAGCTGAGGCCACGAAGGCTGAGAAGAGAGGGGATTTGGGTGCAGCCTCTGGTGGCAGTGTGGACATCAGTTACACCAAGGTGACAAAAAAAGCTGAGAAAGAGAATGGGAAGGAATTTCCACTTTGAAAGACAGATCATTTTTTTGCTTGCTTTTGTTCCAAAATGGGAAATTCTATGAGCTGTTTTCCAAACTGGCCCCAAACACCAAAATTTTTTGTTACTGATTCTCAGCATGAATATATTTTCCACAGGGCTTGCACATGCCCCATACATCTCTGTTGGGACAAGACCCACAACATTATCCATATCTCTCCACTGTGTTTTATGGTGCAAGCTCTTGAGCTACAAGCTTTTCAAAACTCCAGCCACAGAAAACTATTTCTTACGTCCTGACAAGCATTTTCTGACAGCTGGTCTATTGAATAGCTCATATTATTTTTGTGTGCTGTGCTATAAGCAATGCAGATGGTCTAGCTTAGTGATATTCCTCCATCAGTCAAGTTTTAGATTTGTTTGTTGTTGTTTTGTTTTGTTTTTAAAAAAAGGCCTGATTGACTTTTTCTGTTCCCATCGTGGGTGATTGAAACTCAGCACTATAATGAACCAAGTAAAGAGCTCAATGTCCTCTAATGTAGTTTTTGTCCTGAGGGGTGATACTTGTTTGTTTGCTTTTTGACAAGACACATCATTATTTCATGGTGCAATGTGCATTTGGTAGCATGGATAGATAACTATAAAATATATACTTTTCAAAAATTGGCTTTTATCAAATGTTACTATTCAGTAGAGAATTTTATGCTTTGCTTTTTATAATTGTGATTTGTAGTCCCTTTCAGAAATGCATTTTTAATAAAGCAATAGCTCTTCCTAAAGTAACCTACATTATTCTTTCCAATGCCTAATTTAATGCAAGGTAAATAAAAGACTATATTTTTCATGAAAAGAGTAAAAAGTATGAGAGCAAAATGTATGCATGAAAATAACAAAACATAGAGGTTTAAGCAAACACGCTATATTAATAGCATTTTTCTTGAAATATTTGGCACAATGATATATTCTTAAAATTCACGGTAATTATGCAATCCAATAGCACATTTATTAACCCAACTGTAAATTATGGTAGACCATAATGGAGCTGTGATTTGTACAGTATTTTTCTTCTTTTGCAGCACTCAAGGTTTTTGCTTTTGATTCACACCACATGAAACACATTCACCCTCATGTATACACAGAGGGAGATTACATAAAGATCTCTCCAAAGAAGAGACAGGAATCTCATCCTAATGGTAAGAAAAAAAGGGTTAGAGAGTAGATGTGTTAATAGACACCTTGGATAGACTTGTATACAGTAGTAAATAACCAAATCCGCAGTTTTCTAAGACTGAGCTTCAGCCCTGCTAACTACAGAGGAGTCAAGGTATTTTTACCACCTTTTTTTATCATTTTACACCTTTATTGTCTCAAGACTGGTTTTTCTAATGTTTTCATTGGCACAGTGAGTACCCAGTGAGTGACTGGTCTTGGTAACGGAGACCTGCGGTTCATCCTTTTCTCAGCTATAGATCAGCTGTGTGACCTTGGACTGGCCCCTTCAACTCTGTCACTTATCCTCCAAAAATCGTGCATCCTCTCTACTTAGAGAGCAGCTCACTGGGGCGAGACCATGTATTCTTCAGTACCAAAACCAGCAGGGTCCAGATCTTGGCTTGGGCCTCAGAGTGCTACAGAAATGGCTGACAACTACTGTCACCACTCAAAATACAGAAATGGCTTAGTTGTTCTGTCATCTCTAAAAGTGTTTAAATCTCTAAATGTGTTTAAACAGCTCTGGAATTAAACCACCTAACCTCATAAACACAGTCAAGATTTTTTTGAGTCTTAACCTTTCAGCTAATCTGAATCTCACCACCTAGCAGTACCTAAAAATATGGCTTATCCTGGTACCAGGGAGAAAAATCACGGCTGTTTTTCAGACCAGCACTGCATCCTAAAATACCTTTTGCTTTCTTTTTCCCTATGTGTCTTCCATCCTGGCTCCACTGCAATGGAAGTCAAAACAAGCCAGGTATTTCAGAGAGGCCCAATATTTACCTCAGGTCTGAGCCATTTTGCTTTATGAGACCTGACACCACATGTGTAGCCAATTGCAGAACAGCAGCAAACATATTGCTCTAGAAAAAAAAATGTATGCGTATATCTAATTAGAATTTCCAATGCGAACACACATTTTTATTTCTAATGGCAGTTACATTGTTTTAAATAAAGCTATATTTCATTGTCTCTAAAACATTTTTATAAGTATTCCACAAAGATTCCATCTGTTTTGCATATTTTATGCAATAGCAGTAATAATGTCAATTGTTTATTGTTTCCTTAATGTCTTCAATTTTGTTCTTCTATAAAAAAAACCACAAACTACTAAACACGGTCTGTTTGATTGATAGGCACCGTTGCAGTTGTCTTTCTGCGGTATAGCAATATTGGTTCTCTGCTTTCATCGCCTAAAAACCGCTCCTCGAAAGATACTTCAGAGCAGAGACAGACAGTAAGCTCATCAGTTATAGCTGTTGCAATTAGCTCAAATCCACCTACGCTCTATGAGCTCGAGAAAATAATATTTACCTTAAAGTATGCCAAGGTAAGGGGGTTTTTTATTATCAACTTCAAATAAAGCAAAACAACAGCTAATCATTTTATGTGATGTAACCATACCTGCAGTGTATGATATATTGAGACCTAATTTTGTTGTTTGCTGATGTGAGTTTGTCATTTATTTCTCTTATAAGATTAATCTCAAATGTGACATCCTAAGTGCAATATACTATATATGATACAGCTGAAAATGACAATGGAACTAAAGCGAGGGCAACAATGCCATCTTTGCTGGGTTGTAGTATGAATGAAATCTAGATGTCTAAGCCAGAGAATGTTACGGGATCTTGACTGTTCTGTGTTTAGGTGTCTTTTTTTTTTTTTTTTCCTGAAAGTTTACCAGATGGTTAGCATGCATACTGAAAAAAGTGAAGAAGTGCTTTAACCTTAACACAAAAAATTAACCTGGAGCTAGGAGGTAATAGCAGTATTGAAACTTTGTTATTTCTGAAATCTGAACGCATATATTTAAAACTGAGAGTTTTACTTCCAGTATATATAGATTTTGTTCTCTTCACTTGTATTTGAAGAATCACCTTACATGGCACAAAGAATTGTCAGAAACGTCACAAGAAAGTGACTCTGTAGGGAGGTGGGCAGCAGGACAAGGTGTTCACCTTGGTTATGCAGCTTTTTAAATTTGTTACTTGCCTTCTAATATTTGAGCTAGAGATCACCTTTATATAAATTTGCATATATTTATACAGCCTCTAGTACAGTGGGGACCTTATCTTTGACTAGTGTTAGTACACACTAACTGTAATAAATAATACTAATGGTCTTATTCATCGCTGTCATCGCACCTGATGTAGCAGGTGTGATATGACCCTGGCTTTATCCCAGATTACTTTGTAAAATGCACAGAATAAGTCTCAGTTTTTTGAACTGCTCGTCTGGAAGGGACTATGAGCAGGACAAGCAATGTGGCTGTAACCTTGGGGTTTAGTCCATGTTTAGCAGGTGCAGGGGTATGTATAACAATGTTTTCAGTAGATAAAAATTCCAACACCTTTACAAGAGCCAGAAGGGTTCCGTAATCTGATTAGCCTACATGTTTGGTGGGGTGTTAGCTGTGTGGATAAAATGCTTCCATCCCCAGCTATGTTTTAATTGCTTGGAATAGGCCTTGCAGAATGTGCTTTTTGTTTCCCAACCTTCCAATGGTAACAAGCCTTTTTTAATGAATTGCGCTGGCTAACGTAAGAAAGGTCTCTTGATGGGAAATATCCTGCCTTTTGCCATCAGTAAAACATCTTGTTTCTGTTCCAGACTGCGGATAAAGATATTAAATGTGCATTTTGGAACTACTCAGCAGACACAATGAATGGCAACTGGGCTACAGAAGGCTGTGAGCTGACACATTCCAACTCCACTCATATCTCATGCAAATGTAATCATCTGACTCATTTTGCTGTTTTGATGTCCTCAGGTGGCTCTGTTGTAAGTGCTATTTTAATTTAGTGTTTTGCCCGATAACTTTCTCCTGTCTTCATTCCTTATGTTTTTATTTCAGTGCAACTTATGTACTTTTCCCCCTTTAGGTTGTCTCTTGTTTTTGTTCAGCAAACACACAATTTATTGTGCACAGAGCAAACACAATTCCTCCCATATGTGTTTGAATTTCCTTATGCCTTTTCTGCAGTATTACAGAGCAGTGATGCAGCAAAGTATCTTGTTCCAAATACACAGTCTGTTGTGCTTATTTTTGGTGCATTGCTTTTAATTTTAAATCCCACTTTAAGACTGCTGTGGGATTTAACTGGCATTCGTTGGTGGTCAGTAACCATATGGCCTTGAATTTCTCTCTCTCAAAACTTTGCCACCCATTTGTCCAACCTTGGCATCTAAAAATCTGCTTTAAATTCTCTCCTGAGAGTTCGCAACAGCATAATCAATTCGAAGTTTATGACTATTAAACATGGACACTCATGACCAGCACAAAATCGTGCGAATGACCACTCAATTTATGTCCTTCTAATATTAAAAGGCCCCATGGATTTCCAGATCCGCAGGAGCTCAGGTCTTGCCTCAGGAGGCAGCTTTATAAGGGATCAGAACTGACAGCAAGCAGAATATTAGCATGAATATACTGTATTGAGACAGTTCTCTCACACTGTGAATTTCATGCTGATAGAGGCTGTTTCCTGGTTGCTAAATAGCATCCTAACTCTTCAGTTCAAATTTAAAACCTTTGCAGGTACTTATATAGTTATTGTGAAAAGGAAGGCTGGGAGGGGAATAATCTCTGGTCCTTTATTTAGGAAAAAAAAAAATACTTAGATACATTTTATGGTCAGTTGAATACTATCCTTATGCTGATGCACAGTCATGTATTTCAGAGATTCTTTGTGCAAATACCAAGCAGCAAATGTAACTGTATTCCTATACAGAAAATATTTGCATTCAATATTAAAATAGCCTGTGTTTCTTTGGAGAATGTTCATGTTACATATCTGGAATAGCATTTTTTTGAAGTGATTGTTATTTCAGAGTCTTGTTTTGATCATGTTGCAAATTCAGTAAGACGGTTATTCAATTTTGCTTATCTAAGTCACTGCTGTGATAAGTCCTTTTATATTAGAAAATGTTCATGTCATATTAATATATGTCCTACTGCCAGTGTATTTGTCATTCACTAAAATGATCTGATTTTTAAAATCATATTAGGAGATACTGCTGTTAATAAAAAGTTTCGTTAAGAAATATCAGAAAATGCAAGAGCAGGAATATATGCAGTTCATTACTAATTTCCCCTAGAATTATATCTGTCTCACAAAAAAACAATACTTTTTAGATTATCTAAAGTGTACATTTGCAGTGAAACTCTACAAACAATTTTGATTAATATTTTGTAGAAAAGAAGAAAAGAACTGTATTATAGAATGAGGTCTTTCTTGAGAAGGTACAAAGCCATTCTTTTAAATATTATATTATAATTTTCCCCCAGGGTGTTACAAATTATAACATTCTTACAAGAATCACTCAGCTAGGAATAATTATTTCGTTGATTTGCCTCTCCATGTGCATTTTTACATTCTGGTTCTTCAGTGAAATTCAAAGCACTAGAACGACAATTCACAAAAACCTCTGCTGCAGCCTTTTCCTGGCGGAACTTATTTTTCTGATTGGAATTAATATGAACAACAATAAGGTGGGTAGTTTTTGCTTGTATCTTGATTTTGTGTTGTAAAGTAAATATACAGTATAAGATATGATCTTCCCTCTGCTTCCAGTATTTCCTAGTATCAGTATGAATATTCTAGGGACACTGACTTCCCAGTCTAGTAATGGGAAATATAAAATGGTCATTTAAAGAAGTAGGACCTTCATCCACTACCTTCCATAGATATCATTTAAACTTTGTCAGCTTAACCAAGACTGTCATCTCAACATGTTTAGCATTTTGAGTTTTCACATCCATTTGGATGCAGTACAAAGCCACATTGGTGGCTCCCCGGGTGACAATTTTCCCTAAAAGCCAGGCCAGAGCTGCAGTCCCAAGCTGGCATTGAAGGTATTGAGCTGTTGGCTGGAGGACCCCTTTCCTTTCTCCATGTGAGGTCTTGACTGGTCCCTGTTTCTTTTCATAAAAGTTTGGCTGTTGATTTTTGCATCTCAGACTAGTTTGAGGAAATTAAATTATGCACAAATTATCAAAATGCTCCTGCGATAAGTATCTGAATGGGATTTAAAATTACTTGAAAAAATATGAGCTGCTATCCCTGAGGTAGCACTCCAGTACTGATTGATTGAGCAATATCATTTTACAAACATTTTGTAGTAACAAAAGCTATTTTGGAAATAATTCCTTGTTATGCCTAATTACATTGTTATCAAAATCATAAAAATGAACTTTGTCTAGATCAGGAAAGCATATAGACTACTCAGCTGTAACTACGGGATCAACCTTGTCAATTTGTTTATGCAGTTTTTCTGGGAAGACGTGCGCCAATTTTAAAAGTTAAATGTAGTCTATGTTACCAGTTGCTACAGAAAACACTAACGAACAAGTGTGCTCATGGGTGTAGGCCAAGTTCTTGTCACTCAACACTACATCTGGGCTGCTGGACCAGCACTTTAGCGTCACTAGGTCGCTGTGCATATGCTGTTATATTAACATGGACATATTAATAGAATTATGACTTTTGCTTTCTCTGATTGAATTTCTAGCTCTTCTGTTCAATTACTGCTGGATTACTCCATTATTTCCTTCTAGCTGCTTTTGCATGGATGTGCATTGAAGGTATTCACCTCTACCTTATAGTTGTGGGCGTCATCTACAACAAGGGTTTCTTGCACAAGAATTTCTATGTCTTTGGCTACGTCAGTCCAGCCGTGGTCGTTGGAATCTCTGCCGCACTAGGGTACAAGTACTATGGCACCACAGAAGTGTAAGTCGCTGTTTCTGTGTCTAGATCAACATACACCAAGGATGCAATAGTCACAATAGCACATTTCAAGGCATTTTCTGCTGTTTACTTTTCAGATGTTGGCTCAGCACAAAGAATAACTTTATATGGAGTTTTATAGGACCAGCATGTCTAATAATTCTTGTAAGTATAATTTTCATTTTTTATTGTAGTACATAAAACCAATAATAAAAGGTGTTTAATAATCACCCACCCATTGCCAGCATAGCTGTGAGTGCTAATTATAGGGCAGAATTGGCTAATTTAGACCTTTTTATAGTGTCTCTAAATTATTTATATGCTGTACATCTAAATACTTTACTAGCCTGAAAAATGACTGTTTGACAAAAAAAGCCCAATATAGGATCAGAGCTTTTTCCTTACTTGCTTGCTTTCTTTTATCCCAACGTTTTCAGAAATTCTGCGAAGTATTTCTGGTTCTTAAGAAGTAGCATCTTCGTATGTCGTTGCCATCTCAGCATGGCTCAGCAGGAGGTGTACACAGACACTATCCTAGCAGACAGATAATCTGGTTTTTCAAATGTTGTGTGACTTAATCTCTTATCAGTGATGGGTCGTCTTTGTAAGATTAGACTGTCATCTTTATGTTTTTATCACTCGCGTCTACCCTGTCATCATCAAAGCTATTTTAAACTAAATTGCGACGTCAGAGAAAAGAACCCGCTATTTCACATGGGCAGACAAGTCAAGTATTGATAGCCCTATTTCAGCTGTGAAGAGGGCCTTTTTAATTCTTATTGGAAGTGGTTTCAAACCTGCAAATTTGGCAGGTATTATATGTTCAGTTCTGAATCAAGACATTTTTGGTGCCTCGGGAGCATTTCTAAGTGCTATAAAGTTTAACAAACCATTCCAACTGTAATGGGGCATTATTGTGTATGACTGGGTTGACAGCGATCTGGCAATAGCTGGAGCTAACAGGAGGAGAAGGTACAATGGTGAGGCCTCATGACATCTATGGGCAAGTCAGAACCTTTTGTTGCTTTTTAAGCTGTTTGGTGATAAATGTGAGGATTTGTAAAGAAGTGGCAGTGCCAAACGCACACATGATGATAGTGAAACAGTTTTATCTCAATGCATCAGCCATTTCAAAGCTGAATAAAGTGCCAGGTATAATTCCACCCCACATACCTACTGTAGATTGGGGATAGGCTGGGAGCAACCCCTTTGCCTAAGTGAAGCCACACAAAGGAGCTGAGGCTGGACCACGAATCTGATTCCTGCACAAAAGCATTAAACTCATTGTCAGCACAAATGCCCATGTACCCAAATGGTGCTTTCAGTTTCTGTGAACGGGGACCCAGGAGATGGGTGGTTTGGATTGTACTGTAATATGCCTTTGAGACAGCGTGTAAATGGTGAAGAACAGAACCGGTTCTGTACCAACAGATTTTCTGTCTCAGGGCACATTGTTTCAAACGCATCCTTGGACTTCAGATCTGCAGTAGCAGTGAGGCACAGGGAGCTGAAGCGTTTATCAGGAGTACAAACTAAGTTCTCCTCTGATTGCTTAAGCAGAAACACTACTTCTGAAGGTGTTTGCTTGTTAATATTAAGGTTCTATTAGAATTCCTAAGTGCAAAGCAATGGCCTTATTGATCCCATCTAAAAATTATTATTATTATTATTAGACTGGTGACTGTACATGAAAAGGACTGGGTCAGAAGCTCTTTAGATGGAGTTAGCAAAGAAAAGGCATTTTAAACCTTTGTAAAGCAAGCTGCAAGCTGAAGATAATTTCTACAACTTATTTCTTCCTCCTAATACTTGTAATCTTTAGAACCACAACCATTTTAGCTAAAACTATGCAGTAGATTAGATCAAAGCATACAAGTAAGGAGAAATTATTTATAACAAGTATTTAAACTTTTTAATAGAAAAGTGAGTTTATCACAAGCTTTAAGGGACAAACATTCACACGCACCACAACCCATGCCTGATTGAGGGAAATACAAATATAAGCTCCAGAGATAAAAGGTATGGGGAAAAAAAAATCCCTAGAACATTTTCTTTTCTTTTGTAATGCACTCTTGCAATAATAATCTTCCTGTAATAAGTGTGTAGAATGGAAGTAACCATTTGTCTGCAGAGTAAAGTGGCTGCGGTTTTGATGACCATGTAATGTTCAGCCAACAACAAATTCCTTCCCATTGTGGAGGACTTCTACATGGCTTCCCCCACCTCTGGCATGACAGCTCGCTCTTGTCGAGTGGCAGCAGACCTGTGTAAGGGCTTTATTCTGCATCACTGACGTTTTTGGAAACCTCACCTTTTAAACTCTGTGGACGCAGGACAAATCCCTCCACTTGTACCTGTTGTGAGGGACAGTTATATATTAGATGCCCAACTGGCAGTAGAAATGATGTCATTTGGAAGGGTTGGGCAAAGACTATTAATGCTGTACTTACGGAAGACTACACGCTATTAAAAGGGAAATTTGGAAGAGAATCGCTGCTACTCCGACTGCAGCTATAGGCAACTCTTCTAATGTACCTCTCTCCCACAATCTTCTCCCATTAAATCTGTTCAGTTGAGCTTCGTGCAGCAAGTTCAAAGTCGCCCATGATAACATGATTTGCACCTTTGCAGTATTGACAGAGTCATGCAGGCTTGACTATTGTACCCACTGTCACTGCCACAATAAATTGGCATACCTCTGTGAGGAACCAGGACTCAGAAGTGTGACATGTTGTAACATTAACAGGTGCAATTTGCCGTTTAACAGTGTAAATCTATCAGTATCATTTGTTGAGATCACTTCTGTAATAACAAAATACAGACTTGCTCTCTGAGGTTGGAACATTTCCAAAATTGAACATCATCCAAATAATCCTCTCTGTGGCTTTTATCCAAACATCCTAGCGCTGTGCAGTGAGGAGGTGGCTCCGGTAGGCTCTTCCTTGTTTTACTCCTCTAATGTGTGTTTTCAGGGACCTTGAAGGTGTCTAGCTTGGCTTCAAGCTCCAGTTTCTTGAAACAATTGGTAATTGTAGTGTTTGCAACTACAAAAATGGCTTATAAATGGACCCTGCAATTTTCAGAGCGCTCTTGTAAACTTGACTTGGAACACACAAGCCACAAATAGTTCTTGGGAGAGGTGTCCTCAGAAAAGCCAAGCTCTTTTTATTAAGCATTCCTGTATGTAATAAATATAATGAATAATCAACTGTAAAGCAAAAATATTCTAAGAACTGCAGTGATTGATTAACCATACTGTTTTGAACTTCCCGTGTATAAATGAATGGGTAAATGAATAAAATATACAGATTGCAGTTGCAAAATACAAAAAAGTGACATATGAGTGATGAAAGCAGGCTAACAGTGGAGTAATGCTTTTCATTAAGGAACTGCCTGCATATTCATTAAAGCTAGTCGATTACTTAAAAAATATATTCATCAGATAATTTATTTGATGAATTTTACCATTATTTGTCAAATAATTTATTCAACAAAAAAAGGTAAAATTAATGGAATAGTGCATTCATCAAATCTTATTGGACAGCTCTAATACTTATTCAGTTCTGTACATTTAGGTTGATTCAGGATTAGTAATACTACTGCAATCAATGCAGAAAAATTTCCTGGCAAATCCATTACTCTGCTGTTTTCTCATATACTCTCAAATTCCATGTACTTAATCTAGGCCATTCAAACTGAACATCTTTCTTGTAGAAAAGTAAATATTCAAAGAGTTTAAAGTTATACATTTTTCCAGATTTCAATATTNCCCAAAAAACACCAAACCATAAAGAGGGGAGGGGGTAGGGAAAAGGGGAAAAACAATAAGCATCCCCCCGAGGTCAATCACACCACAATGGTGTAATCAAGTACACTGCCTCTTCGGGCTCCTTCACATTATTATTCCCGTTCGTCAGTGAAGCAGCTCATGTTCATTACTCTTGATATTTCTTGATATTCTAAGGATTACTATTGAAATTTGACCTCTGGCCTCCATCACAACAAACCATAACACCATCTCACATTTTTTAGTGAATACTTATGCTTTGGAAAATTCTGTGGGTTTTTTTCCAAAGGGTTATTTGTGATAAATGCCTAGTTATGTTTCTTAGATAGATGGGAAAAGTATACTCTGTACCGTTTACTGTACATTTTTTCAGAAAATAGCTGTTTTAAACATTTTTTTATATCCGCTCTTTTCCCTCAGTCTGCCTTTTTAGTGGAAATAAATTTCCTACAGGGACTGGCAATGGCTTTATTATTCTTTATGAAAGAATAATAGTGCCCTTTTCATTATCCCCTCTGTGGCTTCCGTTAAAGGTGTCTCCGTTGCATTTCTTATGCTATTGTGGATAAAGTGGAGATAATTAATTATATAGTGGCATTAAAGTCCGAGTCTGCAACTTTGGTTGAAACAGATTAGTTCAAACCGCAATGTTGTTCAGCAACAACAGTACCAGCTGTGTTAAATAGTCACTGAGTTGGAAAGTACTTGCCCTGTTTAGTGGACAGGACCAGCTTTAATCTCCAAGACACAGCTTCCATACTACCATACCCAATGGATGCCGTTTCTTAGCAAGATCAGGACTTTGACGTGAAATTAAGGTTTTTCCTTCCTTCCCTCTGTCAATAAAGCCCCTGTTCTAAAGTCACTGGAAATCCTTGGAAAAAGAGGCTGTGGCCATTAGTCTACAACAGGAAAATTACTTGCTGTTATGTTGTAACTTAGGAACAAAATCATCACATAAGGCTCAAAGATCCTTGAAGGATGTTCCATATAAAAGTTTTGTGGGTTTGTGTTTCTTTTTTAAATATCAACTTAGCAAGCAGTATTACAAGAAAAAGCCTGAGAAGAAGCTCTTCCTCAGGTTCGCTGAAAGGACATTAGACTTGAAAAGTCAAGCATGTCCTCTGTCGTCAAGAGTGAAGCAAGCAGAAACAGCAGGTGAGGGAGTACAGGTGGATGCCAAGAGCACCCGCAGGTGCCAGCTGGCTGTGCAGATTTCCTGAGAGGTCCCACAGCCTGGTGCAGGTTAATGTCCCAGGCATCAGCCTTCTTTTCTAGCAAGACAAACTGTGCCCACCATTTTAATGGATCCATGTACATTAAGCCTCAGTGGATTTTTTTCAGGAAAGCCACACAACTCTCTGAATTGGATTTTATTTGGTTTGTTTTGAATTGCTTAATAGTCTCTTGGTGATTCTTTACATTACCTTGGTATAAGCACAATTATTACAAACACATATGCTTACCCTAAATTGTTCATTGAAAGGACACTGTAGGTTTGTTTTAGATAGTTAACACAGACTGATGATGTCTTTTGGACTTTCTTTGTAATTGCATAATGGCTACATCCATACTACATATTTTCTCACTCATATTACATTTTCTTCCACTATTCTACTGCCACTTTGATTCATCACTTGCAGGCATTTAGAAAAGCAAATTTAAATTCACACTAGTAATTGCATGTGAATACTCTGTTTGGAAATCTCACTTGGTCATTGAAAGACCTTTCTGTGGCTTTGAGTAAGATCATAAGCCACAGCATGGGAATTTTTGACCACATCCACAGCAGAATTGTGAATATTTCTAAAAAGCAAAGGGCCAAACCCTTTGAAGGATTTGGCAAACTGTGGAAAGCAAGGACAGCTTTCTGCCAACTATCCACATCTCCAAAATGGCAAATTTAGCCTGTTGTCAGACTCCATCTCAGTCATGCTCCTGATGCTGCCTCCCTCCTGGTAGCTCATTCATTCACTGAAGCTAGTTGTGGTAAAAGATCATATACAACTATTTCACTCTTCTTTGCCAGCTAAAAGTACTTCTGCGGGGCTCCTGCATAAGGCTCCAGATGCAGCCGAAGACGGGTTTGCATTTATCCAAAGAAACCATAGGAGAGGTGTAACATGTAGTCTAAAGTCTTTGATGCACCTGGAATCAGTTCCTTAAACAGCCTGATTTCTGTCATTACCAACTCCCAATTAAATACACCTTCTCAAAAGCTTCTTGGAAAAGGAGAAGAGTAAATCTAGTACTTAATTACACTGCAAGCAAGTTAGACCCCAGTCCTCCCACTGGATCTGCTTGGGCTAACGTTTATGGCTGAGGCCAGATACAGCTCTGTTGGTTCATCCCTCCTGCCTTTGCTGCAGAGCTGAGGTTAAACAAACATATTTAGTTCAGTATGTGTTTAGCTTTGCAATCCAATAAGTAACAACATTGAATCCAGAAGTCAGAGAAGCTGTTTGATGAAAAATATAGACACCCCACTTATTTATACATTTATTTACAGCTTGCTATAAGCATTCTAAAAACATTAAGGAAACATTTAATTGAGTTTAAATCTACAGCTTGAAGTATGTAAAAGAACAACTTCGAAGTATTCATATATAAAGAGCAATCCTATGTGAAAATTATGTATTTACTGAGTCTGGGTTTGAAATAAACTCATTTAGTTATGTTTTAACTTTTAAAACAAGTGAAATTATTAAAATATTAGAATAATAAAATTCTAATCTTGCATTATTGGAAATATTTCCCCAAAATGTAGCCTAAAGGGGGTTTGTTAATGTCTTTGTTACATGTTCTACCCCAGATAAGAGTGCTGTTGTATACCTAAAGCATTTGAGAAGGTATATTCACTGGGGACATGATAATGAGATAAATCAGTCAGGAGACAAACCCAGACTGTTTGACTGCCAGCTTGTGTCCAATTTTATGCAATTAAAATGGCATACATTTTCATTTTGAAGCTTAAACTGTTGTATTGTTAATAGCTTAATTCCATTCTCCCCTGACTGAAATAACGATGACCCACTGAATGTTGTCATTTTACCCAGCCATTAGCCGTACAGCCAGAAGGACAGAAATGTATTGCTCTCTGTGGCAGAATTCAGACCATCACAAGCTCATTAATTCAAACACTCATAATGAGGGTCATTGTAAAGACTGAGACAGATACAGCTGCTCTGAACTTCAGACATTTTTTGAAAGAGCCAAATTCAATATGATATATGTAAAAAATTCAAGTATATGCCTAAGAGAGCAGCAGGAGAAATTTTCTCATTCTTTTTTGTGAGATCTGACATCAGCATATAGATGGTTTCATCAATTATTGAGACAGAGACTAAGAAAGGAAAAGAGAATGATTTGGGGGTTTCGTTTTTGAAGTTTGAATGTAAAGTGCTCAGATTGAATCAGAACTAGTATGTCTGAATCTTTAGAATTAGCTGCCTCTTTCTTATACCTTCTCTTCTTTGTAACACTAGAGAGCCTTAAAAGGCTGGTATTTAAACTGTTTTAATAACTTTTGAAAGGCTGGAGTGTATCTTTTACACAAGGATATCATATATGAAATTACCAATTCCTTTTTCATGCTATAAATACGTGTGTATTGGAAATAGCCTCAAAAACGCAGTCTCATACTAAACAATTACTCCACTGTTATAAAAAGAACTGGTTTGGGGTAGACCTGGATGAGGAACTGGGGGATGAAGGAGATCCAGTTCTCCCTGCTCCAGTGAATATTTAATTATTTATATGGCATGGAATAGATCCAGCAGGGCTGACGGAGCAATAGCAGTGAATAGCTAGTACAGAGGCTGGAGAAAGTAAGTAAGGGTCATAGCCTAGTCTGAATATTAAGTACAACAGAAAATTGTGCCCGTGTCTCCAACATCCTGGATAAATGCCCTGTCCGCAGGGATTTTCATTGTTCAGGATTGTCCTTTCTGGTTTTAATCAGAAAAGCTGTCCAAGTCAGGAAGCCTTTCCTGGTGAAAGTATAGTCTAAAAGAGTAAATGCCTTTTAGTGCTAATGAACCGACATTTTTCAACAAAAAAAAATGCTGGACAAAATTTTCTTGAATGCCTCTCATCCTGATCTGTTTCATTTTACCAGATGTCCAGGTGCTAACCGAGCTACCGCCATGAAAGATGGACCATTTCCCCCTGAGCTTTCAAGTGCTCTTTTGCCTTGCTTATAAAAGGCTGGGGGGGCGAAGGGGGGAGAAGGGAAAAAAAAATAAAAGATTTGTTAGTTGCCAAATTTGACAGCTGTCAGCTAGCTTGATGGGGCAAAATGATGACATATATCTCTTCACTCAGTATCTTACAATTTAATTGTAATTAATTATGAAAGAAACTACAACTCTTCAACATGAGTGCAAATATTTTTATTTGCAGGCAGATGTTTTGCATGCTTTATTAAATTTTGTGCATTTCATACCATTCAGATCTCAACTAAAAATAACTATCATTCTGTACCTACACAGAGAGAGTTTCACGCAGTGTGAAGCACTAACATCATATTTACTTGAGGATAGAACATTATGTTACTCTTCCAGTATGTAAAATACGTACATTTAACAGTGGAATTAAGGACCTATTTTAAATATAGCAGTTGCTTAGCAATGTGCTATTAGCAGAACTCCAACAGCTTGGAACATTTAGCATTTTAGGACCTACGTGTTCATTCTTACATTATTACTTAGTTTGCAAAATACAGTTAGTAATCAACAGAGAAGTTTGTAATTTGCTTAGGCAATAGATGAGGTTGTTGCTCAGTGTTCTTCTGTATCCTCATCTTAGGAAAAAGAACCGAGTAGATATTATTTTGTCTTGATATGCATACAACTCTACTATTTTCTTCTACAAACTGTGGGAGGGTGAAATTCTGCTGTGGTGGTCCCAGAACTGCTAGGAGTAGAAGTCAAAGCAGCAGCATCTTGACCTACCCATGTCCTCCGCTGGGCAGTTTTCCTTCATTACAGAAGTATCTGTCCAGTTAGCCGTGGTAGTATTGAGACAGAGGAGGCATGCAAATCTGCAAACATTTACAGAGCCATCCTAGCTCTAGGTGGAGGTAGGTTAACACCACACACAGTTTTTCCCATCCTGTCCTAAAATACATGTGGTTGATTGATTGAACAGAGCTCCCCAGGCTAATTCCTTTGGCAAAACATCCTTATAGTTGACAAGATGATTAGGAAAGCACGGGGAAATTTCTTTGAATTTGCAATTGCTTTTTTTCTCCTGTGAATTTTTTTACAAGAAGACATTATCCAGACTGATGCTGTGGCTGTGGGTCAGTTTTGATCCTAGGACTTGCACAGCTCTAGACAGCTCTGAACTCTTCTTTGCGTGCCTGCTGTATCTTACCAACATCACAGTTGCGAACATGGGAACCGTACCATGGAAATCCCCAAAACACAGCTGCAGGAAAGTGTCATGATCCTGCTCTATACCACATTGTGCATCCATGATATGTGGAAGTGCTGATGTGCAGAGTGGAATCCACTGCAGTGTCCACTGCTGCCCATGAATCCCTTGAGACTGCCACTCTCGATGACGTGTAGAGGTAAAGCCTTGACAATGCTGGAGGCACTGGGAGTTTTACCATTTAACAGCAGTTTTGCCATTGGTTTAGTGTGGGCAGAAGTCACTCCAAAGTCCTAAATCCTCGTGATCCTTCACACAGGTGATCTCCCCAGAGAGACGTAGCAAATACTTACCATCCTCCCTTTAAACCCAGCCACGGGTGCACAATAAAACCTAGCTCATCCAGATTAGTGGCTCCTTGGAGATTATCCTGGGTTATACAGACACATAAATGTAGTTGCCTATATCTACAGAATCCTGATTTCACGCGAACTTAATAATTGCCCTTATTTAATGTCTATTTCACATAAATATATTTTAAGTTTCCTACCATTTGTTCATAAATATACCCCAACGTTTCAAGAATTTAAGCAAGCTAAAAATACTTTTACAAATATCTTTAAGGAGAAATTATTCCCTGAAGATGCTATGAGTGGAGGCTGTTCCTATATCAGCCCTTGTCTTTGATTAACCAGTTAAAAAAAAAAAAAAAAGGAATAGATTAATTATTAAAATTAGTCCTACAGTGCACCTGAGCACGCTGAGTGAAACCTGATTCCCAGGGAATCTCAGGGGAAGGGAGGGCTGAGGATGCTCAGCACCCCACAGAACTGGGCTTGCAGGGAGAAAGTCAGAGGTTTTCTTTGTGAAATAGTAAGGGATGAGTGTATTGTTTGCCCAATAGCGGTTTGGGGTGGTTTGTTAAAAAAAAAAAAAAAAAAAAAAAAATCAGTTCTGGGCTTGGAATCAATGCAATTCCCCTTTAGCCTATTAGACTTGCCGAGCAGCCCCTCTCAGGACATGCAGCAGTTTCTCTGACTGCTCAGCCATGTAATAACACTGAAAACAAAGGCACAAGAACTTACTGTGTCACACTGTAATGTCGTTATTCACTTGATAAAACTGTGGCCGTGCCACAACATTTCACGCTTTGGGTTTGCCCGAAGCCGCGGAGTAGCTCTGCTCATTATACAGGTAACTTCTCCCCAAAGCCGGCGTGTGGCAGCAGCAGTCCCCAGGCTGGGTCTTTCCAGGCCTGTGCAAAGCCTGGCCTGAGCTTGGTTTCACACTTGCCTGCACATCTTGCTCCACTTCAGCTTGCTGCCTCTCCGGAGACGGCGTGCCGTATGTTTGCCATTTCATTCTCATTCACCTTGCCTGTCACCTTAAGGCACCCTTAATTATAACATCATCGAAGCTTTATTCAACAAGATCTGGAGATTGTGCTTTAATTACAAAAATGAAAACATGTGATTATAACACAAGTAAGTATAAAACACAGTATTTGGCTATAAGTAGCAGCTGAAGCCTTTTTAGACTTTTCAGTGCCTCTAATCCAGAAGTCTCTCTGTCCCAGATGGAAGATTTTGGGGTCCAGGACTTACTATATTTTAGATTACTTTTACAGCCTATTACCTCCATTTCTGCTCATCTGAAGCTCAGTTTTGGATACACATTCAAATGTCTTAAGCGGTTGTATCTTCGGCCAGGCATTTTGGGTGATTTGACTTCCCATCCTATTTGTTGAAATACGTATGGCTCCTTGGGGATATCAGTTACATAAAGGCCATTTCCCCTTCAGTCCTGCTCAGTCCAAATCCTCAGTTTTCCTACTCAGTCCAGCTGTCCAATGCAAACTTTTTACATTTCCCCAAAATAGCTGAGGCTACTGGTATGTTCATAGCAAAGAACATGCAGAGTATCAGGTTGAAGCAGACTATGTTCAGTTTAGGACACCTAATGTTGGATTACCAGTTTTCTCTAAAGGCTGCACTCGACACATTATTAACAGTAGCTAGTTTTTCCTCTGGGTTTCCCATAAGTTCAGGTGATTTTTTTCCTTCAAGTTTTGCTGCAGTTCTGTGTCACAGGACAGTTACAACTACTTTGTTGTTACCTATTTTGTCCCCGCAAAGGACAAAATGCAGTTCCAGAGGCCTCTAACTTAGGTTGAAAAAGAAAAAACCAAACCCAAAACCCCCTACATTGCCTAAAGCTACTGTTCTGAGACACTGAACATTGTGTAAAGTCAGTCTATGCACTTTGCTATAGATATTTTTTATTAATGGAGTGCTTCAAAATGGGGCAAAAACCGACGTAAGACTTCAATAAATCTTGGAAATGACTGGGTAGTGCAGAAGTTAAGCTCACCCTCATTACCCCGTAACACTACCTCCTGCGAGGCTACCTGAGACGTATTGTACAGTAATTGTGCTCTGGCAGCTGACTCCGCGAAGCTGGCGTTAACCTTTCCCGCTCCCCCGATACGTACAGATTATTCCCATTAGAATGAATTGATGAATGAAAAGATCATAGTTAATGGGTATTGCTTTAATGCAGAGGGCCAAATCCTATTATCCTGTGCAACGGAGAGTGTAAATAGTATTTGTGTAAAGGAGCCCCGCTGGGACAAAGAGAAACGGAATCCGCTGCTGCAAGGCCCCACATCTGCCCATTGCCCACCCCAGCCTTGCTCAGCAAAACCTCTCCAGTTCTGCAGCTGGTCTATGTGGCGGAAGGATGATGGGGTTTGGCCCACAGAGCTTCGGCAGAGCCTACTAATGGCAATAGGAAGGCTCCCATTGACAGTGGTGATCTTGGTGGTGGGCCAGCAGAGAGGAAGACTGGTGGTGGTTTGTGCTTGCGATCTTGATAACGGTTTCTGAAGAAGTAGCGGTGTGTATTCTCCGTCCTTGCAGTACTTTGATCACATTTCACCCTACCTTTTTCAGATTAATAAATACATTATGTGGGTTATGCAGATTACAGTGTGTGCATTAAGTTATTTGATACATTATTCACCAACAAATATAAGATAAAAAGTAAGTCTGCATATAATTACCCACAACTGCTGACTGACTTATAATTAACTTTGAAAAATTGCTGGTTTAGGAGATATTATAGATTACAATTTTAAATATAAGGAGCTTCAGAATAGCTCTCACGATCAGCGCACGTACAAGGTATTCAGTGAAGGATTAATTCCCTAAACTGCTAATCAGCTCTATCTCCTGTCTTATCAAATTGTAAATACATTATGCTGTATTAAAGTATGAGCATGCAGCTAATTAGAGCAGAGCCTGCATTTAATATCAGATACTCCCCCCTTGACACAACAAAAATGTTCTAAGGATGTACATAACAAGTGTTAACAAATGAAAGTGATTCTTTTTGCAGTGATGCTGTGCTTCTACAGCAGCCTTTTGTTTTCATTTCGGAGGATTTTTTTAAAAGAAAAAGAAGGAGGGAGGAAAATCACACTGTCTTTCTGGAGAAACAAGTTGGGCAAGACATTAATTCTATTCATTCTACAGCTGGAAGCCCACAGGAACCAACCAAGGGATTACAACTGAGGATCTACAAATAGTATCTGGATGACATCCAGCTAAAATTTGGTTCATTTACAAACATTTTTAATAGATTCTGATATTAAATGCTGCAAAGCAAAATAACCATTTTTTAAAAAAGGCAAGAAAGCAAACCCATCCACATTGTTAAAGGAATACAGTATAAATTTAAATGAAAGATCAGTGAAGCCTAGCCGAGCAAACAGTTTCAGAACCATAATTGAGCATCATTTGCAAAACTGCTTCTTTTAGTTGCTTTTTTCTGTTTCAAGCTCAAATAAAGTGATGCCATTATAAAGAAGGCAAGAAATAAAACATACTGAAATTATTCACCTATGAAACAAACATAAAATATGAGACAATATGCAGCAAGGAGCCTCTCAACCAGTTAGTTTTTTAAAAATTCTTTGTGTAAACCTCAAAGTTTTTTTGTGCTACTTGAAAGTTTTCACACCCCAAAGACCTCAGAACATAAGATGTTATTAATGTTATTCAGCAACAAAAGACATAAATCTTGTCAAGATCTACACAATATACTACAACAGAAAATCCATGGGAGGAAGGGGGTTTTTTTTGGTTGTCTTTTCTTTTCTCTTTTCTTTTCTTTTCTTTTCTTTTCTTTTCTTGTCTCTTCTCTTCTCTTCTCTTCTCTTCTCTTTTTTCTTTTCTTCTCTTTTCTTCTCTTTTTTCTCTTTTTTCTCTTTTCTTCTTTCTTTTCTTCTTTCTTCTTTCTTTTCTTCTCTTTTCTCTCTTTTCTCTTCTCGTCTTCTTGTCTTCTTTTCTCTTCTTTTCTTTTCTTCTTGTCTTGTCTCTTTTCATCTCTTTTTTTTTCTTTTCTTCTCTTCTTAAACATCTCTACTTAGAGGAAAAAAAATCTCAGCAGGAAATTGAAGAGATTTACCAATAAAATCAATAAACATTTGCAGACTGTTGATAGTGATACTGTTGAGATAAGGTAGAGTTACAGCCCTGTTTGATCAATGTTTATTACAGGACTCATATTTTTTTAATAGAGTGGATCAGAAAAGGGAGGGTTTTTTCCCCTCCCGGCACTGGATTCTGTAGGTTTCAGATACACAGAAACTTTATCTGACTTGTTTCATTTAAATGTGTAACAGTTACTGGAATTCAAAAGCATCCTGTTTTGAACTAAAAGTTCCTTTCTTCACTCCCCCCAGGTTAATTTGTTGGCTTTTGGAGTGATTATTTATAAAGTATTTCGACACACTGCATTGTTAAAGCCAGAAGTTAGTTGTTATGAAAATATAAGGTAAGTTTGCCATTTAATACAAACTCTACCTTGTGTACGTTTAAATACAGCCAGAGATGAAAGTGAGCATTCAAAAATAACAGTTTAATCTTTTGGAAGATTTGTAGAAAAAGAAAGATTTTTTTATTATTTTTTCCTGTTATCTCCTCATATAGATTTGGAGGTAGATTTTGCAGTCTTTATTCCCATTGAGCAATACCTTGTACAGTAACTCTGGGGTTGTGTGAGAGGTGCAGGAGGACTACAATGAGCAGCCCATAACAACAAGAGGGTAAAGCCTGATGGCAAGGTTGAAGAAGTAATTGCCCTTTTTTCCTAAGTACTTTCCACAGCCTCTATAGAAGCCAAACCACATTTCAAAACTTATGCCTGAATTAGGACCAAAATATTTGCCTTGAAGTAACAAGTAATTCAGTGATAAGAGAATCAAGCCATTCATGTTATTTGTAAAAAGTCTACAGTAGGACATTGTGCTTCTCTGGTGTGGGAGGGGTGGAGAGGGTGCTCTCCAGGATTTTTACATTGCATGCTGCTATGATTTTTCCATCAACTCACTCTCTTTAAAACTGATTTATAGGAACCTTGAAAACCGTTTGTGCAGGAAAAGCTGAAGTGTACTACAGGGAACATTGAAAACAACTTACTGTTTGTGTTGCTTAGGAACACTCCTGCAGTTTCAATGCATTGCACTAGATTTATAGTTAGGATTTAGCAATTGTTTGATTGATTACTTTCTCTTATTCCTTGCCCGTCATAGCTTCATGTGGTGAGCTGGTTTTAATGAAGTTGAAAATTATTCATTTTCAGAGAAACAGTGCTAAAAATGTCTGTTGTTCAAAGGAAGTCCTGCAATGACTGGGCTGAGAATGAATAAAAAAGTAATCAGTGGCTTCATTTCCAAGACAACATGCTGTAATTTGCTCGAGTCTGTGAGCAGGGCTCTACAGCACGTTGGATAAAAAAATCATAGCCAATCAGTTCCTATAATTTTAAAGCATCAATATGCTGACCCAGGAACTATTTGAAGGTATTTGTGTTCTAAAAACAAAAATAATTTTTTTTAAAAGAGAAAGAGTGAAAGAAAGAAAGTCTGGCTTTACAACGGGCACCATCGTCTGCAGTGAACCTGAGAGGCAGCCTGAGAACCCTTTGATGTCATGCACATGTACTGACTGACCTAAGAGCATACTGTACATTTTTCTGGGTTATTTTTTGAGGAGTATAAGGGGGAGGAGGAAAAGTGGGGGAATGCTTCATAACAGACATATGTTTTTCCTCGGGGAATTACACCAACAGTAGATTTAAATCAAATCATATGGTGCTGCAGTACACCAGAGAAAACATATCTAAAGATTAAAGAAGCCAGTGTTTTAAGGCCCTCCAGTTTCACTCCTTCGCTCGTCTGCAGTGATTATGTGAGCCTATTCATGCCACAGTGTTACAGCACACCCTGAAGAGCTGCCCATGCATTTGCACTTCTCATGCCTTTGCAGCTGAGAAAAAAATTGCCTAGACAGCATTCACCATCCAAAACAGCGAAAGAAGGGAAATAGCACGCGCCCGCATGTTGTTTGCAATGTTTCTTTCCTGTCTAGATCCTGTGCCCGAGGTGCCCTTGCTCTCCTGTTCCTCCTTGGGGCTACCTGGATCTTTGGGGTCCTCCACGTCGTACAGGGATCTGTGGTCACTGCCTATCTTTTTACAATCTTCAACGCATTCCAGGGGATGTTCATCTTCATATTTCTTTGCGTGTTGTCTAGGAAGGTAAGTGTCCCATTCCTTGTGGGAAACGGCTCGGGCAGTCTTGTGGAGGCACACAGGCAGGCGCCCAGCCCTGCAGTGCAGCTGTGGTGCAAAGGTTTGATCAGAGCAAGGCAGGAAATCTTTGGGCCAGGGATGGAGGAGAGGAGGGAAGAGGGGAAATTTTGCTATTGCCTTCACTGGAGACGGAGCCTCTGCCCAATTTTATTTTCTCACATATTTCCTTGGTTTTAAAACCAATGTATGAAACATGGAAAAATGTTTTTTAAAATTCCGAAACTGGTTATAGTGCCATTAACCCAATGAAATGATGCACTGTGTGCAATAAAACTCACTTCCAGTCTTTCCAGTTAGCAGCAGGTTTCACGTGACCCACCCCATCCTGAGATGATACATTCTTCAGTATCCTGTCCTAAAGTCAAACGCAGCCCCACTTTAAATCATATAGCAACCAGAGCACTACAAAATGACTTAAAAGATATATAGATCTATTAATAAATTTATTTCATTTTTTCAATATTTTAATTCAATATTTTTATTTCAGATTCAGGAAGAGTATTATAGGTTGTTCAAAAATGTTCCTTGCTGTTTCGGCTGCTTGAGATAAATGGACAACATGCATGAGCATCTCAGTGGAAGAAGGGAGCAACCTGGACAATGTTGTTATGGATATTACAGAAAAATATGGTATTGTGAAAGTATGAAATGATCCAGTGAGCGGGCATATCTCTCAACTGAATTACTGACTGGTTTTGTACATATGTGTGCATTCATGCAGAGCATTTATATTATGCTGTATACAAACAGTATACAAAACAAACAGATTATTGCAAAACAAATATTAATGAAGACCAGGGAAAGAAGCAAATTTCCAAAGAAGCTCAAGACTTTTCATGACTTAGGTTTTGTTTGTAATACTAGAAATATCTGCAGTTCTTGAAAGCAAGACACCAAAAACCAACTGTCACAGCAGATTTTATGAATTGCTTTGCTAGTTGAAACATGTTCACTGTCTTTTTGTAGTAATGAGCTTCTTATACTAAGTTGTATGTGGCCATCTGCAGGGAATGGGTTCCATTAAAGAGTTTCTAGATAAAGATCTGCTTTAGCCCAGACTTTTGAAAACTTTTCTTTTAATTTAAAGTAGATTTAAAAAGGAATTTGTTTAATATTATTCTCTTATCACTCTGCAATATATATTTGTATATTAATCAATTCTTTATTTTTATAACTTTTAAAGAACTGTTTAGATCTAAAGAGCTGAGGTCAGATCTGATACAAGAATGGTGGGACAGCCATTTTATAAGTGAAAGATTATTTTGTGAATACTTTCAAAAAGATCTGGTTCTTGTTTTATTTAATTGCCAAAAAGACTGAGATCTGCTAAACTGGCACTATGATTTTGAAGGCTGTGGGGAGAAGATGCTTTCACAAGTTTGTCCCTTGATAGAAATATTTGGAATCCAGACCTTGTAGGATCAAATTAAAAGTAAAGTGGTAGAAATCACTCATGCAAAAGAATACAGATTTCATTCAAGGTCATATGCCTCCATACCATGTAAAACTGTAATTGCAGCAGTTTTCTCTACTCATAGCATCTTTGAGTCAAGTAGTTGTCTTCCTCTGAGGCTCATGGTTTTGAAACACTTACCCTGTGTTTAACCTTAGGAGCATACATAGATCTACTGAAATCAAAGGGAGTACTTGAGGTGCAAGTTTTGCTGGATCAGGGCACAAACACGATGCATCAGCAGTTCTACCTTTGCCATCTTACTTATTTTAAAAGTATGCTTTAATTACACCCTTTTAGCACCTAGCTTATCTGAAGTGCTGAGCAATCCTCAGCCCACGTTGCCTTCTCAGGAAGTGTCTAGGATCTCAGGTGAAGCCCAGTATTTTTACCAGTGAGGCACTGTAAATATGTAGCTGTTAATAAATCCTACTGTTGTGTTGTCTGTTAAAATAAAGTACTACTCTGAATTTTATTTATATTAAAGGAAACCTTTTTTTGCTAATGGTCAAATTTGTTTGGTTTTTATCTTATTTCCATATACACAAGGCTATCATTGCACACACTGCAGTGACATGCTTCATTAAGTATATTCCATGTCTCTGTCAAAATTTTGGAAACCACAAGAGGAATCTTTTTTCCTGAAAAAAAGAAAAAAAAAATTCTTTTGATCCTTTAAATGTAAAATATGTAAATAAACTGAAGTGCTTAGCTTTCACATTTCAACATGTTTCCCTTTGTTTAAATAAATACAGTGGTAAAAGTTCTCATGGTTATATATTATTTGCCCTGACTTATTTGCTGTATTTCCTTTGCTGTTGTATATGTTCTTCCAGGTTTGGGAAGATGCAGATACATATTACTTAAACAAGTAGTTTTAGAAGTATATCTACTAATACATCATTTTTAATCTCTTGCAGAAATGTAATCTATAAGTAAGTCTGTCTGGACAAAGAAGCATCTCTAGTAAATGTATAATGACTTGAACATACTCGGTGAGATTGAAAAAGTTCCTTGTAAAGAAAATATATCATAAAGTGTTTAGGTTACAATAGTCTTTTTAATGAAAGAACATCTTTTATGGGAAAACTGTGCTCTCCAGTCTCTGGGTCAGATCTTCATTGCAACTCTGTTTTACTTACATGCATAGATGAATTTTCATCCTTTAATACAGCACATAAGGAGCAGAAAAAAAATTTGTTTGGATTCATTGCCTTAGAGCCTGAAGGATATTGTAATTGTCCTCCCTACTGCATGCAGAAATATTGACTAAAATAAAAAGGGTTTATTTGTCACAACCCTTAGAAACATGCGCCCCAACCCAGCAGAGAGAGGAGGAGACACAATAGACATAAACTGAAAAAAGAGAGGTTTCAGCAAGATATGAGGAAAAACCTTTTCACCGTGAGGATAGTCAAGCATTGGAAACGGTTGCCCAAAGAGGTTGTACAGTTGTGTTAAAATCTTTGGAGGTTTTCAAGACTAGATAAAGCCCCCAGCAACCTGATCTCATACCTGACCCTGCTTTGAGTGGGAAGGTGAATGAGATGACCCTCTGAGGTGCCTTCCAGCCTGAATTATTCTACGAGTCTATGATATGAAATATCAAATCGGAAAAATAACAGTGGGGCATTAGTTATGATTTTGTTAAGGAAACTTGCACTCCAGTGCCATGCATCAGCTGAGCAAACTCTTTTTCCAAAAATAAATTTGTGTGACACATCAGATCAACTGGTAACTAGTTGACTGGTTGCAAAAATAAAAACTTTGTTCAGCATCTTTTCAGATTATATGCTTTTGAGAGATATATGACATCTCCATGTGGGGACAGCAGGAGAAAAATAAAAATAAAAAAATCAATGATTGACAAGACAGATAAAAGTAAAATGTTAAGGTTTCACTCTGACAGCAAGTGCTTGCTGAAGAGAGAAATTGTTTCCATTAAACCCATCAAAGAGAAATTTGTGTTCAGTGTTGCATTTCAAGGTGTGCTTCAGAATACAATAAATAAGGTCTGGATTAAGAAAGACTCGTTTATTCTGAAATAATTATTTCCTCAAAGAATTGGAAGTGTATTTCAAAGAAACCGCAACATTTAGGAGTTAATTATCATCACAGCCTTTGGGAGGTTCGGTCTGCCAGAGCTATGCTGATGAATAGATCATCTGCACTCTTTACCTGAAGGTAGGCATTGAAAACACCATAAACACTGCTCAGATTCATGTCAGACTTTCCTCCACTCTCCAGTTGTCACAGTCCTTCAACTCAGAACATGGTGGTGCCCTGAAGCCAGGAATTTGCAAACTCGTGCATCTTACTGACCTGCCATATAAACCAATATTGCACGGGGTGATATTAGGCAGAACGAACAAATATTTGCAGAGCTGATTCCTCCAGCTGCTACACTTCCAACACTTCTTTCCTCACCAATAATGATACTTTTTATATGTTTGTCATGACAGTCCCTTAAAGCCCAGTTCAGAATCACACTCCTGTCAGATGCCAGTTAGTCACAGAAGTCCTATGTCCTTCTTCAAAAACTTTATAGATGATATTAAGAAGCCAACATTTAACCCATGAAAAAAGTTAAAATTTTATTTCCTTTGGGAAAGAGCTAGTGGGAGGATGGCTCCTAGCCAACAACCTGCTCCAGTCCACGTTACACTTTTCACTTTTTTCTCATGCCTTCAGGACACACAGCATTACTGTGCTGTGAGATTACAGAAGTGAAGATGCTACCTCACCAAAGTCATCCGCCAAAGCTATTTTTATATAAAATTAAACATTAAGATGGATGCAGACTTGAAAACAGCTGGTCATCAATGCACCAGTAATTCATTTAACCACAACCAAAATGTCAAGTGCAAATGTGCTAAAGCATTTTCACAAGTTGCCTGGCTCCCTGCCAGCTCAGTTCTCAGGGCCATTGCTGTGGGCAGCGTGTCCATATAGACTGCAGCCACGTGAAAGACCATACTGCCTTTTTCAGACTTGTATCTCCATGACAACCCTCCCGAACAAATCCTACACAGAACCAAGAGCCCTTGCAATATCCAGGCTTCGTCAGGAGTCAGATACACGGCCACACACGATACCCGGAGGTCCTGGAACTGCTGCTTCAAAACAAGCTGCAAGATGTGATGAACGGAAAGTGCCATAATTCCGTCAACTTTACTGTTACACAGGAAAATTGACAGCAGCAATTCTACTGCGTGAAAAGAACAGAAAGTAGGGGTGGGGGGGAGGAAACACAGCAAAAAGTAGCAGTAAAACTGACTGCTGAGAATGCACTAATTTTTTTCAATCTGGAACAACAAAAAAAAGCTTAAAAAGCATACAGAAATTATTATAAAACATAAACCTGATTTTTGACTGATTCTATTTAAGATAACTAAACTTTATTTTTTTGCAGAGGCCTTATTTTTACATCTTCACAATACAGGGTTGCACTTTTCCCAGAATTCCTTTTCCAGAGCTATCCCTTTAAATTTGGCAGAAGCTTGGCTTCTGTAGGAGTTGTTTTACAGCTCTGTTTTTTCTTCTGTTGCTGGTAAGTACTCAAATTTTATTGTATTTACTCTTTTGGATTCCAAGGAAATAGCATATTTTCATCAGGTTTCATAACATAAGGGAGCTCTTCTGTTTTTTTGAAGTATTGATGAATATTCTAATTAAAACTAGCTCTAAGACTAGCCATCAGTCTTCACTGCAGTGCAATAGGCACCTCCCTCCAATGTAAGCCTTTGTATTTATTGTAACTATTTATATAAATGCTGCAGTCAGCTCTGAATCCACATAAACCTAATGCTATTTAAATTAATTTTGTAAGACTTTTGTGAGACACTGCTGAATAATTTAGTCAAATCTGAGTTGATTATAACCAGTTCTTCTTTACAACAACTAAGTTTGAAATCTGTGGTTTTAAGAAGCAATCCAGTTTATCTTGTAAAATGTGATGGGAAATAGGATTTCTCCAAAACCTATAATCAGTTTTATTTTAATCAGGGCAGGGATGTTTTCCTCCTGTGTTTGGCCCACCATTAATGGGCCTAATGGATTGAGTTAAAGGCAGAAATCTTCAAAATCCCACTCCTCTCTCCCTTTGAATGTTTCTACACTAAACAGACTTCTGGCACCACCTTGGCTTCTGATGGGTTTCAGAAATAATTGTTGATGATACAGTAAATTTGTTTTGTATCCCTTGTGTTTAAATCCCAGTCTTACAAACACTCATGCATTTTCTCAGTTTTATGCAAAACTAAGTCTTTGGCGTTAATGAGACTGCTCATGTGCATAAAGTTAAGCATATGTGCAAGTGTTGCATGACCAGGGTCTTAGGATGCCAATTTGCAGTAATAACAGATTTGCATAAACTCATGATCCCAAGCACTGGCTTTCCTGCTCATTATCAATAGTGAAATTCATTTAGCTGTTTTTCATTCACTGATGTTATGAGCCTTTTTTTTTTTTTTTTTAAGGTGAACTTAAAGTTGTTTTTCTTGTCGCTCCTGAGCTATTGTTGACTTCATCTCTGTCTTCCTTAATGTACATGGGGGTTGTTTTCCCTCCTGTTGACAAACTTACAAATGCCCACCTTAACCATGTTAGTATCAGCTCATTTATGTTAGTGATGAAAGATCAGGTCACACTTCTTAAGCTGAAAATGTTTCTTGCTGTGTAAGAGAGCTGCAGAAATACCATGTGCAAATACCCAGCTAGGACTCATCAAACTCCTCTGCACAAGTCATGGCTTCTGTCATCAAGGCGTTAGGCCCTAAATGAAATTAGTAGCAGCTGTAACCCATTTAGTATAGATGCCAGCTAAGGAGGAGGCAGCTTATGCACCTCTTTGGGTTGCATGGAAGCAGAGAAAAGCAAAGTATATCCTCACTGAAATTACAGTGCATGTCCCAGTGAAGGATAACCTTCCTCCTTAGGCTCAGCTCTGCTTTGTTGTTGTTACGATTGGCACTTAATGCTTATAATAACTCCTAAAGGCTTTGGAGTTTGACTCCTTCTCAGAAGCAGTGGTGCATACAGTCCCTCTCTAAATGGATGGGGCAGAGCCATGTACCCATCCTCCTCTGGCAGGTACTAATGGGGACATAACTATCCAGAGACCCTCCCCAGGGTACCCAGCACCCACAACCTGCCTGCAGTTGCCTTCCAGCTCCAGGCTAACCACACAAGTGAGGAGGCTGGAGTGCAGCATTTGCAGTGAGCAAGGGCTCTCAGCTCTGCAGTAGGGAGGCAGAAAGAGAAGTGAACAGGGGTACAAGGGTAAAAACAGTGATACTTGGTGGGTAACAGAACAAAGGCACAAGCTTTTCCTGAATATCTAGTTTTCAAGCAGGGGGAATAGAAGAATAAATTCTGGGACAAAATGGATAGCTGAGAGCTATCATCTGGAGAACCATACGCTTCCCTGTCTGAATAACTGAACTTGACAAAAGAAAAGGGGAATAGTGATTGGGAAGAGGAGATGATGGCATTTAAAGAAAGGCCAGGGGGGTGGGGACCACAACCAGGTTTATGGATTATTGGGAAAATGAGAGAAGCATCAAATGGTAACAATTTGCAAGGATGTCTCCCCTGAAGCTAAACAAAAATGAGGGGGGGGGAAGACACCGCCAAAACCTGAGTCTGAAAGCAGCTGCCAATGATAATCTATGTGCTGCCTTTTTAATGAATCGTCTGTATACAACTCTTCTAGGCTATAGAAATACTACAGGCTAGTGAATCAGACAGCATAATCCTGTAGAAACAGCAGGGAAAAGTTTACCTTAAAAGAGGAAAAGGGAAAGATCCTGTGGTTCTGCTCAGTTTCCATAAAACCATGTAAGCCTATGAGACTTGCTTATACCATCACATGGCTTGAATGGTTTTGTTTGGTTGGGTTTTTTTCTCCTTTAAAAAATAGCACTTTCTTCAGAAAGAAATTGTGTGCATGGAATACATATGCTGAAGCCACAAATGAGTAGCATCCTTCTGGTTCTGAAAACCTCAGAGTGCATCCATCTCAGAGGTACTCTTCTCTGTACATGTTGCATGTCTGTGCTGAGAAGGGTGAACAGAAATATACTTTGTGCACAATAGTTACATAAAACCATTTTTTAAAGTAAGCTGTCCTTCCAAGTGCTCAATGACCAAGAAGTTGGATTCTCTCAACTATGTACAGTCTATTTCAAGCCCATTCAGAAACAATTACATGTCGCACGGCTATTTTAGGCCTCCTCCCTCAGATCAAAGTTCAAGTGATACTAATGGAGAATGCTACAAGTGACAGTTGTACCCTGTCTCTTCCGTGTACAAGAGCTGCTGGTGAAGGACTTCACGTAATGACAATGAAGCAATCGTGACTTCCCCGGGCCTTGTACGGTGCCAGTGAAGGCTGATCACAGAGGCTTTACCTGTCAGGTTCTGCAGATGAGTCTCATGGGCTGGTTGCCAAACCAAACGTCCTCCCCACGAGTGGGGCCATGTTTTGGATCTCCCCTTTCTATAGCAGGAAGAAAGGAAGGGAATTTGTAACGAAAGCATGCTCTGGATGTGGTTCTCAAGCGTGCTGCGTGGAGGTAATGGACAATGTCTGTCCACCTTTGTGACAAAAGCAGCGGTTGAGACAGGTTCTGGTTCAGCTTACTGAAGGCCCCATCGCTCTCAGTGTCGTCTTTAAATGGTTCGGTTTTCCCAGGGGCTGGTGCACAACGGGGGGCTGCGATACACCCGCTCGCTGCCGTGCTCTTTGGCCCAGGTGTCTATTAAACAGCTGCCTGTTGAACCCAACCTACCGACCTAGCAGGGCCCATAGCAGTACAGAGCTGGCGCCTGCTCCGGCGGCGCGAGGCAGTGAGCGCCTGAGGCAGGAGGCTGGCGCTGTGCCCTCAGCCATGGTGGGAGACGCGCGAGCCGGCCCAGGAGAAGCGCAGCCAGGCCCGCTGCCGGCGTGCCCAACATGGAGGGCCGCCAGGCTGCGAGACTGGGGGCTGCTGCTCCGGGAAGGAGCAAAGAGCCGAGCGGCAGGCTGCCAGGGAAGGCTGCACTGGAAGTCTGAGATAAAGTGGAGGGGGAAAAGGAAAGTGATGTTGTTGGTAATAAAGTCTCTTGTTCAGCATTACACGAGAGCATGTTTTCTGTGATCTGTACCGCTGGCGTGTTTAAGAGTGCTTCTGTGAGTTCCTGGGATTTCACAATGCTTTAGCAAAATTTAGTGAACCTAAATTTCAAATTATAACTCCCACATCTGTCACTAATGAGGGTAGAAAAACTTTAGAGATTTCTGAAAGCCATCTGGAGCCACAGAGAGCAAAATCTCTGGAGGCCAGCCTAGGAGGAGGGTATTAACCCTCTTAGTGCTGATGGAAAAGCAGGAAAGCCAATGAATATTACTAAACAAATGAGTCTGTGTGTATCTCAAAGCCTTACTGCAATTACTTTCAGTACGGCACGCTTTCTTTAGAAGCCCAGGGCCCTTGAAAGCATAATCATAAGGGCAGCAGGCAAAGAGCCTTCGCTGTGTCTTTGCCCGCGTGGCAGACGGAGCAGCCCGCGGGTATCGGGTACAGGTCTGCAGGGTGGCAATGGCGGCGGCAGCGTCCCGTCGTGTCCGGCCTGCTGCCAGGCAGGGACTCTCCTTCCTTCAACAGCGTCTTCCCCTGCCAGGGGCGGCTCTTGGAGGCTGCCTCCGGTTGTCGTAGCTTCCAAGCTCTGGTGTGGCTCTTGCAGACGATATTCCTGTGACAGACAAGCCTGCTCCTCCACCACTTATTTGTTTAAATGGGTTCAAAAGTTCTCAGCTTCCTGACAACTTTTTTTTTCCCCCTTTTGTTTTATACCAATCAGTTAATTTGCTAACATCACCCTCCGTATCTTCTGATCTTAGGCAAGCTGGGTTTACTGGTGCCTTTATCGCAGGTTACAGCCAGCAGTGAGGAATGCAGGTCAGGAGGGAAATAAGGAGGGACGGCTCTTTTGAAATGGGGAGGAACAAGGTCAGGGCCATGGGGCAGACGGGAGAGGGTGGAAGTGCAGAGGAGGGGGGTACTGTAAAAACAAACTCATGTTGCGTTAATCCAGCTGCTATTCGGCTTTATCCCACTTTGCCTTTGCGTTGCTAGAAATCTTTTTATCTTCCTCCGTCTCTTTTTTTCTCTTTCTTATTCTGCCTGTGTTAAAGTCTTCGGGACACAATCCTATTTTTCTTATATGTTTTATAAAGTGCTCTGTGTATTTCACATGACATACTTTTATTAACTTCTGATCAAGGAGTCTGTTTCAAATGGAAACATTAGAACTGATCAGAAATGGGAACATTTTTCACAAAAGGTGATGGCTGTTGTTTTGAGACCGCTTTACTTTTTAGACAGAATTTCTGTCCTAACCAGCTACAGAGCTTTTTTAGCTCTCTTCCAGTTACTGTAGATTTACAGGAGTGTGAATGAAAACAGACCACAACTTTTGTCTTCATTACAAAGGGACAGAGATTTAGAAGAAAAAGATTCATTGAGCAGTTTTATTAGAATAAAATGATGCTCTTTGGCTTTGGAGTTTTGTGCTTGTGTATATCAATGGAATGATCAGAGACGCTTGCATTTTGTTTTTTCCGCTGGTCTGCATGTCCTAGGCGAACAGGACAGTCCTGCATTATTGCTCACAATGTTCTTCTGATCATGGTTGAGCACAGAGGCATGACTATGAGGAAACTTGCCTTTACTTCTGCTAGCCTCATACCAGTCGATAAAGAGAAATCCATTTTCTTTCTACCTAGCGCTAAAGTGGAAGAAAAAAGGGTGTCTTTTTTTTTTTTCCTTTGTGTGTGTGTGTGTATGCACAGCAAAGCAAACAAAAGTTTAAAGTAAACTTTTTTCAAATAACTTTTTCCTGGCAGAACTTTCTCTGCCTTCTGCTGGCTGAAGGGCATTGTAATTCATGCAATAAAAGGGGAAAAGCTCTGCTTCTGGAGACTGTTTACTTTAAACTTCTGTTTGTTTTGCCTCCACTCTAGGAAAAAATGCAATGTTTCTATGAAGCACTGTTAATTTTTTTATTTTTTTTCCCCTCCCTTTGACTGACTTGAGCACTGGTGAAAGCACCCGATGAACAAACAGGAAACCAAAGGCTTTTCAATCCCTGTAGGACAGAGACAGCATGAACTGTTGCACTGCAAGCTTCTTTTAACTGATCCTCTTTGAGTGAATGTCTGTTACCTGGTAATAACCCACGTAGTTGGGCCAAAATTTTCAAACCAGTCTTCTAAGCTCAAACACTTGCACTGAAATCAACAGTGGCATTACTAAACCACTTCAGACACTAATTTTAAAATAGAAGAAGGTACGTAAGTGCCAAACTATGGGTTTAATCAGTTGGTGACCACTCGTGGAAATACTGCCAGTTTGAGGAGCTGTGTTTCAGATCTGGTTTCCAGACAAACAGGCCAGACATGCTGATCTGGGAGCTGGTCTCTGCCATGGGGATGGATGTCCCTGAGAGGTGAAAGGTATTGCAGGCCAGTCGCATTCATTTGTGGTGCCTCACCACTTTGCAGGCAGCGGCTGATGAATTGCCCACCCTAAAGCCGCTGGAAACTGAGTTTCCAACACAGAGTCTCCCTTGACACCTCTGTGGACTCTGTGAGTGTCCCATTGTGTGTGTGTGTGCTTTTCTCCTCTGAAAGAGGCTGAAGATGAAAATATGCAAAGGGTCATATAGATAAAATGCTTGGTCCAGAGTGATGTTTTTTCAGGGTGGTGTGGTATGTGACATTTTATACTACCTTATCATATATAAGAACAAGGTTGAAAAAGGAGGGGCATGGGGAAAGTCTGTCTTTTCAACACAGAGGTGATTGCTAGGAAGGCAACTGTCATCCTGTGTGCTGAATCCAGCATTTCTGAGAGATGTAACCTACATGAAATTGCTTAATCACAGAGCAAGGGCTGTGTTTTCCTCTCTTAATTCATAGCCAACAGAAGTGGCGACACTGATCCACTTACACCTAAGTGCCTCGTAGCTGGGAGCAGTGGATCTGGGTAGGGCATCCTGCAGCTCCTGTAAGGGTTGAGATCTACATCTCTTACTCATCAGGTACATTTGCCAGACATCTGCCTGGGAGCTGGGACTCGTTGGAGCAGGGGTGTGTTTTCCTGACAAATCTCAGCTACCAAAAGCAAAAAATCATGGGGCCATGAGGGGCCTGAATGTCTCTTCCTTTGGAAGTCCACTAAGCCAGGAAGTGGAAGCCTGCGCTCTGACAGTCTTTTTTCCTTTTCTTTGTTTTGCCTTTTTTTTTTTTTGTCTGTGTGTGTGTTTGGGGGTTTTTCTTCCCATTTATATTGTCCAGCTGCTAGGGATGAGCAGGAAGAGCGAGAGAACAGAAATAGCTCTGAGACTAGAGACCAGAAGTCAGAACTCCTCCCTGCCACTGTCTCAACTGCGCAGTTTTACTGCCAGAGTCAAGTGCTCTGGCTTTCTCATCTGTGAAGATGTCAGGGAAGGGACAAGCAACTGCTCTCTTCTGCCTTTCCCTCTCTCATTACATTAGGAGAGTAAAGTTGACGGACAGGCATGCTGTCCTGATAGTCGTTGGTGTTCGCTGGCCTGCCCCTTTGAAGGATGCCACGCAGAGGGTGCAGGTACCACTTGGGCACTGTATTGCTGCAGGTCCCCATGTACCTGCTCTGCACAAAGGCACAGGCAGAGCTGGAGGTGCCTGCACAGCTTGGGGTCAGGCATGGAGATATCTAGGGTTGCAAGAGAGACGCTGAGAGCAGATTTGGGGGTCCTGATTTTGGTGGTTGGCCTTTAAAGAGCTTCTTGATGTGCCTTGAGCTTCTATGAGATCTGACCCTAAATATTGATCTAGAAAGTGTTAGATTTATTTTGGCAATATGAGCTCCATTCCCAGGATGTTCAGGAACATAGATCTTCAGAGCCAGAAGGGATTAAAAACATCCCCTCAAGTGTAACGAAAAACTAAGAACCTTATCCGAAAAAGTCTGCTTCAAGCTCATAGCTTGCGATGAGATATTGCAAGACTCTTAAAATTCCAGGATCTCAAGAATTCTTGCCCATTCAGCCCCTTTCCCTTTCTCGAGTCTGCCGCAGTTCTTGATTAAAAAGCTCCTGAAAATATATATGTAAATGCAGGACATTTTACAACATGCTTGCGAGGCAGGCAAATAGGTTAGGCCTTTGAGGAAGCGTGAATAGGTTAGGATTATAATTCACTGTAATGTCATGGCAAGCTGCAATTTCAAAGGCATAAGTCCTCCATTTTGTAGCCAATAAAAAATTTAAAGGGACAAAAAACCAATTTGCTTTATAATCAATAAAATGTACAACTTCTTTATCTTATTAGAAGAGGCTGTCGGTTGCAGTCAACCATTGTCAACAGGCCGTTTGATCTATCAGTGAAACAAATCATTACAAGGAACACAGCGCTGCTGCTGTGGCTTTTGCGGTGTTTTTTAATGACTGGCAATACTTCTATTCCATTACAAGATTTGAAAGTGAATTTGCTGGAGTCACACCCAGACTTAAAGTAGGAGAGCGGGGTTTAAAAATAATGAACTGCGCTGTTCCAAATAACTCAATAGATTAAGGAATCATTCACAATAAAGCAACTCCCTGTCTCTATGAATGGTATTTCAGTCGAGGGTGGTGTTATGTGTGGGTCTGCTTCAGCCTAACCTTGGGACCGCACAGGATTAAAGGGCACACATGGCTGCTCTCGAGTGGGCTCATCAAGGGAAATGAAGAGCCTGGGCACTGGTATGAAAAGAGACAGGAAGGAGGAGAAAATATGACAGAGTGGAGGGGGTAAAGGGCCGTTTGGCAGGTGTTTCCCACCATGATTGTGGCAGTCACTGTACACAGTGGTCCTGACGTTCATTCTTGACACCCAGCACCACTGCATCCCTGCGGCATGTAAACTGGACACCCCTGGAAAGGGGACGTCTCCCTGCCATGCATGCACTGCTGGGTCAGGCCCTCCACACCTGTCCTTTATGCTTTCGTGTCCCTTTAGTTGTTGGGCCATACAATAAGGTGATGAAGGTGACATAGGGCAGGCTGAAGCCATGAACATGGCTTCATTAGACATGTTTCCTCATTAGGAGTCCTCAAACCCCCTGGCATCCCTCCTGCAGTGCCACGACTACTTGCCTGAGGCAGCTGCTGACACATGAGGGTCAGTGTAGGGCTTCCTTCCTCCCAGTCCCGAGGGAAAATGTGCAGCCTTGAGAGGAGGGATACCCTGGGATTAAATCTGATCTGAGGTTGAGATGATAAATCTGGGACAAAAGCTCCTGTGAAAGCCATCTTCCTAATTCAAAGGTGATGCTAGTGGAAGGCATACCCTTAGGTCACGTAATTCCTGAAATAAACTACAGAGTAGCCCAGTAAGTCGAGGAGAGCTGATTTGCAGCTCCTCCTCCACCTCAGACTGTGTCTTAGGCACTTAGCTCATAAGAAAAAAATCTCATCCACCTGGCAAAATACAGGGGGCTGGGAACAGCAGCACCTCTGAGTCTCGCTTGTTTGTGCTTTGGCGTGGGGGTGTGCTTGGCAGAACAGGTAACTCTGCCCTTGGGAAAGGGTTGTCCTGGGAAGTGTCTGTGGACAATCAGTCTTGCCCTGGCCACGTCTCCCTGAGGAGCTGGGCTTGGGAGTCCCCTCTGTAGCCTTTGGAGACGCTTCAGAAGCTGCTTGAAGCTGGATGGAACCCAGAATTGTCAACAATCTGAGTAGCCTCTCGCAGTCCTGCTGTGAACTGATTATCACATCTAACAAAATAATTTGCTGGAACAAATAACACTTCAGGCTCTGTTGTTTCAGGTGAAACTTGGTCCTAGTAAGTATAAATTTATAATAACAGCCACAGCATTATGAGTTTCCCAACAGTCAGGCTTAATTCAAATGCATATTTCAGACCCTTACGGGGACACTCTCATCTTTGTACACTGGGATTTGGGGATTTACACACATAATTCCCATTAACACTAATAGGAGTTACAGTATGCACATACATTCCCCTCTTGATGCAGAGATTTCCCCCTGAGGATAATAACTACGTTTTAAATTCTCCTTCCATGACAGTTTGCTGTGATATTACACATGCTCCGACACAAGCCCTGGCTCCTTCCAGGAGGGGTGCACCTTGCGACCCCCCTCCAGCCGCACACCCACCTCGGGCTGTCCCCGGCAGCGCGCCGTGACTTCCCCTGACCGTCACGACCGCGTTCCCAACAGGTGCCGCTGGGAATCCGGGCACGGAAACCGCCTCTCTGCCGCCCGCCCAGCACCGAAACACGCGGTCCCAACCGCCCCTTCCCCGCCCGCCCCGCGCCCCGCTGCCTGCCGGGCCGTGCGGCGGGGCCGGCGGAGCCCGAGTGCCCCCTGCCGGGGGATGCCGGCCCGGCGCAGGGGCAGCGCGTGGCACAGCGGGACACGGCGGGACACAGCGGTTACCGGCGGAAAACCCCAGCCCCAGGTGAATGAGGAGGCAGAAGGAGAGTAAGGTTTGGGCCCGTTGCAGCCAGCGGCATAAAAAAAATCGTGCGAGTAAACGGCGAGGGGGGGTGTAGCATCGGGAGACGTGACACTTGGTGGGAGAGGAAGAAGGAGAAGGAAATAAATATTTCCCTCCAAGTCCGTGCAGAATTCATGTGTATTTAAAAAAAAAAAAAAAAAAAA
>VXBL01005125.1:1135086-1304486 GCA_013400195.1 Aramus guarauna | reverse complement strand
AAAAAAAGTAAGGTTTCTTAGGGTGGTTAGCTGCAAAAGGGAAAGAAAATGAGAACTGACTTCATTCTGTTTCCCGTCATTTTTTTCGCAGCCATTAAGTGCACTGCTGAAAAACTTCTATAAGGCACTTCACTTAAACAGGATTTAACCTGATGCTTAAATGAGCTGCCCAATCAAGGCCTGGAGGGTACTAGAATATCCTCTCTGGAAGTGTACTCATTATACTCCGTTGCATTTGCAATGTTTTGCAAACGCCTGCTTGTCTAACGAGATCTACTCACATAAAATGTATTTGTAGCATAACTGTACTGGGGGAAAAAGGTCATAAATATTGTACTGTGCCTGACCAAAACCTACTCATTGTGTCCCATTCCCTTTTTAGTGAGTGTGAAGTTGACCCCATTGAAATTAATGGGTTGATGCTTTTACAAAAAGTGTGTGACAGATAAATCAAATTATGTAAAAGTTGACAGGGCAGTTGCTTTTGAGAGCAATTTTTGGGTTTGTTTTGTTGATGCTGATAGCTTCAATGATATTCAAGGCACTGGTAGCTGCAGTGTTCCTCTGACAGACCCACTATGTGGTTAGAATCGGAGCAGGCTGGTCCCTGGCTTGCACAACATAGGAGAGCTGAAGGCAGTTTCACTGATGCAGACAGCCCGGCGTTGCACCTAGAGCTGAGATGCAGACATATACCACTTGTATTTCTCTGATTGCTGAACTAGTCTTAGCCGCAATTCCTCCACAAACTCGGAACTGGAATTCTGTTGTATGTATGAATTACTAATGAGAATTTGCCATTGTGCTGTATGTAAAAGGAAAGACCCAAATATATCTAGCAACAGAACGTGGAATGCCCAGATCACCTTTTTTTAATAGCTGTGTTTTAGCCTAAACTGGACTGTGAAGTCACAGCCATTTTGTCAGGTTTTTCCAGCTCCGTCACAGATCTGTCCTCATAGAACTACCAAGCAGTACATGGAAATGATGTGTCCCATGTGTGTGCACACACACCGGAGTTCATCTCTTCTTCATAGATTAAGGCATCATTGCTTCGCGCAAGCTAAGCATTTGGCCTTCTGTGTATTTCTGTATCTGCAAACAGAAAATCTTTGTTAATAAATCTCTTCTATATGCTGCGAAATGCTGGAGGATCTCCCAGCTCATTGCAATTATGTGTATTTTAGATCAGAGAGGCGATGGCTTATGCTTGGAGGCTCTGCAGAGAGTGTTGCGTGCTATGCTAGCGACACAGCTTTGGCTACAGGCCCTGATCCAAAGCCAGTTGCAATCAAATAGTCAAAGGTCATGTCTACACAGCATAAAGAAATTGTAATTGTAGCTTGTCCTAGAATTACCCTTGGTAGTTTAAGCCAGCTAGCATGAGAAATAATAACACAAGCAAATGTATAGTTGAGAGCTACCAGAATACAAAGGTCTGTTATGTGGGTTGGTGATGCCTCTTGGACCCCACCTCCATACACACGCCAAAACGGACCCTATCTGTGTCACCTTCGTGCCCAGCTCCGGGCCATCAGTGCACCCTGACACCTCCGCTCCCGCCGTGGCTGCCCTGCCCGCAGGGGCAGCAGGACCTCCAGCCACCGCCCCGCTCTCAGGACGCTGTGGCCAGGAACTGCCTCTTCCCAGCCCCTGCGCCCGCTGCAATCCCCCCTGAATCACACGAGGCCGTGAGCGCCAGCACAAGTGTCCCAACTGCCCCTTGTCCCCAGGTCGGGATAAGGCTATCCACATACCGGATAAAAAAGGCCGGCTGCCGAAAAGCGAGGATTGCAGCATGGTGCCAGCTGCCATTAGAGGGGAGGGAAGGCTAACCTTCGTAGCCTGCAGGAAGGCAAAAGCTTGAGAACATGAATTTTCAGAAAAAGAGATGAGAGGTACTTGAATAAAAAATGTATTATTCATATATATCTATATTTCTGTGTATAACTATATATGTATATTTATTTTATAAAATTTAGAGTGTATATGTGTCTGCATACACATGTGCTTAAAGACACATTTAGGTATAAATTAATGCAGCTATAAATATATACACATAAATATGTTTATATAAATATTTTGCAGTATTAGCATGATTTTCTTAAACTACCCTCCATATTTTAGAGCTCTGGATCATTATTTCAAAGCAAGTGCTTCCCTGGAATAGTGAGAAGCAGAAGGAAAAAGTTAGTGAACTGAACTTTTGCCATTCCAGCATCCAAACTTTTAGCCGTAGTGGAAAGTTACTTATTACCATCCCTCTAAGTTACTGTTCAGAGTGTATTTTATTGTAATTTTTTGATACAGTGGCAATGGGTTTTTATATCATTATGCAAAAGCAAGGGGATCTCATACTGCTACTTAAAAAATACAGAAAAGAATATATTTCTGTAACAGCTGCCTTAGAAATGGTTTTCTTTGAACAAATTCACTGATTATTTTAGCTCAATATCTGCGAATGCTGTTGGGTCACCCTGAAATTTAGAGGGAGGAGGAAGGAAGGAAAACAAAGAGGTAGAAGAAAAGAAAGGAGAAAGCAGCTTTACGTTGCTGACCTTTCTTGAAGGCAGACTTTCAGCAGATCACTTTGACCTGTCTACCTGTCAAAATTATTATTTGTTCTTTCACAGTGCCTAGAACAATTGCAGGGTAAGGGTTTGTGTACTCTTTTGCATCATATTGACATCATTTACTTTTATAATTGCTGGAAAAGGAGTTAGGGAATAAGATAGGAGCAAAAATTAGGAGAAGTGGAGAGACGATGAAGGACACTAAGACAGAGCACCAACCAGTTTTAATGCTTGAGATCACAAAACAATCTCTTATTGAACACTGAGAACTGCTATACACCTTCTGTAGCTGGAAAGTAAATTACTGTTTTAATCCAATGTCTTTCTCTCACTAGAACAGTAATAAACTCGAGCAGATATGTTTCTCTTTTACCCACACTTTTATCAGAATCAAAAACTTGGAGGAGGGAGAGGGTTACTCTCATCTGTCCCTGATGTAAGACATGTATTTATTTAGTAAACATCTGAATAGCTCATTTAAAATGCTCTGGTCTCTGCTCTTAGCCATTTTGTGTGTTCGGTCCCCTGTAAACCCTTGCAAAGCAAAACATAACACCCTGCCTGATTTTTTAAATGAAGAAGAGCTCTTTTGCAAAAATCTCCTCTCCGTTTCCCAGAGCTGTTGTTTTTTAACGCCACTATTTTTTCTTCTAAGTATAGAACTATTGTTTTTATCTTGTTGCATTGTTTTTAGCAGAAAAATGTTTTAAGCACAATACCCTAACGTTTAGGAATAATAACCCTACTGCCTCACGTAGGCACTGCTATTCTTACTCACAAAGCCACACGTCCTGGCTGAGAGCGTAACTAAAAGACAATACCTAAGAATGAGCTTCAGAAAATAACAAGCATATATGGTTTTTTTTCTCAGTGCTGCCGCCAGAAGCATTGAGTCTTTTTTGATCCAAGTGTGAGAGCTCTGCATTAGTCTTAATGGCTACTCGTTTCGGAAGTTTTCCGATAAGTCATGTGCATTTTCAATAGCCAGGGCACTTGCGAAAAGGAGCCCAGAGCTTAACCGCACACTCAGTAAGGAGGAATCTCCTTTTGTTTTGAGAATCCTACTTGCCCTTTGTTTGATTTGCCCCAATTTTCTTATTAGAAGACAAAGTGAGCAATTGTTTCCACTTGCTACCTAAACTTTCCATAATTAAAGTGATCAGACTGGTTTATGTTTTTTCTTTTTATAGGAAAAACAGAATTCCCCCATAATATACTCACAAGTAGTTTGCCCAGATAACTTTTTTTTCACAAGTTCCTATGCAAATATAACTGGGATATAAACTTATATTTGAATGCTTGTATATAATGTTTCTTTAATCACAATTACATGTTCACTAGTGTCCAGCATCAGGGAGTGTGATACTAAATTAGGCCAAAGGAGTCTTTCACGATTTTTTCTGAGTGTTCATTCATATTTGGGTTGATTTTCCTTTTCCTCTACCCAGAAGGGAGGATTCTGCATTTCATGTGCATACAATGCTGCTCGTCAGTAGTCCCCTCCTTCTAGCTCCTGACGCGTTCCAGTTTCTGGTCAGGCCCTTCAACACAAATCACAAAAGTCTGCGCAAATATTTCATTTACTTTATTCACAGAGCAGGTATATGACAACGCTAAAGCTACGTGCCCTTATTGATTGGGTTTTAGTGAAATCAGAGTAAAAATTCATGTACCAGATGATTTTCAGACAGCCGCTACCACAGAACATTTCACTGATGGATGTCACCAAACAGGAGGTCACACCGCAGCATGTGCACTCGGTTGTGCTGTGGAGTGACTTCATTTGTATGCAGCGCGGACGGTGAAGCATGGGGCTGCCTCTGGAGGGAACAGTCAATCCTGCAAACATTTATGACACTGCAGACTAGTCTGGGGAAGTTTACCTTGCCCTTGTCCATGTAAAGTGTTTTGTCAATCAAGGTTATCTGCTCAGAGCTTTCCTGGAGTCTCGGCACTACCAGTTCATGGAGCAAAGGGGTGGAGGGACAACGGAGAGAGTTTTTATAGCATGTCTTGTGGAATATTTTTCAGAAAAGCCACTGAGCCAGGACTTGGGATTTCTGACCTCAGTTTCCAGGGATTGCTTTGGACAAACAAGAAACCTTTAGCCTTGCTGTGTATTGCCACAGCTTATGAACAGGATGCAGACCTTCTCTCTCCATTATGTGGAGTAAGGTCACCTCTTTAACGCTGCCTGGTGTACGCGGGACCCTGATCTCAGCTGGCGTCTATAGACATTATGTTGTAACAGGTTGAATAATGAACATGGAATCAAAATTTTATTGAATGTTTGTCTAAATAAATTACATGAGGATAGGAGAGGAGAGCTAGATTAACATCTGCAGTTTTGGTAGAGGTGAAATCTGAGCCTGGCTTTTCCATATCCCAGACCTTGTTCCTGCTCCATTTTGTGAAAGGCGCCATCATTACTGGTGGTTCTTTTTCTTCAATTTCAGCAGTACTGCTTAAGTCGCTGTGAATCAGAAAAATCAATTATTTCCACAGGTCTTTTCTTAGCTCTTTATTTGTAGAACCTGCACGTCTGTCATTCCTTTCTCTGTCTCTTTCATTTTTTTTTCTTTTCTTGTACCTGTTCCTCTTCTCCCAAGATCATTTGTAGGAAGACTCATCTCAGGTTTGTATTTTTAGATGTGCTGCTTGTTATCTTACAATCTGCAAACAAATAAAAATCTTTTGTAGCTTCTCTATCCCAAGGAGGTCAAACGCTTCAGAGCTGAAGCCTCAGCAGCTTCTCTTAAATATAGTTTCAATGACAAGGGTGGGCTACTTTTGCGTCTTCATTTGTTGTTTCCTGAGAAAATAAAGTAACAGTTTGTTAAGTTTTGTTGGGTTTTGGTCACCAAAATATGTTTTTTTCTAATGAAAGACATTCAGATTTTTTATCTTTTTTTTTTTTTTTTTAAAACCAGTTTTTTTTTGTTTGGTATTTTCAGGTTTTTTTTTCTGTACAGAGTGATATAAACAGCCATACCAAGTGCCATGATGAAACTGAGCTAGAAATCAGTGGCTGATGAAAAGTTAGTGGCATGTGTAGGGAAATACAGAAAAATAATGAAAATTATTATGAAAAATCATAAATAGACAGCTTGTGTGTGTATATATGTGTGTCTCTTTTTTAAGACGCGCACTAATCCACAGGTTTAAATTAGTACAGATCTAGTAGAAATGAGCTGAAAATCAGCCCCACATTTAAGAAGCAAACTCTTACGAAGTGACGCTAGTGATGTTTTGCCAAGCATGTAGATGTGCTCGGGTGTCCATAAAGTCCGAGGGGTTACTCCTGGGTGAAGCCAGCTCTAGCACAGCCTGGGGCATGCAGACCAGTAACATCCCAGTACCGGAGCTGTACGTGGGTGTGTGAGTATGGGTTGCAGCCTAGAGAGACAACAAAGTTGGCTGGAGAGGAGCCACAACAGCAAAAGGCATGTGCATACACATGCTTATGTGGAGACTCTGAGCCAAAAAAAGCTGGTAAAGGGGGAAAATGTGCTTAAGGACAGGTGGCTTTCGAGAGAGGAGTCAGCAGCAGTGAGGAGAGGGACGTGCCAGAGATAAGTTTTACCAGTGACTCAAAGCCAGCCATTACACCACACATTGATTGGTTTACTTCCACAGCAGCTCTGGCTTCACCAGTTAGGCTGAAGTCCACATTCACAGCTTCCATTTTCTACCTATGAGTTTTGTAGGCACACAGTTACAGTAAGTCTGGGCATTTGGATGTCTGCCTGCCCAAGGCTGTGTGATTATTTCTCATTTGGGAATAGAAGCACCAGGTTTGCTCATGGAAAGAAGTGAATGAACTCATTTGCAGGTGCAATCTTAATGTATTCTTAAACTGCTGGCCTCTCTGCCTTTCCCAGTTCAGTTTTATAGTGCTGTTTAGGGGTTGGTCTTTTTGTGTTGTGGTTTGTTTTGTTTTTAATAAGTAGTCCAAAATGTCCCTTATCTGAGATCTCTTTAATCTCCCAGAATCTTTTTAACTGGACTTGCCCACCATTTAGCAATGGCGGGGAGAGGGGGAGAGCAGAGAAGAAAGGTGCACGAGGATCATTTGACCATTGGTGTTTGGTTCCGAACCTCAGAGTAAACGTCTGTTTTCTTTGTTCTTTCTAGTAATGTAACTTTCCAATCATGTAAAGTACAGCATGCCAGGAAACTTTGTAACAGTTAATTCATTTTTGTGCAGTTCCCAACTGCCAGAAGTCAGGGGAGCAAACAAGAGCATAGTGTAAGCCACAAGTTCACATGCCTGTGCTACAGACCACGAAGCCTGTTGATTGATGCAGTGTGAGTTTACCCTCCAGGACACAGCTGAGGTTATTGGTGGGACAAGGAACTGAAGATTGTGTTGCAGCTATTGGCTTCATTCATGAATTGTTAATGTAGAAGAATAAAAGAATTCACTCAAGGCAATCAATTTCCCTTTAAAAATACAACAATTCACCCCAAAAGAGTGAAAGAAGACTTAAGTGATAAATTGCAGGAATATTGCTTTCACATTTGACACCCATTAGCCCTGTTTTATATTGGGAAAATAGTATCATTAAGCAAAGTAGACAGTGCTTTACAACTATTAGCTTATGAAAAGATTCAGCTACTACATAAAGATAACTGTTATTAAATAGGAACATTTTGCAAAGCCTTTAAAGGGTAAGAAGCAAGAAAAGTTGTCTTTGGTAGTATAGGTCTTTTTCTACATGCTTTCACAAAAAAAAAAGCATGTCTCACATCTTTAAGACAGAACAATCGGAGCTATTTGAGTTGAAAGGCACTTAATGGGAAGCAAGATTCCCTTAGCAATAAATGCATATGCCTGTATAAACTGAAGGAAGTTGCTGTCCTCCTCCAAAAGCATGGGAGTGCAGTAATTACGCGGTGAAATGGTAGCAGCTGTTGTTCTGCCCCGGGAGGAGCCATAGAGCAGAAGTAGGGTGGTCAGCATCCAGTTCTCCAGGGTTAAGGGCCGAGCTAAATAGTGCCTCCTTCATCCTTGCCAGCCTTTTCAGACATAAGCTGAAACTGCTTTCACCAGCAACCTTCATCCCGTAGTCTTTCTCCAGCACAGATCATAAACACTCACTCAGTCTTATAATATACTATCTTGTAAGCTGTTAAACAAAAAATATGTGACCGAGTTTCAAAATCCCTGCCAAACAAACCTTCCTTCTAATATCCAGAAACTGCTGTCCTTTCTATCTCCATGTCTAATTTGAGGCAGATAAAACCAACTTCTCACCATGCTTTATCCATCTGTAACATGTCTTCCCACCAAATTATACCCCAAATGTCCCTTAGAGAAGGAAGAGAATAAGGCTGATAGAGAGGGGGCAGTTCATTCTCTAACCTATGCCCTCTCCATTTGAACAAAAAACATATACATCTATTGACACCATTAGCCCTCATCCCATGTGCCAGATTATGTCCTAAAGCAAGGCGCAGCAGTGTTGTGGATGCAGGGATTTGTGAAAGGAAAGGATGAGAAAAGTAGGATGGTGAGGACTGCATGAAGCATCAAGCACAGAAACAAGGAGAAGAGAATTCAGAGCACAGGTTAGTTTTTGCACTGAATGCTGGCTAGAAAAAAAGACTTAGAGCTCTCATCCTTGCTGTTTCTTATTCTTTGTACCCTTTTTCTGAACTGTGGATACTTGACTATATAATCAGGTTTTTTTCCCCTTAAACGTTACCCCTATACTTGGTTTATTTTTCAGGTGAAAACAGCATTTTCTAATTCCCCGACAACTTTCTATTCTAGCTAGTGCCAGGCTATGAAGGGGAAATTGCTGGGATAAGCACTGATCCTTACTGACACTAAGCAACAAAAGACATGGAAAGCCCTTGTTCCTGGCTTATAAACATGTGGACACGGAAATGCCTTTCATACAGCAGGTGTGGTTCACATGAGCCTTTGCTTCTGTTTTGCCAGCACCCTGTCTTCCGTTTCAATAGCATTAGTTCAGCCATCACTCCCTGGTCTCAACAGTGGTCTTCAGGAGCTCTTCATCATCTACCCACCAGAATGTCTTCACCAGCTCTTTTTCTTCCATCAGTTCCTCCTTCTCTCTCTTTTCACTCACCCCTCTCGTTCATTTTCTTTGCCAGCCTTCCTGATCTTCAGTAAGCAAGAGCTGTCTGTCCTTAGCATCACAACAAAGCTAAGTGCAGAAGAAAATCTGTGTACCCAATCTCACATCTGAGATAAGCTCCAGCAGCCAGGGGAGGCTGGGAAGAGACAGCAATATTTGTTTTTGTTATTGATCAGTATTTCTAATATAGGGATACCTCAGCTTCTCAGTCAAGATAGATATTTCTTTGAGGTAGATGCCGAGTCTTCACCTAGTGAGAGATTTTCCCTGCCTTAAAACTTTTATAGTCCAATAGGCATGACATACTATCCACATTTTGTATTAAGAGTGATTTGCTCCAAGAGCAACATGGAACCATAAATTGAAACCAGTTCTTCTCAGTCTGTATCCACTGCCTCAACCACAAAACCAAGTTTTCTGACTCCAGCAGGCTATTTAGCAATTGGAACTCAGAAATATTTCACAGTCTCTTGTTCTTAGTACCTGTAAATTGGGTCTTACTGAAACCAAAAGGGTTGTTTCATTCTAGTGATGTTTGTAACTTTGCTGTGTTCTGTCATGTTTGAATTCAAGCTTATATACCATTACAGCTTTTCTGTGTGAGATAAGAATGCCCTTTTTCCTTAATACTAAACTATTAAAAATGTTTAAACAATCACGTCCATAAGTAAGCGCACTCCGCCTTAAACTGTACTGCACCAAGTAACTCCAACATACTTTGCTTGCCTCCTTTTCATACCTGCATCAGAAAAGTTAGTGCATCATACATTAGGATTGCTGACAGGTATTTTCAGGCACGTCACTGTTTTGTGTGGAGCTTTGTACTAGAGCTTCTTGGTAATCAGGAAAGGTGCTACTTGGACTTTCATATGCCTGTCATATGCATATCTAAGTGATCCAGATTGTATCTCTGTATATTACAATTATGCTTAATGTCACCATTCTACCCCACATATTTCATTCTGGCCACTTATCAAGTGAATGAACAGCACTTTTTCCCCAGCCAAGCATTCATACAGCTGTGCTGTAAATTTGAACTCATACCCATGTCATTTTCTCCTACACCTCGCCCAAGTTTTATTCAAGTTATCCATAGATCGTTCTATTCTTCCCAGATCAAGTGCATATATTATATTTGCAGTTGCCATTTGATTGGCAGCAAGGATACTATTAGGTGCTAAACAATCTGAAAAAGTAGGTCACATAAATTTGCAGAGTGTAGTTTGCTGAATACCTGTGGAGATTTACATATAGCACATTGTATGGATTTCTTCAGAGCATCCTTTGCCCACGTTGTGCTTTAGAACGATGTGGTGGATGGGAATGTTCTTCTAGTAAAACACCCTTCATATTTTCTACAGGACTATCCTGATGCCAGAGCTAGTGCTGCTTGAAATTTGAGCATGAACTGGGAAGTGAGTGTAAATGGAAGAAAGTGACTAGAGGGCCAAGAATATAATAAAGATAATAGAAACAGATAGCAAAAAAGTACAGAAAGATAATTTATTTCAGACTTAATTTTTGCAACTTTTTTGTCAAATATAGTTGAATGGAAGCCAGGAGTAACTCTGTCATCTCATCCTCTAAATACTTTTGTAGTCCTCACAGTGCATCGATGTGAACAATATAGAGGGCGAAACTAAGCCTCAGCCTAACACCGCTGATGTAACTCCGAATTATCACGTTAGATAGAAGCAACGTTGTGCAAAAATCTATTGCCTGTGTTACTGAGGGACCTAGTTTAGGTACCATAATGGTCTCTTTTGGCCTGTGAACCTTTGAAATGATCATTCCACGTTTTAAAGAAGACTAAGCATCTTGAGGTCATTGCATTGGGTTACAATTGCAGCTATCAAATGACCAGTAACAAACCAAACACATTTCTTTTCTCTTTTCTGAGGCATGCTTCTTATGTTGCAGACACTGCTTCTCTCACTCATTATAGTGAGATCCCTTATTGCCCAGTATTGTACTAACTCTGTCTGGTCTATTGTATTGTGATAACACTCCTTTGCCCATTGTATTAGGTTAGCACCTCCTTGGCTATAATAAGTATGAAAAAAAATTCAAGGTTTAACTTGTCAAATGGAACTTTTCAGTGACTTATTAAAAGAACCCCTGCGGTATTACAAAATGCAGGTTTTCTGTCATCTAACTAAAAGATCCCTTTAGAAACCTTCATTTTTTATGTGTGTAAAGACAATTTCTTCTAGTGAAACTCTTTGATTCTTCCCTGAATGAAATCAAGTGTTTTAAAACTTTTTGAGGTGCCCCAAAGGCTCACTTCTATGCTATGGAACGTGAAAGACTATGAACCTCTCACATAATCGTCACATAGACACTTTGCAGTGTGCTCCTGGCAGCAATCGTTCATTACATACTGCAGGCTTTCATAAAAAAAAATAAAAAAACCTGAATAAAATTGGGGAAGAGAAAACTGTGAACTGTGTCTTTCTTGATCATGGGAATTTGGGGGAAGCAAAGCTGCAGAGAAAGCAGTTGTCAGAGATTGTTAATGAGGTTAAGATAAATTGTTGCTGGAGAGTTCTTACCTAATGAAATAGAGAAAGAAACAGAAACTTGAAGAGAGGTGGCATCCCTGTTAGCCTCTTTCAGGCAGATATACCTTAAGTATCGCTGTCTCTTGTACTTCACAAGCAAACAGTAGCATTTACTTGTATGAGTGGAGCTCCTAAGTTAGCACTCTTTCCCCTCCCCTCACATCCCTGCTTGGGGTGCCTTTCTCCCACCGCAGCACAAGAGTTCCTGCCAGCAAAGTAAGTTGCTGCAAGTGAGTCAGGTCCTTGGACTGTCTCCTTACGTGTTTGCTGTTTCTCCCTTTCTCTGTATTCCTGTGCTGTAATCCTGAGGCAAAGCTGGGCTTTTTCCCTTTTAGAGTCCCTGTGGCAGCCATTGACACACCTGGTAATCAGCATAGCATACACACAAGGAAGACAGAACATTTTGTGCAAATAACTCTGCTTTGGTCTTTTGAGGTTATTTGGTTGGGGTTTGGGGTTTTTTTTTGCTTATTAGCAATGCCTATGGTAAACACAAGACCAGTTTCGTGAGCAGTTTAAGGAAGAAAGTGCCTCCCGCATCTTTGTGTGAGCGCATAGAGGAGGGAAGGGAACGGACAAGGTCAATGTCAAACCGCTGTCACAGCGGCTTAGTCAGGGCACCACGTGAGGAGGCACCAGCACCTAAGGGATGGTTTAAATGGAGCTCCTTTCTGTTCTCTGGCCAGCTAAGAGGAGTACTCATCTCCGGTTTTGTTCAGTCTAACTTGTAGTTAGTACAGTTTAAGTCCCCACGAAGCAATGTAAATTAGTGAGAGGTTTAGAGAAGTGCAGCATGGGCTGTTTAAGAGATCAAGGAACCATCTGAGGGGTATTGTTGCACTGTGCTTCTCATTCAGCTTTGAATTTGGGACAGAGTCACTGTGTCTATAATGCCACAAAGCAAGAGACAGGCTGAAAATGGTGAGAGATGTTAGAATAACTTTTCTAGATAAGAAAGAAAAGCCAACTGGGGAAAACAGAATATATGAAATTCAAGGGTCTTCCAGAAGTGCAAGACTAGGAAAAAGAAAATACCTGAAGCTCTCTTACATTGTTCTGAAGGATCTAGGGAGGGATCAAAGAGAAAAAAAAAGTTTATTTTTGGTTCCTTTTTTTTCTGCATTGTACACTTGCTCCTGGCTTCAGATAAGAGACTGAAGTAGACACCTTTTTCCAGCCTTCTCATCTGAAGAATTTTAAATGGGCTTCAAAATGGAAAAGTGGAATTTTATATGTGTATATGTGTGTGTGTATATATATATCTTTTTTATTGTGTACCTTTAAATTATTCTCATTTGTTTCCAGAGTAGGTTTTGGGGTGTATTTATTTAAATAGTTTAAAACCTCTCTATCTTCTTTTGTTTACAAGGACAAATCCAAATCATTTTTCCCCCAGACAGAGACCCAAAAATAAACTACTTAATGCTGAGGTAATAAAATGGACAAAATATCACCTGTGTGTTTCAGTTTAAAACCCTTTTTCCCTCCTGTTATTTCAATCTGCCTATTGAGGAGACCTAAGAGTGTCTCTGTAAAAACAATAGGTTTCCAATTAAGTATCATTAGCGGGACAAAAACACCTGGTTTGGGTCGAAGATCTTATAAGGCTCCAGAGCAAAATGAGTGACAGTGAGGGCAAAGTGCTATGACGAGAAATCGAATGACTGACTCCCTGGGAAGTCCAGCGTCTCTTCCCTCTCTCCAGATCAATCTGAAGCTGTTGTCGGCTTCTTGTATGCCTCGTGCTCCTTAGCAAAACACGCTCCCTGTATCTCTCATGGTCAGGAAATACCCTCATGAGAAACCTGGCTGCTTCCCTGAACCTGCTCCTTCATGCAGTTCCCAAAAGTCTCCTCACCCCTCCTACCACCTCTCATTGCGGGCAGCTCAGGCCAACTTCAGCAACTATTCTTCCCACTGTTTCTGAAGAAGCACGCTGTCTCATTTTGCCTTTGGCCATGGTCATTGGCATCTTATTTCTCACAGCTGGAGGTCCATGGGCTCAGTCCAGGTCCGTTTTGAAGATCTGTCCACAGGTCTTATTCGTCCTGAGAGGAAGAGGCAATTTACCCATTAAATAGCAACAAACTCCCTTTCGCTGTAACTTCAGGATGGAAAAGCAGACTGTTTCAAGCCCATCGCTAAACGGCTCCTTGAAGTTGGAGAAATGTCTCTAGAAATACCTGTAATGGTCTTCACTTCAATATACTTTGAACCTGTTGCTTCAGTAATTATCTTCCTCAGCGCTAAGGTTGGCTGACATACCTGTGGTTCCACCTGTAGTGTAGACAGTTCTATAATTTTAGAGCCTATTAACCACTAACTTACAAGTCTATGGTAGTTTTATTTTGTGAATGCTTTGTGAGGCTTGAGCTGATAGCCTATTTTCTTGTTTTTCCTTTTGTCTTGTTTCCCAGGTGACTGGCCTGGCTTTTCAAACTGCACTGTGAGATCAGTTTCTTTTCCATGCTTCATTAAGACAGAGCATTTGTTACCCTCTCTTCAGACATTGCCTAAGTCTTGGTACATGCACTGCTGTCACTCCCTTTTATCTTTTTCTATACATTTCCTAACATGTTGGGTGAGTGGAAATTTACAGATGGAGCTGCTGATGTGCTTTCATGTAGAGCATATTTTCTTTTACAGCTGTATGTCTCATATTTTAATTTCCCTTTGTTGTTACCAGCAGTTACTTCTATGCCTGGAAGACGAGTTGTTCCCACACTCCTCCATAGTTTCTCCTAGCAACATTTCTTTGTAGATTGGTCGGTGAGGAGAACTGAAAGGTTATAGGGCTGCTACCTTCCAGAAAGACATTGAATTATTTAGTATCAACAGTTCTACCTAAAACGATAGCATCTTTTGACTCCAAGTTCAACAGTGACACTGCCATCATCTATTAGAACAATGGCTTGAGCACACTGCTGCTGCAGAAAACCCAGGAGCTGTCTGGAGAGCCTAAACATGGACAGATTTCAAAAAATTCTTAATGCTTACACGTAATAGTTACACTGAGAAAGATATGTGAGCTTTATAAACACACACACACACACACACACAAATCCTGTGTTAAGAGTCTTGGCTGTGTTAATAGGCAGTTCTGCTGAAACTGTGTGTGAGATGGCAACCACAGGCACCTGCGCTAAAGAGTAGTTGCCAGTGGTGGCTAGACCAAGAACACAAGCAGTGCAGGATGTTTGTATAACTAGTTAGGAGTTAAAATAAATATCTGTATTTAAATGCATACATTTCGTCTACCTTATGGGTTTATATGCTGCATGTATTTAGAAGTTCACAAGTACAGAATGGAGTGGTAAAGTTGACATTGACTTCAGAAATCTCACAGATGTGTGAATCCAAATAGTTTTTTGGCTGTAGGAAAGGTCTTAAATGAATCTTTAAAAGTAAGAGGATGCCAAATTCCCATTTACTTTTACTTCTTCCAATTTTCATTTTAAGTATCACAGTGTCCAGAAGTTCTGGGAAATTAATAGGAATGTTTGAATTATGTACTAGATAATACTTACATTTCTTTGTGTTTTGCAGCATAAGCACTCCGTTATGGGGTTCAGTCACTAATAATTAGCTCAAAGGAATTTAGTTGTTAGAAAGACTCTAGAAAAATAAGAAGGTAGCATCAACTGATATCTTCCTGTATCAAAAATTTTGAAATATTGGGTTAGATATACAGTCAGTTTACCCCAGAAGAAACTCAGGCTGTGAATGAATTACAACTAAATTGTCAGAGGAGAAAGGAAAGACCACAAGATAAAACCATAGAAAATGTCCATGGAATCTCTCTGGCTGCATTCCATTGCCTTCCTTGAAAAATTAAAAAAAAAAAAAAAAATATAATTATGTCCACTCTCATTTGTGAGACCAACCTTGTTCCTTAATCAGTGCAGGAATTCCTTGAAAATTAAATTCAGAAGTTTCTTTCCCGGTCATTTGTCTTTGAACACCAAGGAAATAACAATCTTCCTCCAGAGAGGCGTTTTCTCCAGAGATGAGCAAAAGGAAATGAATTTAGATATTACTGTAAAAGAAAATAAATAAATGAACAGTTAGGAAACTAGATAGTTTCTGAAATAAAGTCTTAAAGAACTTTTTTAAATGTTCTGCAAGATATTTGCGATAGAGCAGATTTTCAAGCCCTATTCATATTGAGAACTATTTTATTCCTTGAGTGTTTGCACTGAACTTACTGTGGTTACTCAAAGAACAAATTAGTGTCTGTATGTACTAGATATAGCTCCAGTTAAACTCCGTGAACAGATACCGTTAACTTCAGTGCAGGGTTGAGAGTGCAGTGAGCCAGAGTCTGCCTTTAACTTTTGCCTATATTCATACTAAAAAGCCTTGAAAAGAGAATTTGAGCAGTTAAACATTAAGGCTGCAGACACCATGCTGGAAAACAGCATCTGTAGTGTCCTGGCCATCTTAAAGACTGTCTTTTGCTGCAGGAAGAATTTATTCACAAGAAGTTAGAAAATGGGTAAGAAATTTTCTGCAAGATGGGAGAAAATGCAGTTGTGTAAGAGCATACGACACCAGTCAGCTGAAAATTGCAGGCCTGGATCTGCGTCCAGATACCATGTCTCTTGGATATAGGAATTTGTTCAGCCTTCATTCTTTATATTAGGGGGAAGACATTAATTCTTCATAATCTTAGCCAAAGGTGTGTTCAAGAGTTAGTTTGTCCTCTGATGTTTATGGTCAAGTGGAAACATAGCACTGTAGTGAGTCTGCATACCTTGATAAGCAGATATGAAAATCAGTGCTCCAGTTAATGTTTTAAACTGTAATTGTTTTATACAGAAAATGGGATTATGATTAATACATGCTGTAATGGGAATAATCATGTAGCAACTTTCTTTCAAAGTAATGAAGCATATGGCGCTCAATTTATTACTGAACTAACTTTCACAGTAACTTAAAAAAAATTATGTTCTTATTTTTATATGATTAGATCTTTTAATCTTTGGAAGTCAAAGTCATTGATTAAATACTGGTAGGTGATTTTGCTTTTTTTTTTTCTTTTGTTGAGGGTAAAGTCAATTCCTGTTGTTTGAACTGGCAGAGTATTATCTGCACCTTCCTTGGGAATAATACACTGCTTATCTTATCTGACCCATGACCTAATGTCACAGTGACCCAGTGCTGTGAAACTAAGGTATCACATACCTCATATATTCAGTACTGAGAGTAAGTTCATATTGAGCTTCCTCCTGATACCATAAACTTATGTGATACTCTGACACTAGAAAGTGATGATGCAGATCCATCATGTTCTTGCAGTGGTTCTGTGGTATAAGGGAATAAGTCACTAAGGTGAAGGTCTATAAAACAGAAAAAGAATCACCATTATACCTGAGAATATTGGGTTCCGGGGAAAAAAGTCAACACTTTCCCCTTCATTCACAAAGAATCTTGCACATTTTGGGTGGGACCACAAAATAAGCAGCAATTTTAAGAATTCATTATATATTTGTACAAATCCACACTTTACAAAAAAAATAGAATAAGCCTGATTCCTTTTTTAGGAGAGTCTGAAGTTTTGCAGCCATAATATATGTGGCCTGAAGTAAAGAAAAAGAAAGATTTGAGAATTTTCTTTTTTCTAAGATTCTCCCACCAATGACTCAGGCCTTGTTCCTCTGAGAACAGAAAAGTGTCCTCAAACAGGATTACAAAGGACAACGGGCCTTTTTCTGAAGTGGCAACTTTATGTGCTCACAGTGCCTCCTGCAAAAGGGTTGTGATGCCAAGTCTGCTAAACCAGGTATGGTCCCTCTTCCTGCCGTCTGCCCTAAGGTGCACAGGATGACCTGGGGTCTCCTCACTTCCCTGCAGCCACGCCACGTTTGATACAGTAAGAGTACATTGAAATAAACATTACACAAGTATTTTTCCCTCTGGAGAAGTTACTAGCCATGATAGCTCTAACCAAGCATGCAATTACAAGCAGTACCTCAGCCTATAGTAGAACAACATTTAATGCAGCGCGCAGAGCTCACCGGTGTCCTATATGTGCAGTCAGCATTTCATCCCCAAAGTCACTGAGGTGGAGACATGACAAGGCTAAATTTCAGGGCTACCTGATTTCCCGTCAGTACCAATGCCACAGAAGCTAATCACTCTGTGACCGTGAAGTCTAAGTTAGGGTTAAGATAAACTTGGAGAAGTTATCTTCTAGTGCAATAGAACTACATAGCAAACACCAGTCCTCAAATATGACGTGACTCAAACCTCAGATGGCAAGCTGTCTAACATTTAACCCTACAGAATGACTTGGGAAATAGTATACACTGAAGGGGGGGAGAGGGGGGGAGTGCGGAATCCTGAAGCCACTTAATTAGTGTGCTGGCTGATGAGCCAATAACGATAGCAACAACAGTGGGCTGTTAGGCTTCAGAATGTGTTTTCCATATTTGAATGAAAATAAGACCCTTTGAACATCTTAGTAAAGCTAAGTTGTATCAAAACAATCTGGTTTCAGATTGAGAATGTCAGAGTTGGATTCCACACTCTTCCTCTCTTTTTTCTTAATTCCATTCTTTTCTCTGGAAATGGCAGGCAAATCCATGCTAAGTGTCAGGAACAGTCCCTCTGATTACTTCCCTGAAATGCACAAAGACTTGGCTTTGGCTTAACAGCATATATTAACAAAAAACAAATTTATCGAAACAAAACTACAGCTAAACTATAAATCTAGACTAACAGCATCTTTCGAACCATGCATAGCCCAGAAGCTAGACGAAATATAAATAGCATTTCTACGCCTTTCATTTTACAAACCTTGTATCCAATTCCCACAGTTATCACTCCATTGGTAGTGTGCCAGCATCAAACTGGGATAACAGCAGGGAATTGGGCCTGTTGGTTTCTTTCTAGTAAAAGGAATGGAAGTCAAAAAAACAAAAAGCACCTTTTAAAGCAAGCTAATGTAACCAAATCCCTTTGTGAATGTACTAGAATCAGCATATGGCAATTTAGCCCAACCCAGAACACATTCTTATTCATTAGACAATGTCCAGAGTCTCTGGAGAGAATATCAAACATTATCTTGGAGGCTATGCTACAATAGCAAATGCTGAATATTTTGGGGGAAAAAAAAAAAAATCAAGGAGTGAATGCTAAATATGAAATAGGTATGAATTTTTTTATTTTATTTTTTTTATTTTATTTTTTAGTTAATTTAAGTAACGTTTCTTCATCTTTAGAAATTAGGAAAGCTGAAGGCTAAAAATCACTTAGCTTAGCCAACTGATTATATCTATTTTGACCTGCTATGGTTGCTTGGGAGCTGTTTTGCTAATCCCTGCTTTGTCGTTAGGCTATATATTAGCAGGATGGAAATGGCATCACTGCACCATAATTCAGCAGTATGAATACAGAACAAGGAGAGTGCAGAGCTATCCGCGGCAGTACAACAGCAGATAATAAGACTCTGTTACTCAAGCAGAATGTGTTATGTAAAGACAATTGCAGTGTAGAAGCAATAGCTCTAATCAGGTTAATTAGGCTGTATTCATGTTTCATTTATGGTGCAAGTGCCCTGTAAATTCAAAGCAGTCTACCTCATCTTACTGCACCTCTTACACAGCCGTCATGCTCTCTGTAACACTGAACACCATATATTTTCTTCCTTAAAAAANTAACACTTAACCCCAAATATTTTCTTCCTTAAAAAAAAAAAAAAAAAGCCACCAAGCTATTTCCCATCACTTTTTAAGAATTCTTTTTCTTCATTGTTTATGGCTAAAAAAAAAAAAGAAAAAAAGCAAAAGATACTGGTCGTGTATAAAGCCCATACCCAAATTAAAGGTCCTTCCTCTGCAACCAAATTAAGCTCTTGGAAGTTGTTTGTGGAGGACCTGTTTAATTGCATTTTATTTATTTTTCATCTATTTTCTTGCCCACTACCATGACATGTTGAATATTTAAGAAAAATTGTACTGGCTTTCAAAAGTGTGGCTCTCACCTTTCCTCCTGTTATCCATTTCCTTAACGTGATAGATTGCCTGTTTATTCCCTGAGAGCGAGCTGGAAGGACGTGTCTGCTTTGGAGAAAGAATTAGAGCCCAGTCCTGTGACCCTCAAACTCTAGCTGTGTCTCCTCTCCACTTAGGGAATTTATTAGGTTGTCCCTTTAAAGTAATAATGGGTACAACAATTCTGAGATCACTTTCTCCTCACCCCCCAGAAAACAACCCTGGGTAGAGAGGAGCTATTAAAAAGAGAGAGGACATGCTGCAGATGAAGAGAACACAGCAGCCTGCAAACCTTAATTATTTTAGCTAACTGTCTAGCAATCAGCTGTCTGCTTTCTGATTGCAAGCTTAGACTCAGTGTTCCCCATTAAAAAAATTAACGCGGGATTTTCACTACCCAGTTAGCACAAACCTATTTGTTACACCTTAATTATAAAGCCTTTCATTAAACTTGAACAATGTTGTATCTCCATTTTAATATGTATGTGTCCTTTAGACATTATTTCAATATGCTGTTAATAACAATGTTTAAATTAATAGTCTCATTTATATAGTTCTGTATATAAGATTATATATATATTACTTATATATTCTGTCCTGTGGAAGTGTGGCTAGTTGAGCACAACAGCACAATATTACTGCAGAGATCAAGCTGTGGCACTGATGAGCAGTACCATAAAAACAGGATGACTGAAGCGGCAGAGTTTTGCATGTCACTGCTTGCAGTGTTACACTGCTGCTGTGCATTTCCTTCCATTCTGGCTGCAAAAAATGTGACCGTTTGTAAGGCATTTCTAACTACATTTGACAGTGCATATGTGCCAGGCAAGGTATGCCACTGAATCTCACAGGGCCTGCAAACGTGGTGCGTCTTGTCATATCTCACACGTTCGTTAGCACCCGGGAAGAAAACATCAGGGACAATCAATGTGCACTTAATTTTTCACCATCTGAATCCACAGTGAACCAACAGCCCGATTATTAATCTCTTGTAACAGTTCATCTATCTATTATATATTCATAAATAATTTACTAGACACACATTTCATTTCAAGGAAGATCTGACTGCTCATCCAGCTGTGTATCTTTCTATGAAAGCAAGCTGCGAGATTAAAATTCTCGAGATTTCTGGAGGTATCTTTAGGGAAGGTGCCCAACCAAGACAGCCCCCATCTGACGTCTGGCTTTCCCTGGTTGTCCAGCCGTCAGCATCGTGGGGAGCGGCGGCGCAGCGGAGGGACCGAGCGTGTTGCGGGGCTGCGTCCCCAACTCCAGCTCAGGTGCACTGGCACCGCGATAATAAACTTCATTATTCCTCAGTCAGGTGGCAAAGCTCCAAGTAAATGAAGTAATCATGTACAGGGACTGTTTGATGGGGCCTGCAGTAACAATGTTCTCAGGCCTGATGGTGGAGGCCTCAGGACCTGTGCTCAGGTTTCACCTTCTCCTCCCTGATGGACAGCAATGGCCAAGAAAACCTTGTCCTCCTCCTGGAGGATAGAGTCTACCTGCCTGACTACGTACATTACTTGCAAGTACGTTGTACCTTTCACAGGAAATACCAGAAATACATTCCTGAGCTCTCCTTCCTGCCCCCTCAATAACCCTTGTACCCAGGTGGGGTTTTATGTGATATTTAATTTACCATTTGTCCAAAAGTAAGCTTAAATTTAAAGTAAATGTTAAACACTTGCAAAAAATATGTATAACTGAGGTTTGCGAGCAAACTCCCTCCTGACTTTGTTTTGCTAAGGATTGGTTAAATGTTATTACTACAATTGGGAAATTCTGGACATATTTTCCCAAGAGTGGCAGCAGCCAAAGACCCATGAGAACCCACTGAGAAGGACCCAACGCTCCCAACTCACTGAGGTCCTTCTGGAAATGTAACTCATTTTTTATTAGATTCTTCTCATAAACAAGGAAATTAATTTCCCTTTTGTTTTCATAGTACAAACTTTGACCATTAGCCAGAAGCTAATGTGAAGGTCACACTGACAAGATTTGTCTTCCCAGGTGTGGGTAACAAGATATGCTTGGAAAGACAGCCATGGTAGATACCATGGAAAGAGAGTTTCTCATTGTACGTCTATGAGCTCTAAGGTATGTCAATCCTAAATCTATGAAATCAATCACAAATTCTGCTCTAAAAGTAGAGTTTCAGTGTGACAGAGCAAGGTGTGTCTGCAAAGCCGTTACCCTTAGCAAGAGCAAATTATCAGAAGATTGAAGACATGATTGGAGAAAAGATAAATTATTTCAGTTATGATTGAGGAACTATTTTTATTTAATTTTAAATGTTAATTGTTGTTTTACTATGTAGCTACAAAGTGGAGAAATTGGAGGAAAAATAGTAAGCACGATAATTTGAAAATGAAATCTCTATTTCACGTAGAAAGTAAGTTAGTTGAAATCATGAGGTGATTTGAAGTTGTCAGCATTCATGACCTGAGAAATGTTTATTTTTGATTGATCAATACGCATTCTAAAATACGCTTATTTGTCAAACCAACATGCCAAAAGAAACATGTGATAGCACATACGTTTATAAAAGAGAACCCAGCATGTTCACCTTTACTTTATCCTCATCATGAGGGGCTTGATTTTAGCCCTGGTTTTAACCCTGGTGGGTAAGTAACTTATCTGCTTTGATGAATTTAAAATAATAGATTCAGGAAAAGGTCTCAGAATCTAAATATAGTTCACTTACAAACATAAACTTTAACATTTTATAGAAAAAATTACTTTATGACAATTTTTTTGTTGTTTAGGGGAAAAAAAGGCTTTTGGCTATGTGCTGAACTAGAAGCAAAGTTAATTAGAAAGAGTTATGCCATATGTACAAGATGAGATATAGCCCTTCATACTAAAATACATTAACATTTTGGGGTGGGTTTTTTTGCTTTGTCATTTCATTACTCTCTTTTTTTCTCCTTCTCTTTCAGGGAGCCAGCATCTTAATTACCGTAAGTAATTTTCCTATCAGCTAATATAATTATAATGAGTGAAATTCAAAATAGAATCTGAAAAGTATATCAATGTTTAATATAATTTTACAACAGCTAATTTTGTTCAGGTGCAATACAAAAATGAACAAATTCATCTTTTTTGTTCCATACATTCTAATGCAGGTACTTTAACATGTTCTGTACAGTCTCTATAATGTTTTATGGGAACCATTTCTTTGCAGAACCCGATTTCAGTGAAAACAAGGTTTATACATTTAATTATGAAAGCGTGCTTCTCAGTGGACTTCCAGAGAAAGGACTTGCAAGAGCTGGAATCAGAATAAAAAGTAAAGTGGAAATTAGTGGTATTGGGCCAAAACTTTGTCTTATTAGGGTAAGAAAATGTATTCAATTTGAAAGGTAAAATTCTCTTCATACTTGACTTCTTTTTTAAGCTTTTGGGAAGTAATTAAGTTTCATCATGTATTGTGCTTAGTCAGGGAGAATGTAACTAACACTATTATTTTTTATGCAGTGCCCTAAATTCTATTTGCACTTTGCTAGGTAATTCTCAGCTCAAGCCAACCTTGGGCTTGAAGGATTTCTTCTGCTTTGTGGTCAGGGAGACAATGGAATGTAATTTGAAATGCACAATAATTTATAACTGGATCAATCCAATTGTTCCAAACTGTACAACCTGGGATTATTTAATCAACTGATTTCGTAACCAGCAAATGAAAGGCAATAACACATGCGACAGTAGCTGAATGTGATTCAATATTTAGCATAATTAATGTCATCTGGTGGCTTCTTTTTCTGCAGGGTCCCAAATGACATTCTTTGTCATCCTCAATTGTATATTTTTACTGCATGCTGAGTAATTACTAAGAGTTCTGATTATGTGAAAAACACTTTTGCCTTTAACAGAAGCCTATATGTGCTTCTAATGAATGTATTGAAACACACTCCTCAATTGCTTTACACAAACTCCACTTAGTCTTGTGTATATGTGGAAGAAAAATGATCTTTTTAAAAGCTTTTATTTGGCAAACTGAAGACTGCAGATTAAAAAGACTGGTGACTGTCTGATAAATGCTTGTAAATGCTGTAGCCTTCCAGCCTGAATTAGCCTTCTGTTACTAGGCATTTTTATAAGTTCAAATTATAATAGATCTAGACAGGAAACATTGCTTTTCCATGACCTTTGCAAATGGCTGGATTTTTTTTTGCAAAAAAGCAAGGAAATAAGAGCCACACGTGTGTACTGGTGAGTAGAAGGCTTCCCTGGCAGAGAGGAGGCAGAAGCAGTCTTGTCTTCCCCCCACATCCTTTCCCATTCCTGCTGAAGCAACTCTTGGTGTGTCAGGGTGAGTCTCCACTAAAAATTGACTCCTGTTCCCTAAAACTTTCCAGTACCACTTCACCAGCCCTCGTGCATTTGGAAAAAAAGTTTCTGTTTCAAAAATAAATATAGAAAGAATTTCAGGTGAGAAAAAGAAGACAAAAGAAGGTAACGAGATTTTGGGGCAAGTTCTAAGTGAAAGGTAACGATACATTTATTCCCTTCTGTTCTGGGAAAAGTTTATTTTGCTGCTGTTATATTTAAATTAGACAGTTTGGAGGGCTGGTTCAGGGAATTAATCTTTCATCTGTAGCCTACTAGTTCTCATTCAGTCCAAGCAAAAAGCTGTGTTCCCTGGGCAGTTTCCAGCTGACAATTTTTTCATCGCAAACCCACAAGTAAGAATTGCCAGCTGTGTTCAAAACCTAGCAGACAACGTAAGTCCTGACTAAGCCCCGAGGGCTGGGGAAAACTACCTCGCCCTGACCCTGCAGAGCAGTCCCAAACCTGCCCATATGCAATATGCCAGAAGCATGTCCAAGAGGCAGCATGAGGGATTTGCTCCGTAACAGCCTCCTCTGTAAGCTTCAGTTACTGGGGTTGGCAGTGATCTCCACCAACAATAACAAAAATAAATATGAAAGTGCAGTCTCCAGCGATTTGCTGTATGAGGATTTAGTTTGTGTGGCTTTCTGAGAAATTAATCCACATCTTGCATCACATCTCCAGCCTGAGGTGTCAGAGAAAAGTCTCTTTAAATTGTCAAAATATATAGAAGGGAAGAGTCCTCTGAGAAACTAAGCTAAACGCGCCCCATTCCCATGGGGTAGAAATCATTCGTGTTATGCATAGTTTAGCACAACTTTCTACTTGCTTGGATGTGCCCCAGGTTGAGGCTGGAGCATGAACTGCGGAGCGGGGTTGGGGCCATTGCCTGAGCCTGAGCCTTCAGCTCCGCAGCAGAACGTGTAGGGAACCACAATTTTTGTAATCTGCTCTCCACTGCTCAAACTAATTATGACTATCTGGCTGGCCCAGCAGCCATGTTGTTATTAGTTTCTGACTGCTGTCTGTGCTCTGTGACCCCAGCGAGTGAGATGACAGAGTTCACAACAGGAGTTAATGATGCTTTATGCAGCATTAACTTTCTTCTGCAATTTCCTGTGGATCTTCCATACTACTTTTGGGTAGCAACCAGCTTCATGCAGCTCTTCTCTGGCTCATTTCTTCATCCAAGTCAACCTTTGGCAATATGGATTATCTGTGAAACAGAATAGAGTGCAGTCACTGTGGAAATACCAGTTGTTTGCATTACTCTCTTTCCTTTTATGTATGGAAATATCTATATTGATACTAGCTATGTTAAATGACAACTTCTAAGTTTTGCCTTTGAAGAGGCTTTGCTTTATGTAAAAGTGTATTTTTGACGTGTGTAAAGCTCTAGATGCTTGCGTGCATTGAAAAAAGTTAACTGAAAAAATTAACGAGGAATTATACTCCCTCTTTGTTCTAGATTCACTCAATCGAAGCAGCAGAGTACAATGGTGTCTGGCCTACAAGCTCATTCTCTCGATCACTCAAACTGACCCAGGTACTAACCGGGCAACTTAGTAATCCCGTCAAGTTTGAGTATAGCAATGGCCATGTTGGAAACCTTATGGCTCCTGATTCTGTCTCGGATGATGGTCTGAACATCTACAGAGGGATTCTGAATGTGCTGGAGCTAAGTATAAAGAAGATGCAGCATTCATACAGCTTACAGGAGGTGAGCTTTTTCATTTGGCCATTGTGATCGCTTTGTAAATAAATAATCCTTCTCTTCAGACTCTTCTACCGCATTTTCTGAATCCATCCTTGACGTAAACTTCACTAACAAGAAACACCTAAGCATGGGAAATCATGATTAAGCTGCTCTTGTGGGACAACATTTGATGGAGCTAAACAGGACAGCAGAATAGCAGATTTTTCATCTGGTTGATCAAAGTATTTCAGAAAATGCATTTGCAGTATTAGACCCCTAGAAAATCTGGCTTATGGTTCTAGAGAAAGTAAACTCCTGTGAAAGCTGAAGCCTACATAAAATTTGAATACTGTATTAAAACAAGCTTAAACATAAAGGACAAGATTAAAGCTAAAGTAACAGTAATTTTACTTTTTTACCGATCATATATACTTTAATCTCTTCTAGCTCCTCTTTTAAGAGGAAAACAGTATATATGCCCTGACATTACTGTAATAGCGTTGACAGCTGCCGCTGATGCTCTATTGGAATTTCCACTGTTTTCAGGTTTTAATATCTTAGTCAAGGTAAATCATCTGATATTACTATTCACCACAGAAATTGCAATGTGTTTAGTTTTTGTGAAACCATATTTACATTGATTAGACTACATTCGATTCAGAGATCAGCAAAAACCTTGAAATTATTATACTTTCATGTTATTTTTATTGAAAATGCAGACTGGAGTAACTTTAATTTTTTAAAAATGTATTTTTATGTAACTAGAGTTGTTTCTGGGAAAGGAACTACATGATTTAATATTTTCACACTGCTTTTGCACATAAAAACCCAGGTGGTGGTGCCACATATTCTGCAGTGCTATTTTTTCATATCTAGTTTTATATCTTCATTCTTTCTAATTCAGTTAGCAATATGTCCTACTCTCGCTGCTGAGCAATATATGTGACTTCACCTTCTAGAATCGTTTCCAAGTTTTCTTTGCTTTTCTCAGACAGCAACTGATTAATGAGCGTTGGCACCCTTGCTTGACAATCTCAAGTCACTCTGTAAAGGAAGATAAGCATTATTAGTCCCAAAATCTGAGCTGCAGAGAGGTTTAAAGGACTAACCTGGGAAAGTCTACATCACATCGGGCAGGGTGGAGGGTGAGGGTATCTGAGCTAGCTGTGAGCTGCACACAGCTAGAAAGTCCGGCTAGGTAGGAGGCCACTTCATCCTACTGAGCCCGGTGGGCTGGACATTCCCATTTAAAGTCTAGATGTCTCTACCACACCATGCAGTCTGCACAGAAGCCCCACACCTGCATTTGCAGAGTACAAGTCTTTCAGAAAGCTTGGGCAATTCTGAATTCTAGCCTTACCGAAGCCACAGCGTCTTCAGAAATACTGTTAAGCTAAAGATGAAGTGGGTATGACTTGCCTCCCAACCACCACATGACCATTTTGCTGTACTGACATAGCCCAGAGCTGCTCTCTGGAGTGGCTATGCTATCAATACCAATAAAAAAATCATGAAAATAACCCTTCCTCCTAAAATGCAATCAAATATTTTCCTCTCCAAAAAACTCCTCACTGACTGAGGAGATTTAAGAGCTCTTATAAATATATATGCTTCAAATATTATTGAAGATCTGAGCTAAAACTGCAAACTCAAGAAAACCCGCAATCAAAACTCTGCTATCCTGAAATTCTTTTTAATTATTGCTGTTCGCATTGTGACAGATTATCTGATATTGCAAGGCCCATTCCACAGACATTTATAAGCTGTCTATAAAAGCAAATTTTAAGGGCAGAAAGTCATCTCCAACCTTAAGATATTTTGCTGTTGAGATTTTATTCTGACTGATCAAATTATTTTGGCACTTTTTATTAATATTCCTTAAACTGTATTTCATAATCGACAGCTCTAACTGGAAAGTGCTACTCACCTTTTCTGAGGCTCCAAACCTTGTCTCAGTGAAACTCCAGAGAATTTTAGTTCTCTCAGTGAAACTCTGATTTGGCTTACTGAAAATCTGTACATGTAAAAAAAGAGATGAAAGTAATAATCATCCTGATTTTGCTTCTGGAGAGTACCATAAATAAAAAAGCATTAATTTTTATCAGGAATTTTGAAAATACAGAATTAAACAGGAAGGCCCATGTGGGGAATCGATGAAGTTTTGTGTAGGGCTGAACTTCTCTGGTCACATTCTCATTTTTGCCAGGCTGGGATCGGAGGTATTTGCAACACAACGTATGCAATCCAGGAAAACAAGAGAGCAAGCCTAGTCTATGTGACCAAATCCAAGGACCTGAACAGCTGTGAAGAGAAAGTTGAAATGGTCACAGGTTCAGCGTACACCCATCCATGCCGGACCTGCCAGCAAGTAAGTTAGAGTGGTATCATGTATACGTATTTTATATTCATACACAGGAAGCCATTTGGCATCCACGCCATCTCTTGCTTTGTTACACTTAAAATGAGAGAAGAGTCAGATCTGCTGTATCTAGTTATCAACATTTTCTTTCTGTATGAAAATCAGATCCACAGAGCAGCAGAGGTCTGTGCTGCAGACTGTCATGTACTGCAGACACACTTCAACTAGCTTAAACTAGCTGGCTTGGAAACCATTAATTATCAGCATGAGTTAATTCACCTACTCTGTCGAGTAAAAAAGATAGTCACGATGTCCAGTTTCTGCTATTCAAGATAGGTACTGCTGCATCTTATTATAATCCTGTGTTTGAAATAAGAAATCATGTGGCTTACAGTGCTGCTCTCCTCAGAAAATGTGTCTGCTTCTCAAGGGAATAACCAATTACTCATATTTGGGAAAGGGAAAAACCAGCTAACACTTCTCAGCAGTAAAAGTAACAGAGCCAGGCAGCGTGCCCGACCTCTCCCGTGGAAGTGTGCATGCAGACTTCACATAAAGCGCTCGTATGGACAATGAACAAAACAGCCCTGGAAAATAAGTGGGTTTAAGTGGATGATGTAATAGCTTCTAGTCACAGAATTTAGAATGACTTTCTATTTTCTTTGTTTCTTTGCTTTTTTTATATTATAAAGAGAAACAAGAATTCCCGGGCAACTGCTACTTACAATTACAAAATTAAATATACACGTAATGAAGCTGTAATTACACAAGCTGATGTTGAGGAAATCCACCAGTTTGCACCCTTCAATGAGATAACAGGAGGAAATGCTATAGTAGAAGCAAGGTACTGTACATATGCCTTTAATTCAGGAACTAACTCAGCATCTCAGTAATCTGGTCAAACTCCATAACTGAAATAAATCCTTTACTTCCACAACCTATTGTTTGCCAGTATTTAATTACATAAAATCCCAAGCAGTTCAGAAAAACAACCTTCAGCGTTACTTGTAAATCTGAAACATGCACATCACTATCCAAATTTTGTTAGCTAAACTTGGCAGGGTTTGACTATTTTATTTCTCAGGGATATTTGATTTATGTCATAAAAGCCAAAACAAATGTAATTCCATCTGAAAAATTGTGAACTAATATATTTGCAGTAAAATACTTTGAAAGACAGTTACTCACTGAAAGAGAGTTCCCTGGAAAATAATAATGCAGTAAGAGACCCTGGAGACTAGTTCACAAGAAATCTAGATAGGACTTTGGATTCCGATATACTTCCTAAGTACAGTGGGCTGCTTGCAAATCTCCCATCAAAACAGTTTCTTGATAGGAAATTGGGTTTTATTGCAAAAAGATTGGGCACAAAGCATGTAAAATGCATTTGCTTTTCCACAGCGAATTTTGCATATTTCTTGAAAAAGTTTGGGGCAAAATGAGAATATGGTTGTCTGAGAAATTAAACCCTTGCTCATTTTTAGCTCAAGCCCCCAAACTTTCAGTGTTAGAAAATGTTTTCATCTGTTTCAAAATTGTCTGTTGAAAAAAAATTTAGTTACCTGCTTTAGTGATGGACTCTATAGAAAAGGGTGCCCCACCAAAGAGGGAGGCTTTTTGCATAAAGGTCACTGTACAGAAGATATACCTCAATCCCACTCCAGCAGCTGTAGTCTTGCATTGCTCTATTAGCTTCTGCAAGAATCTATTGGTATAATACACAGTTTTGGAAACTGCAACATCAGAAAGTTCATGTCAATATATCACTGATTAACTTTATTAATATCATGAACATGTGCAGTTTGGCTAACCAAAAAATAAAAGAACAGTAAAGGTGAAAGTGGCTTTACTATCTCATGGAATCAAGGTAAAGATAGATACAACTGTAGTGCTTTTATCAAATTATAGGTTGTTGTGAGTGAGCATTCAGCTGGAGCCAATAGACTTCTGCTGATTTAAACTCTTCTTTTGCAAGTCTGCATAGATGGTCTTCCTTACTGTTCTCCCTCAGGTATTGAGCCCCCAGAAAGGGTAGTGCCTCTACTTTTCCACATTTTCTGTAGATCTTTTGAATTGCCCAGCAGACAGAGCCAAATATAAGGTAGCTGGGAAGATGTGGATATGTTACCCAAGCCTTCAGAAGTTATTTCTACAATGCATTTTCTGTGTTAAAAAAAAATAAAAAAAGTAAAAAAAAAAAAAAATCTAACATCAAGGACTTAAAACATTTGGAGATGAGTTTTCAAACCTGTTCAGCATAAGCTTCTCGCAGCACCTTTCAAAGCCAAGAGAGGTTTTACTGTTGTTTCACCATTTTAATCCTATCTTTAGTATTCATTTGCTCTTCTCTTCAGAGTATAACATTTTCCCATCTATTCTAGGCAGATATATCTCTTCCCAAAATGATGAAGATGAAGACATAATAGATTCATCATGTTCTGGAAGGGGGAGTTAAATCTGTCCAAGTGTACCTGACGTTATACTTTCTGACCTAAATGCCCTTTCAATAATATTGTATAAAATTTCAAGAGAGAAAAAATCTCTGCTGATTCTGTAGCGATTTCTATTCAAATTCCAGTGGCTTGTCTGCAAAGCGGTTATATGCTATTTTTTGCAATCCATATGGAAGGAGTGGATAGAAATGATACAGAAGATCATCGTAGAGATTCCAAAATAAACACGCCAATTTTCTACAGAGATTTTGTGATACTGTGTAGTACAACAATATTGCTTTTGGAATGTTTTCAGTTGTTCAGTACAAATTCCTAACTTTATTACAGTGTCCTAAATGACCTGTTTTAAACATAATTGGTGGGATAGGATGCATCCTGTTAGTTGAAAATGTAGCAAAGATAGAAAATATTTACAAAGACAGTCTCTCATTGGAATTATTCTTACTAACAAAGTATGAAGGTTTGGTGCTTCTTGAAAAGTTTCCAAAAACTTGAGTACTCTTCTGAAGACTAATCCTGAGTTTATCTGGCCCTTTTTGTTTGGAAAATCCAATTTGAAACTTCATGAGGATCTTTTATTTTCTGCAGCGCCCAGGACATTCAGCTTGCCAGGCAAAATGGAGAGGGAATTGTAATAGTGCAAGTAAAAAGTTCGTAGTGTTTCTTATTGTATCAATTTCTTTTGAAGCTTCCAGGAAGCACAGACACATAAGAGCTTTTATGAACTTCTGAAGAGGTTGAAATTAAGTGATAATTTCTAAAAAAAGTTTCCCAACAGTTATTTTTCTCTAATCCTTAAAATAGTCCTTAAGACACAGCACACAGTTCCTGTGATCTTCAGGCCGCAGCTTCTCACCTCCCACTTCTTCCTTAAATTCTCAAGCCACATTATTCCCAAAGGAAGGCAAAGGCTGGCTCTGACCTGAGCCCTCCCATGTAAGTGTGCACCTTCTGAGCATCATGTCCAAAGGTATCTATTTGTAAATACCTTTGCCCCTCAATAGCAAAACCCTTTTGAAACAATTGTAGTCGCAATTGCAATGCAGGGAGGCAGAAACACTGTTCTGGTTTTAGTTTGTACCCTGCGTCCTGTGATGTTATCTCCTTGGGTTCCTCCATTCCAGGCAGAAACTTGCTTTGACTGACGTACAAAAGCACATGGCAGAAGTCCCACGGAAAGAATTCCAGACGCGTGGGTCACTTCAGTACCAGTTTGGCAGTGAATTGCTTCAGCTTCCTGTCCACTTATTCAGAATAAAAAATGTGGAAAGCCAGGTAAAGTTCAGCCACTGGACAGACTTTGGAGGTTGGAATCCATGTATGTGGGAAACAACGCTTGTGAGCTTCGTGCATTTTAATCTTCCTGCAGATAGAGGAAAGCCTGCAAGAACTAGTAGAGACCACATCTGAACAGCTTCCCAGCGATGCACCAGCAAAAGCCCTCAAGCTTATGCACCTCTTCCGTGCAGCAAATGAGGAGAATTACGAGTCCATATGGAAGCAGTTCTCCAGCCGGCCAGCTTACAGGTACGAGCAATACAAGCGGTGATTCTTCTGCTGTTGGAGACTTTCTGGAATGACTATGTTCAAATGCAGATCTGGAAAATGTGCCTTGTCTTTCCCATTACAGGCGCTACATTTTGGATATAATTCCTGCAGTTGCCAGTCACCGTGCACTCAGGTTCTTGAGGCATAAAATGGAAAGGCAAGAACTCACCAACTGGGAAGCAGCTCAGAGTGTGCTTGTGGCTCTGCACTCAAGCACACCAACTCAGGACGTGATGGAAGAAGCAACGGTAGGATTCTCTAAATGCTCTCAAATCGCTTTTTACCAATTTTTGCATCTGTCATATTTATTCCTTTGACAAGATTGCAAAGGCTTTGAAAATATAAAGGTTTTATATCCTTCAGTGAGGTCAAAAGGAGTTTATTTCATGACTGTCTTAAGAGGAGGAGAATGCAAATCAAAAGGGCAAAAATTAATCCAGAATGAAACAGGAAAGAAAAAGCAATATACCCCTCAGTGACAGAGGTTATTGCTGCAAACAGTGGTTTCTAGTTTTCCTTTTTCCAAATGTACTTTATAGTTACATTAGTTTAGATCGCTAACTGAGTGCGTACAAAGACTAGGGAGTAAGAAATACCTATTTGTCATATCCATGCATTCATCCTGATTGACTTGGCAGGATGGGTATAATTTGGAGTAGATCTATCAAAATCAAGGGAATTATGCCAATGTGGCACCCACATAGGAGAAAGTCTAATGATTTTTACAATTTTTTCCTATTCTACAGGGTCTAATTCTACCCTTAGTTGCCGGAACTTATGTTTGTCTACCTTAGGCAGAGACCACAAATCTCAGAGTCGAGTTTTACCTCTGTAAAAGCTGTGACAGCCCAGCTGTTACTGTGCAGTAACACTCTGCTTCCCACTCAAGGAAGCAGTGGGCTGGTGCCTCCTGTCAGCTCCTACGTTTATACAAAATATTCTGTCTGCCCAAAGTACTGAGGTCCATTCACAATTTATCTCAAGTTTTTTGTACCTGTAGCTGAGCCAATTATAAAACAATGATGAATGTGTCTTGAATAATCTGTGTTTTTCCATTCCATAACTGGGTGATTTCCTCCCTTTGGATTACAGCCTATGCCAAATTTAAATCTGAAACACTATAAAAGCAACAGATCTGCCTTCCAGATGTTACTTGGAATTACTTTACTATTGCATTGTCAAATACAGTAATATCCACTGATTAACAATAAATCCATCAATACAAAAATATCAGGCGCCTGGTATTGCTTTGCATTTGGCAGAAATGTATTTTTTAATATTGTTGCTCTTCATTAATGGTGGTAACGAACAACTGCTTTCTCTCCCCAGCTCATCGTGAAAAAACATTGCCCACGCTCAAGTACCGTACTTGGAAAGGTTTGCCATCTCAGCTACGCGTCACTGTGCCACAAGCAGTGCTCTTCATCAGACTCCTGCTCTGAATGTCTCCAGGTAACCACATTGTTATTTATCGTTTAAAAGAAAAATTAAGCCTTGAGTTCTTTCTTCATTATTCAGAAACCTGTATTTCACTTCACTACAGTGTTTCCTTTGGGGAAAGGAACCCCAGTCGGTTAAATACAGCATTTTTATCTTTAGACTAACACACGAAAGGGAGTGAGAGGAAGAAGCATATAATTCATAGCACTTTCTATCTGAGTATCTCTGAGTGCTTTATTGCCAATTATTAATGAAGTCCCATGGCACTGCTCTGAAATACTTTAAATATAGATACTTATATACACTTATAAATAAACTAAGTGACACAAAAGCCCAGTTTTTTGCCCAAAGTCATGTAGCCTAGCCATTTCTCAGCCAGAAGCAGAACCCAGTCATCCGCATAGACTATAAGCTTTTAATAATAGTAATAGCCTCCCTGTTCTGCACTGCTTTTAATCAGCAGGCCTGAAAACAATTTAAATAGGCAGTAAATAACATTTCCACCTGCTAGAGATGCATGTCATGCTTTGCAGAGGTCGGCCACTCAGCCAGTGATAGAGAAAAAGAAGTGGGTGTTTTCAGTCTTCAACAATGGTCAGTCCACCATCCCCAGTAAGAGCAAGGTGTTCCCAACACATTTTGTACCTGGCGTGATTTTTTTTCCTGTAGTACATGGGCATGGTTGACATTCCTATGTGCATTTCCTGTGTTACGATTGCCACCAATGCTCTTGAGCTAATTAAATCTGAGAAGTCCAGTGCCAGGGAATGGAAATTCTTTCCCAAAGCAAATGATTGTATAGGCTTATTCAATGCATTTCAAATGTCTGTTCATTCCATTAGTAATATCAAATGGACTCTTTCTGCACTGTCACTGGATCTCAAATGTGATATTTTTAAAGCAGCTGTATTGAAATTATTCTATAACATCTCAGAGTTTCTTTTTTAGAGCCATTTTTAGCATTAAAAACAATTTTCTATTAGGATTTAGTTCTTTTCCCATATTCAGCCTTCAGACAACTATTTCTAATCATGCCACATAAGTGTAAGTGTGATCCAGTTGCTTACAACGAAGGCTGTAAAATGACCTGGTGATCTCATTGCCAGCTATTAATCCACACTAAAAAGTGGCCATTACAGCTGAAATTAAGAGCAACAAAAAAAAAAAGATCTTCAGAAATCTTATTTAAGGGTCTGAAGACTTTAACTGTATCTGCAGTTTTGCACCTGTCTTCAACCATCAGACAGAGATATTCAAGCAGCACATTTCCCAACTCACCCTGAAAAGCAGTGGGAACTACGTCCTAGCCATTACTTTTTCCTTTAAAAATCTTGCTTGATAACTTTAAGGCATAGTGATGAAGCTGTTCATTGCATCTTTCTTGGCTATGCTTGTTCTATGAATAAAATGTCCTATTCATGAGGACAAAAAGAATTTGAAAATATTTAAAATAAGTGAATTGAACAAACTGAAATTATCAAAGTCAAACCTCAGAATAGGCTGGGGGATGGGATATAGATAAGAGCTGGAATTGAACTCAACAGAAGATTTGTTTTCTTTTTTCAGTTACTTCATGGCTTTGCAGGAGAGGCATTGAGCAAGTCTAACACAGAAGAAATTTCCCTGGCTTTGAAAGCCCTTGGGAATGTAGGGCATCCAGCCAGCATCAAGCACATCAAGAAATTTTTGCCAGGATATGCAGCCAGTGCCTCAGATCTGCCACTCAAAGTCCATGCAACTGCTGTGATGGCCCTGAAAAACATAGGCATGAAAGACCCAAAAATGGTAAGGAAAAAAGCTGCCTCCTTTACACTTAGGATAACCCAACATAAGGCTGCTAATCAATGATGGGTGATGAGGGGGAAGCAGACCTTTTTTTTTTTTCAAGTATAGCTGTAATATGGGTGGGGTTTTTTTAATACTTAACTATTCCTTAGTTGGCATGGCTTATTCCTTTTGACATTAACCTCTAGGTTTTCAGACTGCAACAAAAATCCCATTAAAAGGATACATTCATTACCCTGTTGTTGAAGACAAATCAGTATTTCCATTGCAAACATTTCTTTTCCAAGGACATTAGACAGAAAGCTAAATTATTGACCAAAATGTGTTTAGTGCTACTTCAACTTTGGTATGTGAGAGAACCACAAAACAAGGTTTTCAGAGAATTGACATTTAGTACTGAGTGTCACATCTAATCGTAATTCAAGACCAGATCTTATTGTAAATAGATACTAGAGGTTTGCATCCTAATTACAAATTTACAGACATTGTGTGGGTTTAAGTCATAAACAGAACATTTACTAAATGTGACTTTTGTCCCTGAACGAGATAATGATTAGATATCACATACAATGGTTATGCAAGCATACTCTCATCCACCACAGACATCACTTTACAATCATTTTCACCTTAAAGCAATCTGTTTCTAAAAGGAAACCTTGCATTTTCAAGATTTTTTTTCCTGATATTGAAATTTTTTGTTTTATGTAAGACTGTTCTTAATACAAAAAGTAAAATAAAAGCTTTCATTAACTATTCTTCTACTAATCTGTATCAGTTTTTCCATTATACTCATTTTTTGCATATGACTTCCAGTTTGAGTGCACATATTGATCCACAGACAATAGTGTGCCAGGGTATGCTTTTAAGCAAAAGAATAAAGAAACAATTTACTAGAGTGCAGGAGCTGGATGGGGAAAAGCAGGGGCGGAGGAGAGAATAGCAAGGATGGGAGTTAGGGTATTTGCTGGGGAAGAAAAAAGCCAATTTGGTGTTTGACAACAGTGCTGTGTCTCTGATTGCCCTTTGGCCTGGCTTTTCACATGTGACCCCAACCACTGTTTAGTTCCATTTTCTATGCATTTTCTTTGGAGAAAATTGATCTGGAGCAAGTTAATGACTGTGACCAGATTTTGATTGTTCAAAAACCAGTTTAATGCCTGGTTTGCAGCTAGCTACACACCCATCTTTGCATTAAACAGACTTAATACATGGTCTGTCTTTTTTATTGTTTAATTTGAAAAGGTGGTTATATTTAGAAAGAGGCTACTGCATCTTTGTCACCACTTTTACCTTGGTATTTGATAATCAACATATGCAAATTAATAAAACCAATCAGGGTATTTCCTAAGTTTGTTGAGGTTTTCTGATCAGACTTTTCATCAGAGAGTGTGGCCACGCGCCGTCCCAGGCAGGGCAGGACTGCGCAGAGAGTCTGCCAGAACGGTGTTAACATCATGCACGCACATTTTGAAGTTGGGGTCAAAGACTTCAGCGCAGCTCACAGAAACGGGAAAGATTCCAGTACAAAATTAGTCTTGATACTGAATATTGCCAGGGTCAAATACATTGGTCACAAGTAGTACTGGGGAAATTACATTTGTTGCATAAACTTTGAGTTTTAAACTGCTTACACAACATAGAGATTTCTGGTAGTAAACTGGGTTTTATTCTAGCAGAAAGGGCTCCAGAAGATCAAATTATTAGAAATAAGGCATACCTTTATGCATAGGGATATGTGATCACTGAAGCACTTCTCAGGCATGGGATAGGTCCATGAAATCTCTTTCACCTAGAGTGGTTATGCTACAGATATATTTTGCTATAGTTCAAAAAGGGATAAGCTATTTGATGTAGAAGTTATCCAGTGAAGTTCTTGGCTTTGATTGTGTAGGAAGTCAGATTACATTACTGTAATGCCCCTTCCAGCCCTCAGACTATGAAACCAGGAACACTGTGGCCATAATAATTAAATACAAATTTTTACTACGCTAGTGATGAAGACATCATTCACCAATGATGAATGGTTATTAGCAAAATGTTCAAACACACTGTAAATTTGAATGTATCTATTATTATCAGGTCCAGGCTATTACCCTTGAGATTTTCCTGAATCACAAAATTCATCCTCGGGTCCGAATGTTAGCTGCAGTGGTTTTGCTTGAAACCAAGCCAGGTCTTCCAATACTCATGACATTAGCTGATGCTGTGCTGAAAGAACCTAGCATGCAAGTGGCAAGTTTCATCTACTCTCACCTGAGGGCCCTGGGTAGAAGCACAGCTCCCGACCTTCAAGTGATGTAAGTAAAATCTTAATCCCTTCCCTAGATGAAAAACTTGTTGCAGACTAATTAAGGTGTTAATGTGCTCACTGAATTTTTTCAGGGCTTCTGCCTGCAGAATGGCTATCAGAGTATTAAGTCCCAAATTTGACAGATCTGGGTATCAGTTCAGCAAGGTTTTCCGCTTCAGTATGTTTAAAGGTAAGATTCAGAAGATTTTGTAGAGAAATATATACAGGTCAATGTGTGAAAAAAATCGTACAGTATGAGAACCCAATTCTCCTAGCCAGCTGGTTAGCTGCATGTTGTTCCTCCATATTCTCCTATGTTCAGTGAAAAAAAACCTAAAAATCTCAGGCTCTCCATTTGGAAAGTGTTTAGGTCCCTCTGTGTTTTGCATTGTACACTGCCAGCATGAAATTACTAGAGGGCTTGTGGGGCTCTAACCCTCCATTTTCATTAGCCAGTGAGGCACATGCTTCTGTATCAAATGCCGTAGTCTCAGTGGTGCTTAACAATTTCATACCATTGTTTAGCACCAAACAAACAGAAGGGACCTAAATTACTGCTGAAGTGGATTAATTTCTGCCGGTGCTGAACACCTACAACTCTTGCTGAATTCAAATGTGATGCTAAATACTCTTCACCCCAATAGTAGTGCCCAGTGAAACAGCAAACTCTGGAAATACTCAGATGTGACAATTCATTGTACCCATGGGCAGTTAATTCAGGCTTATTGTCTAAATATTTTCTTGCACCTTCCTTTCAGGATTCTTTACTGGAATGAGCAGATCCACATGTGGGATCTGGAGGCTGACCAGTTACATCAATGGGAGTTGCACATAAAAATGTAGTCAAACTGGGGAGGACCAGATTAGAAGACAGCTCTTGCTGGGCCAAGTTGTAGCATGTATGTTATTTTTCTCAGTAGAGACTTTTTAAGCAACTCCCCTATGTGAATGACCACGACAGTCTGTGATATGGCATATGTAACTGGCGGACTAGGGAGATTATATCTACAGCCACAGTCTCCTTACACATGCTGTTTATCTAGGAGGACTTGGATGTTTTTAGAACTTTTGTTATTCACTGATACATGTCAAGATTCTTTTCAAAGTATTGAATAGAAGAAAGAGACTCTGAAACATCTGAAATCCACAGTGCTAAGTCTACAAGTACTTTTGCCTTCTTTCTGGAGAGGGGGAGTGGTTTGAAGGACTTTTGTAGATCTTATTGTTGCCCTGCCCCGGTTTCATGGTTTTTACATGACCATTTAATTTGCTGTATAATAGGAATAAATAGAATACATACCACAACAAACACAGTAATATACAATACACAGGCTTGCTGCCTCAGAAATGGAGACAGAGAGTGCCTAAAGAAATACAGTCACTAATACGCACTGTGTGAACTTTTGTACCATTTAAAATGCATTCAAGGAGAGATAAATTTTCCAGTAATACGCAGATATGTGTTTCTAGTTTTAGATACTCATTTTCTCCTCTTATTCTTGCTTTTAAAATGAAGCTATCTGAATTTTTGCACAGTGAGAAAGAAGGGTCCAGTACACATGAGGGTAGCTGGCAGTGAGCTATGTGAAATGGATAATTTTGTTCTGCCTGGAAATGCAGTACATCAGTGAATTGCTGTTACTTCTTGGTGAAGACCAGTGCTGGAAATTTGGTTACCATGCATATGTAATATTTGAACCTCTCATCCTGAAGAATAAGGAACCAGATCCTTTTCTCACACATGCTAATCTTAGACTTGAATAACTCAGTTAGCTAAATGAAGTCAATCCTCTGTTACATTGGTGTGGGAGGAGGATCCATCCTCCAGGTTTCTGATTTGATTTGTCACCACTAGCCACAGGTGAAATGTGTTTCAGTGAGTCCATTCTGGAGGAGTTACCATAGTGACGGCTGTAATGCAGTACCTATTTCCTTGCTAAAAACAAAAATGTGCCCTCAGCATCACAGATCTTTGTGGTGCTAGATGCTAAATTTTTAATGACAGGCAATAATGTCAGCTGAATTTATCTGGAATCTGTCGCACATGGCCACCACAGATAGTGCTTCATGCTCTACACACTGCTACTGGAATCAAAGGGATGACCCAGGTTCTGCTCAATGTGAGGACTGACAAAATCTGACTCTTAATATGCACATATTCTTATAATTAAATGTGTACTAATGTTCTTAGGTACCAAAGACTGCTTTCTTTGATCACCAATGTTTCTTTCCCTCTTCCTTGGGGCAACACATTTAGTCAGATGTATGCAGGTGCCATCACACTCTCACAGTGAAGTGGCTGCAGTGCATTGTCTGACTGTGTCAGTAGCGTTTTTCATTGGTAAATATTTTCTTAGACTATTAGCATTATGTAACGCCTGAGGTATGGAAAATATCCCTGCTCTCTTCAAGTCAATGAATTCTGTATAATCATTTAATCATTTATGAGCAACACTTCTTATTAAGTATCAGTAAGTACCGTGGGGTTTTAACTAAGTTTTTGTGGGTTAGAACGCAAGAAAAGAGCCTTAACAAATTCAGTAGAAGTACTATGCCTCATTCTAGAGTCCAGTCCACATAACACCTAGGACTGTTCTGGCTAAGCTCTTTCAGAAAAAAACTAGTCTTCACATTTCCAAATCTCAAGTCAGCTTATTGGTAATGCCCCAATGTGGCATCACTTTGCTTTTTATTTTCTATAGGATCAGCATTAAAATGTGAGCTTCTGTCATCTTTCCTTGCTATCTGCTGAAGGTTCTCCACTGATTCCTTTGCCATCAGTGGGGTGGAATGCATACCTGTATTTTGATTGTAGGAGCTGTTACTGAGCCACATATGTTGTAGGTAGATAGTGCCTAGCAGCTTGGGTAGCACAGGAGCTTCATACAGCAAAACAGTGAAGGTGATGTAGTGAAATTCCAGTTCATACAGAATTAGTAGACTAAGTGGATTGCTTTTCCAACAGACTGTTTCTCAAATACATTAAAAATTGGAATCTGTCCTGAGAAATTAGAAATCAAAATTAGTCCTACCAATCTCATACGAAACAACTTAGCGTGAGGAATAAACGAGGGTAAAGGACCATCCAGACCCCTGTCTGCACGCGCAGATTCAGAAGAGAATGGGAGAGTTTTGACTCACAAGTGAGATGTTAGCTGAAACACAGACAGTGGCACTAGAGAAGTAATGTGGGCATGAATATTCATAACGCCCCACATTTGTGAACCAAGCAATAATCTTTTCTCCAACTTACGGCTAAATAATTTATGAGAATTTAGGCACTCTTTTTCTGGAAAGAGGTCAAAGACTCACACCCTCTCATAATTGTTCCTGCAATTCATCAATAATTTCTCTACAGGTACTGAAATTATTGGTCTGGATCAATTAACCTCATTCCACTGGATTTCCAGAGCTTATTCCTGGTGGTGCTGGAATTTGATCAGTATACGGTGCCTATGTCTAACATGAAGATATCAGAAATTTAACATAGGAACTCCTAGAATACTTTCTTGTCCTCCAACCAGTGTAGGAAGAGGAGAGGAGGGCTGGAAGAAAGGAAGCATGACAGGGATGCTTGCATATCATGTCAACCTTATTCCTCTTGAAACCTAAGGAAACATGGAAAACCCTTGGGATTAGTTTGTCTCAGAAAACAGGACTGTAAAGACCTGTGCCAAGATCGGGAAGAATACAGAACTATATGCTCTGCACTGATTATCTGTATCTAAGAACATTATAGATGATAAATCTAAAGTAGGGAGGATAAATAGACAAAACGATGTTTGCTCAAAGTTCACTCAATAGTTAACAATTACTTAACAATTAGTGCATTTCATGTAAGGAGTTACAGCATTTGGAACTAGGTGTATTAAATTGCGTCTGAGTCATTTGAGAAACAAATCTACACCTCACCATTTGTCCTTATAGGAAAACTATATCACTTTCCCTAAACTATTAGCAAAGGATGGTAACTCTGTTTTCATTTCTGATCCCCTTTGTCAAGTTGCCCTAAATGATGTCTCATAAAAGCATTTCCTAAGCTGACGTTACAGAATCTGACTGGATGTAAATGATATAGCAGAAGCAATTGGAAAAATAGCATAACCACCATGCAATGAGCAGGGGGCTTGTAATTTTGCCCATTAATAGTTCAAAAATGCAGAGTATTCTGTTTCTGACTGCTTGATAACATCAGTTTTATAGCTAGGTTTTCTGGCCTTTCCCATATTATGCTGTATCGGTTGAATTATGTAATTAGTAAATTGATACAATCGGCACACTGTGGCTTTAAAAACTAACTGTGCTGTGGTTTACTGCCTATTTCTCTTCAGAGTTCCTTATGAGTGGACTGGCAGCTAAATATTTGGTACTGAATAATGCAGGCAGCTTAATTCCAACGATGGCAATGTCCCAGCTGCGGACACATTTCCTTGGAAGAGTAGCTGATCCTTTGGAGGTAATTGGTCTACCCGCAGTTTGCCCTCTCATGCCTTCTTACGACCATCACCCAACTGGCGTTTAAACTTTACTTCTTCCCACAGGTGGGAATAACGGTTGAAGGAGTTCAGGAGATGTTTGCTAAAGGTTATTCTCCTGACAGGGACTGGGAGACTGACTATAATTTCAAGGAAATCCTGAAAACGGTAAATTCTCGGGGAAAATAAAATCTCTATGGCATAGTTTCCCCAAATGTTATGAAGAATCAGATTTTCCTCCTCTTCTCATGCAGCTTTCTGACTGGAAGGCATTCTCCAGTGACAAACCTTTTGCATCAGGCTACCTGAAGATATTTGGCCAAGAGCTGTTCTTCGGTGGACTTGATAAAAATGCCATCCAAAATGCATTGCAGGTATCATTTCAAAAACACCACCACCCAAGCATCAAAAGCTTTAAAAAAGTGTTTCTTTCTTACGTTCTCTCCCTTTTTTCAACTTTTTAATTCAAGAGGGTTTTTGTCTTTAGTATTAATCAAGGCAAATAAGGTCAAGCTTTGATCAGGATTAGCTATAATCATTGCTGGCAGACTTTCCCCTGAGGCACAGTTAATGACACGGATCATGATATTGAAGTTCTGCTTATTTAGACAAGTTGAACTCTGTAATTGCAGGCATGGTATGGACCTGATGAAAAAATCCCTTCGATAAGGAGAATAATCAGTAGCCTTCAAAGTGGTGTAGGGAGGCAGTGGACCAAGGCTTTACTGTCCTCTGAGATCCGTCGTATCGTGCCCACCTGCACTGGGTTCCCAGCAGAGACCAGCTTCTATTACTCTTCTGTCACAAAAGTGGCAGGAAATGGTAATGTATTTCCAGACTTGAGCAATACAAACGTGCTTGTCAGGACTGGGAGGGGGATTTCTAACACTTACTTTTCTTTCTTTGTAATAGCTCAAGCACAGATTACACCTTCGCCAAAATCTGATTTCAGATTGACTGAGTTACTAAATGCCAACATTAGGCTGCGATCTAAAACAAGTCTAAGGTAACTATTTAGTACAAAGTAAAAGAATTATATTACCAAGTGACAGAGGCCATTAAAATACAACAGCTGTTTGCTGTCTGAACATAATCTTACTCTCGTTCTACCTCTTCAGCGTGGCTAAAGAGATGACCTTTGCAATGGGGATCAACACACACATGATCCAGGCATTGCTGGAAGCACACACCAAAATGAATGCTCATGTACCTGTGAATGTTGTTGCCACTGTCCATATGAAGGAAAAAAATATCAAAATTGAAATTCCACCATGTAAAGATGAGACTAACGTAATTACTGTAAGGTAAGACATGGCAATTATTATCTTTCTACGTAGCAATGCAGTCTTTCCAAATAAAACAGAACATTTACTTAGGGATCTTGTCTTTAACTGATAGCTTGGGTAACTGGCAGTGACTGATGTAGTTTGTTTATTTTAAATGAAGTGACATGTACCAAAGCTTTGCTTGAAAATATGTGTTACTTCCTGTGGGCTTCACCTGAAAATCCTCTCTAGGACCATTTCTCAGTTTTTGAGACCCGTAAGCTATTTGAAACATAAATGGTATAAAATTTCTATCCCAATACATATATTTGGACTGGAGACACTAGGTAAGATCTAAGCCAGCTGAATCCTATCAGTTACAACAGATAACCCATATATATTTGCATTTGATGCCTTGAAGCATAGAGGATTTGGTGTTTCTTGTGTTTTTACCTTGTTTCCCTGTGGCTGCCATTTGGTTTTCTTGCCTGTTAGGTCTACTTGATTTATTATCAGTGCATGCAATTACAATACACTCTGGAAAACTGTTGTAACCAGATGCCAAACAAATGAAAACAGATGGAAATACAAGCACAAAGAGAGGGAGGAAACAGAAAGAGTATGTCCAAGGAATCAAAGCAGTAGACCAAAGCTTAGAAAACCTTCACACACACACATGAAAAAATACTGAGAAAGAGAAGCTGAAAATTCATCACAAAGGAAAAAGCATCACTGACAACAGAAATCAGCTATTATACAATCGACAGAGATGTTAACAAGTTTCTGCTCTAGGAATACAGCTGTAACAAAAGAGCTCAGTTGCTTGATCCAGCTGCAATTAGCATTCATGGCTGCTGGCCCAGAGAAGCTCTGCAGGTCTCCTCAGTTTAGCCACCAGTTAGGCTAATCATTATTTTCCCTTGCCCTTCAATGGTCACAGGCCATCCTAGTCAGCATTTGACATCACATCCTCCTCCCTAAGATGATTCCTCTGCTCCATCAAATGTGATTGTAATCAGGTTCTCCATGCAGAGGATGGAGGGTTTCAACAGTTCATAGAGCACCAGGTAGCTACATGTAAGATGCTGGTGCACCACAGCCCAAATGTTTTGTTCAGTTTCTTGTGAAGACCAGGATAGTCTGCTCCCAAGGTCATCAGGGACAGCAGGCACCTGCTCTCACAGCTGGAGAGGGTGACGTGGATATTAATGAACTCAATAAGGATGCTGAACTGAAATGAGAATAGTGGACAGATATGGAGTTTAGAGCCTGAAGCAGAGCTACAAATGTTAGCAGAAGGATCCTCCCTGCAAAGTAAAATAAAAAATATTTTCCTCCTTTGACTTAAGGGGAAATCAAATGAGACACAAAAAGGGTTAAATGCATTGCCAGAAAGCATAATGCAAGTCATATCAGAGGCAGGGGATTACAGCAGAAGAGTCCATGAGTTCCAGCCCAAGCCTTGCTCTAGACCCTGAGGCATTATCATTTATAAAGTGAAGTAGTCAGTCGGAAATAGCTCTACAATGCCAAGTATATGAGAAAGCTAATACTCACTAGCTAACTTTTAGCACCATCAATTTTTCTCCAAAAAGCATTCCCGTTCACTGTTACAAAACAAATGGCCAGTGGAAACCACACAGAGCAATGAAACAGCAATGAGTACAAGTGAAGGCAAAGCAATAACTAGAGAATGTAACATTGAACCACATCACTGAGGAGGTCAAAGACCAAGCAAACTAAAATCTTAAAGGTATGAAGAGAAACAAGCAGGCATGATAGAGAGAAAGAGAAAGAATACATATATATTCTATACAGAATGAGTCAAAAACTTTAGTTTAACATAGACTTTCTCTTCCTTTTGCATAGATCCACCAAAGAAAAAAGAACCTATTGAATTCAATATTTTAGAGATATTCTGACACTTTCCCTTGTTAGCTTTAAATTCCCCATTTAAAGAAATGGTTTTAGAAAGCTATTGCTCTTTCATTTGTTTGTGAGCTCTGTTCGAAATATTTTAGTATTGGGCACTTTGTCTTGATGGCCAGTGGGTTACTTTCTATAGTACCATGTCATTAAAGCTAGTCAGGATGTGATATTATTTTCCTCTTCATCTCTCACACCCAGACGCAGGAAGCAAACAGTCTTCAATAGCATTAAGTTCAGTTATATCCTACACACTGTACAGGTTATAACCTGTCACAGCAGTGGGATTTATATAAATTTTCAGGAGCCAAAGAGAAACTCAGGTGAGCAATTGCAGACTCTAAAAAAAAAGAACAACCAAAAAAAACCACACCAAACTTTGGTGATAGAGAGATTGCATTCCCAAGACAAATCAGCACATTATGAACTCAACTTTCTTTATAGCAAAAATCAGAGCAACATAATTAATCATACCATGGAGAGAATATATAGCATGTGTTTCAATTCAATCCTATCAAAGTTAAATTTAATTAAAAATAATAGTTATTTTTAAGGCTCTCAACATAATTATTTGGTATACTACAGATGGCTACTTAAACATACTTTTAAACAAATTTTACAGGAAGAAGTAAAAATCAAATAGATTTCAGGGAAAAATTAGAGCCCTGTGATTAAAGTATAAATATGGAGAGCTGCCAGAGAATGCACTTTGCAAATATACCACATATTCATAATGACAGGCTACTGAAGTATATACATAATCTTGAATAGAGCTTCTATCACAGGGCTTTTTTGCTTGTTTTAACTGTAGGATAAGCAGAAATTGCTTCACATGGGCATCTTATTTATAAGATGAATTATGAAATTACAACACTGTATACACACGTATACAGCACGTGTAACGGAAAATGCAGAAGAGCCAGGGTATGCTGTGAGCTCACAAGGCAGCACAATGTGTTTGGGGACAGAGAAGGGAAATGACTGGCGCTCCAAGTCTCTGTTTTTATAACACCTTTGTACCAAGGGCAGAAGGATGATGCGTAGGAAAAGCAGAAATTTTTGTTTCACCACAGCGGAAAGAGAGCTAAAGATCTGGTTGGAGGATTGTCTCTTGCTTCTCATTTATTTAGATACGATGTCATACTGTGCTTTAAAACCTGGGAAGATAGTTTTTCGTTGATTTTTCTTTGTTTTAAACAGACATCGAGCTCTTCTGTCCCCATGTTAGGGATGTATGTAAGGCCACACTCACGGAAACGTCAGTGGGCCCAACACAGCTGAATTGCTTGTCCCTTACCACTGCAGTGAATTTGGCTTATACTATAGCACAGCTTCTTCTCTCATCCAAAAAATACACTAATACATATTGGAAAATCTCCCTTTTATTTTTTCTCCCTTGTGTGGGATCAGAGAGAACAGATTCTTTCATACCATAGCTTTAGGCCTTCTTTGTGACTGTTTTTCTTGTTAAAGCACCAGAGCTGGCTCTTGTAGCCTATTTTTACTGTGCCGTGTGATTCTGCAGACATTGACATGTGTCACCTGTGATGCAGCTACATTTGTCGGCTCTCTGTGCTCAACAGGGAGGAATCGATCCTCCACTTTCATTAGGTGGCAGGAGTAGACTATTGGCATAAAAAATACTAAAAAAAATTGGAAAAGAAACCCCAGGGCTTTCTGCTTGGAGATCCAGCCTGCAGTTCAGTGGTCATTTGAATTATTGAATGGGATTAAAATAAAAGCCATTTCCCTTTTTGTCCCTTTACCCAGATGAGCCATCTGAAATGCAAGTTGATTTGTATTTTCTTTTATCCCCTCAGCTTGTTAGGGAGAATATTTTATTTCAGATTCCATTCTTCAAGGTTCTCCTATCACCCAGCGTGGAGCGTTGCTGTCATGTCCTTATCTAAAAAAAGAGAGAGATGGAAAAGAAAACAAAGCCCACAGGTGACACACGTTTTATTGAGGTGTTCCACATGAAGTGCAATTGTGTGCTTTACAGTGCACACAGCACGGTAGGAGCCTTCAAGAGGAAAAGAGGGCTATCAAATGAATACAAATTCATCTTTCAAATAGGTTAGATTGGAATTGCTCAGGCTAGTACAGTGTGGACCATATTAAAATAGAGACCATTTTGCAGACCATCTTTCCATTCACTGTCACAAAGGCCACCTCCATTGGCAGACCACAAAAGCCCCAGGGCAAGCAGATCAACTTCATACTTGAGAAACAGCCTATGGGGAATTTTGAGCTGGATGTCAGCACTGATAAATGGCTAATAAGGTAGAGATAGCACAATGTTAATAGCTGAGGGAAATAGGTTTTCATCTTTCAAAACTGTTCAGTATTCAAGATGTTTCTCTGACCCAAACCAAAACTCATAGTTATCATAGCACTGCAAAAACTTCCATGAAGAACGTGGGGTATGGAACCAGGGGGTCAGGATGTTTAGCTGTGAGAGTCCCAGTCTCATGCTGCACTTTATATCACTCATCCTGGATCCTGACTCTTAGAGTCCACAACACTGAAAACAATGTACTGAACACGTTTACATAAATAGGCTCTTAACCTTCCTACACATGTCTCTGTGATGTCTTGCCAAGCCATGGCCCAGCCGTGAGTACCAGTGAATTTAGATCTTAATTTGATGAATTCAGGCTCCTTCCTTTAATTCTGCTTTAACAAAAGTTGCACAGGAAGCAGCATTCTATAACCACCAGTCCTCAGATGGTTTTTTTGAAGTTATGGCAGTCTTTTCCAAAATATAATGTCAAAGGAAATGAGAGCTAAGTTTTGCAGTGAACACACAGAAGATTAATTTAAAAATTTAAAAGTCCAGAAGATCAAAATAGGAGACTCAAAAATTTAATGTAATCTACAGCCAGGCTTCTAAGTAAGCGGGCTGTTCTTCAGGGTGTTAGGCATACGGAAATCCCATCAACTGCAATGCTTTTAACCTGTACATGTGATTCTAAAAGCCTAACTGAGCTATCTCCCCCTGAGATTGGTCCATGTCTTTATTCACTCTTAGCAGTCCTTGAAAATACAACTAACAGGAAAGATGCTGTAAATATCGATAAAGCAATTTGCAAGGTATGATACTTGTTGCTGAGTACACGCTACCAGGTATTATTCAGGTCTTTTCCTCAGCAGTGCTTTATCAATACAGGTTTCCTCTAATGTTTATTCTGCAGGTCCCAGACATTTGCTGTTACGCGAAATATTGGGGATTTGGCTGCTAGTAAGATGACTCCAGTTCTTCTACCTGAAGCAGTGCCTGACATAATGAAGATGTCCTTCGATTCAGATTCTGCATCAGGCGAGACTGATAACATCAGGGTAAATGATGTAGTGTCTGACTATTCTTTTTTGGGATTTTAATCAGTGGGACACCATTTCTTTTCTCCATGGGAAAATGTACAATTCATCTCTGACCAACGCTGCTTCACTTAAAGTAAGTCAGGTTCAATCTAATAACACAAATAGCCCTATAGTAACATTATTTTAAAATCTAGAGTGTAATACATCAGACTTGCAACACTTTCAAAAGCAAAAGCATTTTCTTTGGTAATTAATTTTACACTGCCATCTACAGGATAGGCCCACAATCTTTAATGTACTTTGCAGCAATTATGCCAGCATCGCATTCCTGGGGCAATCACAAATGTTCCATGAGATGCTCCATTGCTCAACTTGTAGAGCCAAATTTAATGCTTATGAGCATCCTGATTCAAGGATGGATGGCAGTTTGTGTGTCAAGTCAAATGACTTCCTGAGCTACAGTTTTCTGTAAAAGCCAGTACAGGCTTTCTATGATGGGCAGCGTTGTGAAGGCATCACCATGACAATTCAGTCAGTGAAAGACTGACAGAGGTGAGGAGTGCACTGTCCTGTTCTGGTTTCATTGTTGTCCTGCAACTCTGAAGGGTTTTCACATAAAATAAGAGATGAACAGAGAATGAGTCCAGCACTTTCCTATGGAGAAGTCAGTAGGCAAACGTGCTGTCAGTGAGAGCAGTTTCCAATATCCCAGAGCGTGCAAAGTTCTGCTTTCTGCCTCTGTGCTGTCTTTCCTGAAAACTCAGCACTCTGCAGTTGTTCTTAAATGAACGGCAACTGAAAAATGGCACTAACTGGAGCATTTCCAGTACTATTATAATTTCCTTTGGAAAGAATATACTAGCATTAAAATTCCAGGTTTTCAGTGGGGTTCATACAAGTTTGTAATCTTGTGAGACATGATAAACTGAGTAAAAATTAATTGTGAACCTTTATTACATGTGAAATGAAAGCTTATGATTATGTGTCTTTAGCTATTTGCTTCATTGCTCCAGGAAATCATAGTTTTCATTTCATGGACTTGCTTCTAATTTTAATTAATTTCAGTTTGTTCTTCTGCAAGCATTGCTTAGCACATGTAAATTACATAGTTTTGAGTGGAAATTTCTAACATCTGATATGCTTTGACCATCTAGTAGATATAGTCTCACATTCATGTCAGACCTCAGCTGAGACAGAATTTTCATGGACATAGATGAAGGTTCTGTTGTTTGACCCAATCATCAATCAAAGGAAATAACTCCAGTCAGTCTAGAGCATACTCACATTTATCAAGAACCTGCTAACACTGACTAATACTCCAGTAAAACAAAATTAAATGTCTAGAATTAATTTGTGATATAATTTTCCATTCTTATAGCCTGAATCTCTTTTTACACTAGATAGTCTAATCAAGCCATTCAGTTGATAATTTTGTCCAGCTGAAAACCAAGTTGTCCTATGTCACAGCCTTGCTATCTCAAATAAACTGGTTAATTCCTCCTTCAGAATACCTGTAACTATTACCAAAACAGGACTTGAATCATGCAAGTATTCCTCTTAACTGTTGTCCAGTTTAACTTGACATGTGCATTATCTAATAGGATAGACAGTCTGCAGAAGATGTTTCATTGGGACCCTCTTCTTCCCGAAAAGAGCCATTTGTCCAGTCCATGTGCTCCAATGCAAGTACATTTGGGTTTCAAGTGTGCATTGAGAGGAAAAGCGTACATGCAGCATTTATCAAAAACGTGCCTCTTTATTACCTGGTTGGAGAGCATGCCCTTAGAATGAGCTTCAAGCCAGGTAAATACAACTATGCACAAAAAAGGAAGTAACGGGTGGGTGGGTAAGGGTGTGTGTATATACGCATATATATTTGTATATGTACATATATATCTTTTGTATCTTAAGTACCACTAAAACCACCATCTGACCTACCCAGCCCTACCCATACTGGCAACAGTCTACCCTGGTAGCAGGAATCCATTTCTCCCTGACTCATCTGAGCAGCCATTTCCCAGCTCTCCCAGCAATGCCACTCAGCGTGGCCAGTGTCAAGCAGAGCTGATCTGTGCCTGCAGAGCGTGTCTGATGCATCCTGAATCATTGGATTTGGGATGCAAGCACAGAGCAATTGGACATGGGCAACAGATCTGATGAAGTGTCCTGTAGCTACACTTTTAAAAACCCAGACTCTTAAAGGGAATTATGGATTAACCCTGCCAGGATCTAGTCCTTAATGTCTTAATCCATGATCATAAGAAGTAAAAGCACAGCAGGCCACTGAATCTGGGTCTCCTAAGTATCAAACTAATGGCCTAATCATTGGGCCATTCTTTACAATTCAAGAATTGAGCCTCAGTTCCTCTCTGATGCCTAGTTCACTATCCCATAGTGTTATCTAGTTAAACAATCCAATTCACTTGACTTAAATATGCTGATCATTCTGTTTATTGACCTGAAAAGAATCTAGTATCATGTTCATATTTTAAAATTTGGCTATTGCTAGTATGTGCTTTAGCTATTACAGAAACTTTTTAACAAGGTTGCTCAATACCAAAAAAAAAAATCAACGAACATTTGTATTTTCATTTTGGGAAGAATGGCTAAATAAATTGTACCAAAAATTGGCTTATTCTATTATCCAGTTGCTAATACTAGTAGTAATATTAATCATCATGCAATTTCAGCTTACACAGAGGCACCTATTGAAAAGATACAAGTCACAATTCAAGCAGGAGACCAAGCTCCTACAAAAATGGTACGTTTAGTAACATTTGAAGATCCAGGAGCACAAGTATCTTCTGGCAAAGAAGCAATTAAAAGAGTGAAGAAAATCCTTGATGATACTGATGACCAGGTACTGCTGTAAAAATCCCCTTCTAGATTTGTGGGAGGCATTATACAAAGCATAGTTATTTATATTTCTTTTCTAAGTAGCCTCCTTTGTTTAGATAGTATACAAAAATTGGAAAATAAAGACAGGCTTTTGGGTACACAAGTCTTTCTGCAGGTGTTTTGTTTGCATTCATCTCTTCTTCTGCAGGTGAAGGACATTAGAAAGAGCAGGTTGGTTTTGCAGGTTTTTCTGAAAATCTCTTGTAAGACACAAAATAGCTGTTGTGTGCCCAAAAGCTAGTCTGCTCTTTCCAGCTACTGCAACTCTAGCAAAAAGATATGACACCTACCTACACAACATCTCCTGAGATAGTCACAGCTATGGCACTGTCATTACCAACATTAGTTACATATAATTGTATGATCAACAATTTCTACACATGTTCATGATCACAAAAGGGTTTGGAGTATTGTTCTACTTATGTGTGGTTTTAACGTATTATTATGAATTTGCCTATTGCAATGTATTGCAAGAATGCTATCAGGCATACATTTTGCCTTCTAAGGCAGCAGAGAGATTCATAGCTCTCCGTATCTGATTTTACTTACAGCCTTCTGCAGGAACACAGAAAAATAATTTTGTTTTTCCAATGGTACCATTGACTAGGGTACAAGAAAATCCAGAAGTTCATCGTCCAGTGCCAGCAGCACCAGTGGAAGTGCCGAGAGTACAACAAGCAGCCCCTCCAGCAGCGACTCTGACAACAGAGCATCACAGGGAGGCACCCAGATAAATCTGAAAACAAGACGGTCCAAAGCCAAAGAAAAGAAATTCTACCCCTTTGGAGACAGTAGCAGTAGCAGCAGCAGCAGCAGCAGTGGTAGCAGCAGCAGTAGCAGCAGCAGCAGCAAAAGCAGTAGTAGTAGCAGCAGTAGCAGTCGTAGTAGTAGCAGCAGCAGCAAAAGCAGCAGTAGTAGTAGTAGCAGCAGCAGCAAAAGCAGCAGTAGTAGTAGCAAAAGCAGTAGTAGTAGTAGCAGTAGTAGCAGTAGCGACAAAAGCAGTAGCAGTAGCGACAAAAGCAGTAGTAGCAGCGACAAAAGCAGTAGTAGCAGCGGCAAAAGCAGTAGTAGCAGCAGCAAAAGCAGTAGTAGCAGCAGCAAAAGCAGTAGTAGCAACAGCAGCAGTAGGGGTACCAAAAGCAGTAGCAGCAGCAAGGGCAGCAGCAGCAGAAGCAGTAGTGAAGCATCTGTTATAAAGCATAAGGCTAAGAAGCAGTCCAAGACCACATCATTTCCACATGCCAGCGCGGCTGAAGGAGAGAGAGGTGTCCGTGATCAGAAGCATAAAACACAGAGGAGCAGCAGTAGCAGCAGTAGGAGCAGCAGCAGCAGAAGCACCAGCAGTGGCACCACCAGCAGCAGCGAAAGCGTCGGTGTTTCCCCTCGCCACAGCAAATATGACAGACAAGCTGAGCCGAAACATGTCAAGTCCCAATTTAACAGTCACGGTGGTTACGATGTTTCTACAGAATGGGTAAAATTTTCTAATGCTTTGACTTCTGCTAGGAGTCACGTGATCCTTACCAAGCTGTGGGTAATAACTTCTTTTGGAATTTTGCAGGAATATCACCTTCCAAAAGTATACCGGCTCCGTTTCAGGTCTGGTCACATCCATCAGGTAGGTCCCTAATTCCCACGGTGGCTACAATTGATGTGATCAAGCATATTACTAAAGGGCTTTGTTTGGTTCATTTCACTTGAGCATTCCATACTGTCCAATATCAACATTGATGATGGCCAAGCATATTTATTGCTAAAATATCACCTATTATACTACATCCTTCTGTTGTTGCAGCACTTTCAATCCTCAAATTTTGGTCAGAACACCTTTAGGTTAGAAGGGCAATAATATAGTGGCTTTTGTAGGTGTTAACCTGTAAAATTATGTATCCTACTTATGAAAGAGGAAGATTATTTACAGGGTTTTTTCATTAAATTGTAATCTCTTTTTTTGTTTCTAAAAAATATGGATATGTTTCACCACTTATTCAGTGTCAGGTTTTATTATCCCTAGCATTAGACCTGGACAGTGTGATGTTGCCATTTGCAATTATTTACATGGCCTTCCTATCAGCAGAGATGTCCAGATCCAAGGCATGTTCCTACCCAACATATTTCACGTCTGCACTATGATAATAGCAGCAACACTCTAGATATGTCTAAGTCTGTCTGTTTCCCCTAGAAAGATGCTGATAGCTCTGATTTTGATGTCTACACTGTAAAAGTAGAGGCCATACCATAGCTTTTTAACCTATTTTTGTTTCATAGCATCCAGATCGGAAGATATCAAGCAGCTCATCATCATCTTCCTCTGAGTCAGGAAGCAGCCCCAGCAACAGCAGCAGCAGTGGTAGCAGCAGCAGGAGCAGTCGCCCGAGCGGCACCAGCAGCACCAGCAGCACCAGCAGCCACCGCCGTGGGGAAAACGCTGGCCACAGCTCAAGGAGGAGCCACGTGAGCAGAGGAGCCAGTGGTCATCACAGCCATGGTTCCAGCCTGACGCGGGAGGTACTGCTGTCTGGGTGGTACAAACGAGCAGCCAGGCTCTGCTGGCTGCTGAGCAGGAACTGTAGATGTGGTGGCACCCTGAGGGGCTTAGGCTCAGGAATTACGCTGCAAGTCAAGTTTGAAATGGAAAGTCAAAGTCCGTTGAGATACTTTCCTTAGGTATATTTTCCTTTACTTCTAAAGGTGTTTGCAGTCTGTGAAAGCCTGGATTTGAAAATTATAAAAATTTGAAAGGAATGGGGTTGTAAATTAAAGGAGAAAGAAAATTCTTTCTCCTATGAAGGCCCAAAATGCAAAATAAATTGCATTAAGGTAAAAATGGGGAGGAAATAAGTTGGGTTTATTTAAAGATATTTTTTTTTTAACTTAAGTTCACCTAATATTTTTAAATGTAAACCTGCGGTCACTAGTGCATGCAGAGCATAACTAAAATCAGACTCTCCATGGTCGTTAGTGGTTGGTAAATGTAAAGTCCCATTAAGCACAGATCAACTTTTTCTTTATTACACACTTACTATTCTATAATTGTGCTAAGTAAAGGCATCTATATAATAATAGAATAAATAGCTTTGCGAATGCAGGCAATGTCTGTGGGAACTCTGCTACTAAGAAAGATTTCAAAATAATCAATTGGCTTGAAGAAGCCATAACATATGTTGTGAATGTGTATACTGCTATGAAGAGATCTAGTATATATTGTGGGCAGCTATTTGAAACATTAAAATAATGCACAAAATCTTACTAAGTGCATAAAGATAGTTTGGAAGAGTCTTGGATCTGCATCAAAACAATCATGTCTTTGAAAATTCCTGGTGGTAATGAAATAATCAAGATTCCAACCAAATTTATTCTTAAATATTGGGGATATAGAAATACATACCGCAAGCTAAACTGGTGAAGGACGAGTGCTGCTTCCTGCTATCAGTGCACATAAACTGGCTCTCCAGTGAATACACAGAAGTACTTAAGCACAGATGGTTGGGGGTTGTTTTTCAGCGCAACTTCCTGGGAGACGTAATTCCACCTGGCATTACGATTGTGGCACAGGCAGTAAGGAGTGACAACAAAAATCAAGGTTATCAAGCTACAACATATGTTCGTTCTGATGCTGCCAAAGTTGATGTGCAACTAGTTGTGGTTCAGCTGGCTGAAACCAATTGGAAAGCGTGTGCTGATGCTGTAATACTGCCTCTGAAAGCACAGGTAAGCACACAGACAGCTTCGCCCGGAGAGACATCTGAGAAGCCCAGAGTTTTTTAAATAAGCACAGAGCACCTGCTGATTAGGAGAACCAAACAGGAAAAACATACATATTTTGAAGTGTTTCACATAGTTTGCGAAATTTCAGAAAATGTTCTTATCTTTCACCATTCTTTTGAAAGACTTTCAAGGTACATCCAAATATGACCAGTAGAAATATAAAAAATGTCTGAAAACTTGGCTGCTTCTTTACTACCTATTTATTATTTGCTCTACCATGAGTTTTCTTGTCTGGGAATCTGCATAGTTTTCTCTATATAACTCATTTCAGAAGACTCATAACTCAAATGCATTTGAAATGTTGTATTTCTTAGATTTATATGAAAAGATGGAAAAAGAAAAGTTGGGTAATGGGTTGATGCCTGAGAGAACATCATGAATGAAGGAACAAGTCTCTTCTTTTTTTGCATCTCCCTGCGCTGCGCTTCCCATGTGCCTTTTAATGCAAGAGGTCTTTGCATAACGATTTACAAACCTCTGCTTTTCACAGCTCCAGTTAACAAATTCAGCAGGATGTTTCAGTATTGAAAAAGTGGGGTGGGGTTCAAATCCAGAGGTATTGGGGAAGGCAAATAGAAATTATAGTGCAGTCATCTTCTAGAAAAAATACATATTGATTATGAAGTTACTAAGTATAAGGAAATCTCAAGAAATTATGACAAATCTGATGTTTAAGGGGCTGCTTTGAGACACGAACTTGTACATGTAGGTCTGCGCAGCCTAGCAAACTTTTTTTCTACTATGCCTCAGATTTTTCTGGATGTAGTCAAAATCTCTCTGTGAGCCTATTTAGAGCAAAAGACAGACATGGAAACATTAAGGATCAATGTGATGTCTCAGGCATGAAGAAAAACTTGCATTTTGAAATGCTCAAGGGTGGTTCTGTGATTCCTTTCCGAAATTTGGGTGACTGTTTCCCTGTTTGTAAAGGCCAGACTGAGATGGGGCAAGGAGTGCCGGGACTACAGGATAGCAGCCATAACTACCACAGGCCAACTGGCGAGGAAACCGGCCGTGCAGCTGAAGGTGCAATGGGGAAACCTTCCAACCTGGATAAAAAAGACAAGCACAGCGTATGTAATTCGCTCTTTCCTATGTTGTTATTTTGTCTTTCTGATGCTAGTTGGCTTTATAAAAACACTGAAAGAATTGGATGACATTTTTCAACCCAAACATATTTGGGGTTTTTTTTTGGATGGAAAACACAAGTTCAGTGGCACAAAAATATTTTGTGAATGTGTTCTACTTCATGTGTTTCATATTAAGAGATATGCCCTGAACATTTAAAAACTTGACATGCTTAATTTCATTTTCCCTATTAAATGATTTGATATTTCAGTTAAAAATGCCTTTTTGTTTTGAAATGTCCTTCTATTAAGTCTCAAAAAATATCCAGTTAAAATGAGCAAAATAAAACCAATGTGTGTCCTTTGGATAAAAGTAACCAGTTAATTTGACCCAAAGTATTACTTCTTTGACTTTTCAGTTCTTCCATTGTTCCTCTGATTTTTTTGAACTGCTAGTAGTCCTCATCCACCCATGCCTGATTTTGCTTATGTACCTGAGTTTGCCACATTTTATTTATCTCTAGATTCATGCAATACGTTCCTGGTGCAGCACTTGTGTTGGGCTTCTCAGAAGCACATCAGAGAAATCCATCTCATGAATTTATAGTAAGGGCAGCTGCAACATCTGCAAGAACAATTGATACAGTAATTAAAGCTCCTGGGGTATGTTGCAATTTTTATTTTCTTTTTCCTTATATTGAATAGATTTTCAACTAATAACATTTTGATACTTAATGTAAAAAAAAAAAAAAAGGCAAAAAAATTCTTTTTTAGAGAAGCTGCTAAATACCTGAGTGCATTACATGGGTCTTGAAATACGTACAAGGGTACTCTTGATTTTGTGCTGCTTTGGTGCAATGTAGCAATAAGTTGAAAGCAGTTAGGCCCGAATTGTCTCAAGTATGACTGCTCTGCACTCACACCTTTATTCATTTTACCCAGTGTGACTAGTTCCGTGGGATGTATAGGGATCTCAGAGCAGATAACGGAGGCCTTGAGAAGACCTTGCACTCCGTTGCAACCATGTATGGCATCTCTCTGTGTTGGCACTCAAGTCCCACATCTGCAGTAACCATGCTTGATGATACAGGTCCAAGCAAGTTATGACAGCCACAAATACAACTCTGCCTTAACCAAACTGGAGCAGTTAGTTACAGTCTCACAGCAGCTTGCACAGGCTGGATCTGCAGAGTCCCACTGATTAATTGGTCCTTGTCCACCAAATCCCTATGCACCGCTTTGAAAAATTTCCCCTATGGATCTCTGGCAAATTAATAACAGCTAGCTATTCATACACAGAGAAATTAGTGTGTCTTTAACCTTCCATGGTGCTTCAGGATTGCAGGATCTTTAATATATGATAATGAAGAAGTAGGCACACTAGGCATTAATTTGATTCTCTTGGTAAATATAATTTGTAGCTACAGTGAGGAGTCTTACCCCACTGCTCATCACGCTGGTTTTGAGTCTGTAATGGATGCTGTTCACTTTTCCAGACACATCCATTGACTTACTCAGTTACTTAACTTGTTACCTTATTTTTTAAGAAATCACTTAATTATCACTTAAACTTAATCTATGTCAGTTACTTTCCAACGTCCTTAGCAATTTCTCAAAAAGTCAAGAAGTGTGACTAGAAGACAATGATTCCTCACAAAAGCTTAAGGTTTGGGTGCATCCTGGAGAGACTAACACAACTGCAATTGTATAAATGCATCTTCAAGCTCTTTTTTTTTTTTTTTTTTCCCAGGATAAGAGTCTTTTTTCGTTTGCAGTCATATCTTTGAGCAATATGGTTCAATTTATCTTAATGTATTTTCATTTCTGCTTTTTCAGGTAACACTTTACTATCAGGCACTCCGAATGCCATTCACTCTGCCCTTAGGCCCATCTCCAACTTACAAGCCTCGAGATATCACTGCCTGGAATTTATTTTCTGAAATAGCTTCGCAAATAGCACAAGAAGATCAATGTAAATATTACTTATACGTTTGTTTCATGAATAGGCAATGTTTGTAGATCTGGCCTTTTCCATGACTGGGCCTTGCCTTTCCTTGTAGTGGTCTTACAGGGAGGCATAGCGTCTCTAACCCTGCTTTCTCAAGAGCTCATTCCTTCACGTAGAAGCATGTTTGTTGGCAGGTGAATGAAGAGTCTTCAAACTGATGTAAATACTCAGAGGTCAGGAATCACTCCTGTCTGCAGGTCCGAGAGGTTGTCTTTTGCCCCTTCTAAGGTGCCATCTCTGCATTGAGAGGCATAAGATGATAGGTACAAGACACATGATGTATTTTCTGCCCTGCTTATTTTCTTCAAATAGGAGTCATGTGAGTCTTAACTGGTTGGTGCCTCGCACTTCTGTGAGAAATGCGAACTACTTTTTACATGGTTATAATTTTTAGTTTCTCAAGAATTTGGTACGTTCTAGTCCTTGATAGCTTGAGTTTTGTGTTTAGCATGTAATCAAAATCGATACTAGAGTGGTCTGTATCTGGTAGTTCTTCTGTAGTGCTATCCTGTCCTCACAGACTCTGGCAGCATTGAAAGCTTCTGCCAAGGAGATGTTGAAGTTTCTTTCCTGTTCCCTGGGTAGTTCAGTCTCACAGAGGTGGCCTTCAATACTTTGCAGCAGCACACACACTACTGTCACATCTGCCATTTCTTTTCTGATTTTGTTTTGCAGCCACATGTGAAGTCAGCGAGGGAGATTTCAAAACATTTGATCATGTGAGCCGTACATATTCTTTCAATAAAAGCTGCAACCTGATAGTGGCCCAAGACTGTACAGAACACCCAAAATTCATCATTACTGCAAGAAAGGTTGATCCTCAGTCTTTCTCAAGAGAGGTTCACATAAATACAACCTCAGTGTAAGTGTGGTTTATCCTGAGGGCTCAGGAATTAGGTACAAAGTCTCAGGACGTTGGTCTGGGGATGAGAGAAGTCCAGTTCCTAAGTGAAACTGGTTTGCAATCAGGTATTTGGGGAAAGACAGGATTTCCAGAAGGAACCCTCATCTGAGACTCTTTGGTTTAGTTGCCCTTATCTTCAATTTCACAGGCACCATTATCCAATAACCTGGTCATTAAGTCCCCATGCTGTCTTTTCTTTAAAGTTTGAGTCTCAAAAACCAATGTCCCAATGAATTTTGCACCTTGGAAGGAAAACAGCTTGTGAATTCATTCAAAATTCAGATATTCAAATGGGTTCTCTGCTAGCTTTTGTCACAAATATCTCTACATTTCATATTTTAAATTAACCACTAGTTTCTTCCATTTTCTTTTTTTTCTTTCTTTTTCTGAAGAAACATCACAATCTGTCCTGCTGCAAATTCATCTCTCCTCGTGGCATGCAATGAAGAACCAGTTCTATCACACAGTGGAGTTTCTGAGTATGAAAAAGGTAAGCTGTGATACCTACTTTTCCAGGACTGACCTGGAAACTAAATAGCTTCAAGATGTTTTAATAAATTCCGCAGAAAAATCTCAATGTAAAGAAAACACAAGTGGGATTAATTCAAAGAAAAACTAGAGACTTTACTTTAAGATTTATATTGACTTACATTCCTGTTTCCTATAGTATATATGCTCTTACTTTCCCCCACCATAACTGACAGGTAAATAAAGCCCTTTCTTATATATATGGTATGTCCAGGTTGGTGATTGTTTAGAAAAAAAGTGCCTGTCATAGTCACAGTTAGATGCTTTGGTTCAGATATGGAGCTGGAGCACCACCAATGTTGTTATGATTTTGAGACTTAGACTGGATACAAAAGTTAGTTCCAACTATAAGGAACAGCAGTAGAATATTTTTTCAAATAAAGAGATAATTTTGTCTATTTTTGCTTTCCCTCACCACAAAAGAAAAAAAAAAAAAAAACTCAACTGTAGCAGCAAACAATCATTGTGAAGGAAAATGCATTATGGTGTATTTTGTGCTACTTGGTTCCTCCATTAATTTGAAATTAAGCAGATCGCCTTATGATTCACTATCTTTTTACAGACAATGTTAAAATTTATAAAAATGGAACGACAGTTATCGTGGAAGCTCCAACACACGGACTGAAGAATGTGACTTTTGATGGTGTGATCCTTAAGGTATTGGGCTTACTTTCAAGGTTACTATTTTCTTTCTGTTTAGTACCTTGGCAATGTAACAGACCAACACTTCAGTATTCGCTACAAAGATGTGCTATTTTATAGGTTACCGTTGCTTCATGGATGAGAGGAAAGACCTGTGGAGTTTGTGGAAATAATGACAGAGAAAAGCACAATGAACTCCTAATGCCAAATCATAAGCTGGCACACAGCTGTTCTGCTTTTGTTCATTCATGGGTATTGCTAGAAGAAACCTGCTCTGGTGGTGAGTAGATCTGAAAACAATTTATGCTCGGAGAGAATATGATTTCACTTTTCCTCTGCCAATAGCCAGAAAATATTTTTTTAAAAGCAGCAGATATCTTTTACTTAGAAAAGACAATAGCAATATATATCCATTTTAACTTCATTAACCACTGACTGTTTAAAACACTGCCTGTGAACATAGGGAATACACACTGTAGCAAAAGCCTTTGTCTCATGTACAGTTCAGTGTTAAATAATTGATTCTACTATAATTTCTTACACTGAGTAGCTTTTTGTTGGAGAGGCAAAAATCAGGCCTAATCTTGCTCCCACTGAAGTGTGATTTTTACCACTGAATCAAAGCAGTTTCAGCTGTTGTCTGCAGACTTAACTTAATCAAACATGTTGCAGGCTATGAATGCAGTGTCAGATCCGAAGTTTATGTACCTCTTCAGAGTGCACAAAATTTTGGTTTTGTTCTGCACCGTCCGAGGGTGCCATCTCAGGGAAATATTTAGAAATATTCCTAAAGTAAAAGAGCTTCCTCTCACATATAGCTGGAAAAATAATGATGGTGTCCCATAACATCAATACAGTTTTGCTGTGTAGGTCTCCATTTACCTTGGACCTGAGATAACTTTATTGAAGTTAATGGTTGTTTTCTCCTTGACTTCAGGGCCAGCAGAATTGTACTTATCTGTGTGTCAGGAAACGGAGTCATAGCTGGGATCCTGTTAAGTTACATTATACCTTTCTAGTGAGATAATTGCAGCATTATAAAAATCATCCAATACAAAAATTATCCTTGATGTTATTATATAAATGCTGCCTTTTTTTTTTATCCATTCACTACAGTTGACATTTTTCCTAATGCAATGAAGTAGCCATTGTGCTTGCAGTATCTATTCTTAATAGCTTTCAGACATGAGAGGTTATTTTCTGTGTATTATGTAGTTCTAAAAAACTGGGTATACATGATTCCATTTGGGTTATATTGTGCAATTAGATTTTAAAAATAGCTCCCCTTTCAGACTCTTTCCTCTATCCCTCAACTTATTATCATCCTATCTCGATAACCTCACTACTGTGAAAATGGTTTGTCAGGCACCTGTGTTTTAATAAAAGCTGAAGAGAAAATATGGACCTTTATTATTGCAAGGATCGATTGGGATTTATTTCTACAATTTTAACTACCTTTCCTTTTCCTCTTAGGGTGCAAGCTGCAGCGCAGTTATGTGAAGCTGAATCGAAATCCTACTATTGATGGAGAGGAATCTACGTGCTACTCTGTTGACCCAGTACTGAAATGTATGAAAGACTGTACTCCAATCGAAAAAACTTCAGTTAAGGTTGGCTTCCACTGTTTCCCAAAAGGTACGATATTTTTCTCTCTCTGTGTCATGTACTGTAGGAGCTCTGTCAGAGCACTCAAAAGAACAAAACACAGCACAGCCACACACGGACCTGTATTGCTCTGGCTCCTCTCTGAGCTGCTGTTTTTAATCCCATTAGTATTTGCTATAACCACTGACAGTACTGGCCAGCTAAAAGCTAGTTTAGATGATGGCAGGTAGCATCATCTGAGAAAAATATTTGAAGTGGTAAAAGGGGCAGCAGTGATCGATATTTTATTTTTTTCCACATTTTTCAGGATCTCCATAAAGTTGAGATAAGCAACACTGAGTCCTTTTATGCACATTACAGCCTGCAATTTTGTGTAGACCAGGGCAAGCAAGGCAATTGAAAGCCAGTCAAGTAGTGTGACATGACTGCTGTGATTAGGCTGCCATGCTATGCCACTGTGCAATACATCAGCAAAAAGCACATTGCTGAAATGTTTTCTAGGTCGTTCCAAAAAATGGTTTGTTTTTGAAGGTGTTTTACGCACACACGCTCGTGCCCCAGATTGTTAAAAATACTGAGCCTTTTTCTCCTTTCGCTTATACCAATTTGTCATGGATGTGATGCATTGTCTAACACAGGTTCACACTGAAGTTGTATAAGCAAGAGAGGAGAGTCCAGCCTGAAACCTACAAATATTTCTGGTGCATTCCTTCCTAAATCTTCTAATGAATTAGTACATATATACCTTAGAGGGAAACCTACCATTAGGGAGTATCTACTGAAGTGGTCTGTTCTCTGTGTTAACCATTGTTGGCCAAAGCCATTGTTACCTGGGATAATCCAGTGTAGTTTCACAGAAGCCAATGGCCCCCTGTGTTGAGTAATACTGGAGAGGAAGAGAGTATTTTATGTCTGATTTTAAACAACGTCTGTGTAGAACTTTGCACTTTGCTCATGTTATTAATATCTGCAATGTGCTGAATCAGCCCATAAAAGCTATGAGTATCTTTCTGTAATAGCCCACCATCTACAACAGCCTATTCAACAAGTAGCAGAGAGAGAGAGTGCTAATAGTTTTCTGATGGTTCCCTGAGATGTGAATAGATGCATCCTTTTATGAAAACAAAAACCCACCCTCAACAAAAAAACCTTCCAAATTCTTGTCATATCCACGTTTCACAGATTTCTTTTGTGTGTCCAAGTCTGTATCTCTGAAATGTCATCACCCCAGGCCACTCACTGCCTCAGAATATTAGGCTATAATAAAGCTGTCTCGTTCTCTCACAAAAATGTGTGAGAAAAGAGGAAAATCAGGGAAAAAAAGATATGTTAGTTGTCGCAGCCAGTGCTGCTTTTACAGTAACTGCAGGCTTCTCTGGTTCATTTACTGAACCAGAGACTGGGAAGTCTGCTAGCAGCACTCCTAATCAAGGGGGTTTTTTTATTTATTTATGCTGAGGAGAAGGAGGAAAAAAGAGGGAGAAAAGGACAAGGAGGAGGAAAGAAAAAGATGCCATTTGTGGTTTTTTAGCAAGATGATTGCTTTTCCTCAGGCTAAGGATCAATAGGAATACAAGGCCAGCCCTTAAAAACTGTTCTTTTTCTTTCTTTGTTCGATGATTTGGAGAAGCAGCAGAAACAAAATCCTCATCTTTCTCAAGCTGAGAACATGTATTTGCATACACTGGGCAAAGACCTTTTCTCAGCTCTTTATATGAGAACTCAGACCTGATAGTCTGCTGTTTCAAAAGAGAGGGACTACATCACTGTCACCAGCAGAGCAGGGATAAAATGAAGTACAAGGGTGCAGAATTTCCCCTGTTGTCCTCAAATCAGTGCAATGTAGTCTTAGGATCTTCACTGAGGCAGACATCAGTCCAAGATTAAGTCCACGTACTGTTTTACATTTCAAACATGCCACAACCCCTACCCATAGGGATCATAGTTACTGAGCCAGATCCAGTTTGCTGAGGGAACTATTTCCTATATGGATATGAATGTGATCAGACCCACAGAGTGCCCAAGAGTAAGACACATAACAAGAATTAATGTATATAAAAACCCAGAACTCAGACATTTTATAGAATGTCTCATTTCACAGCTTGAAAATACTATATATTTTTAAAAAGCATCTCTAGCACCTTTCTGGGAAATATTTATTATCCAGTTTATTATGCAAAACCTGTGCTTCAGGTGGGACAGTAATTTAGCCAAGGAGAATGTTAGCATTTCAGGAGATAAGTGACTGATACAACCTGAACCCATACAGCAGCCTCCAGATTTCCCTGTGATGAGAGATGGCATGTTATAAATGTATTGTCCAACTAAGGGATAAAACAAATGGAGGTAAAATTATGAAAGCTTTACCCATTCTCATTATACAAACTTAATCTAAATGGATGTCCTAATATTCTTCCAGATGCAATGATAAACCTCCAACTAGCTAAGAATATTTATTGGGAGGATGAATATCATTATTGCATTTAGATTATTTCAGCATTAAGGGATATGGCTTATTCAAGCTGCTGTTGATAAAGCAGTGTGGTAAGGTTAATACTGCAACTGACAATGCTCTGCCAGATTTCACAATTTATGGGAAACTTTAATTAGAAGTTTATGAACCTCTGAAAATTCTCCAAAGGGCTTATCCTTCCGAATGAACTTCGACAAATAGTCAGCTGAAATACGCAGTGATATGCAGCACTAACATAAAAAGAGATTGCTGCTGTGTGTTGGTACGTGGTGGTCTTACATTGACAGTGGCTACCTCCAGCACTTTTACAGCCTCCTGCCTGTTGTCTTTGTGCTTCACAAAATGTTATTCATTTTGTTTTTAGGGGAGCATATAATGGATGAAAATCCTGCTCCAAGTCAATGAGTCAGTTAGATGTCAGTTGTGGGGGCAGGTTTTCATTCTTTACTTGATGAGGGAGTTGGCAGCCATCAAAACAGTATTTCCTTGAAATGTGTTAATTTGCTTCATATTAGTTAACAATGGCTTCACTCTTCTGACAGATACTGCTGTAAGCCTGCTGGAATGGCAGAAAAGCAGCGATAAGAAATCTGCGTCTGAGGATGTTGTGGAGTCTGTGGATGCCGACATTGATTGTACCTGCACTGGCAACTGTAGTTAAGCTAAACGCTTTAGTGTTGTGCTATAGACATACTATACAAATAATTGAATAGCTGGACAGATAAGAAGGGAACGTAATAGCTGTAGTAAAATATTAAGAAATGTGCTTAAAGAAAATAAGCCTACTGCATTGCATCCAAAGTCAAATGCATTATGTACAGTCTGCACTGCTTAATAAATATGTTGTTCATTAAATAAGTATTCATGTGGTTTCTCTCTTTATTTTTCCCTATCAACAAAACAATCAGACCAACTATAATATTATCCAGAAATTCTGCTTCCTTTTATCTGAAATATAATTACAGCAGTCCTCTCTTAAAATTATGTTCACTAGGTGATGAAAGGAAAACATGATTATGGCTACTGCTAACATTCCATTGTGCAAAGAATTTCATATTTAGCATACTAAAGACACAGTAAGCATTTGTTTTCTTTTATGTTTTCTGGTAAAGAGCAAAGTCTGTTCTTGGAACCATTCTGCAAAAAATACATTTTACTCCCAGCAAGACCATTAGCCTTAGTACTTTCTACAAAGGAATGAATTGGACTGCTAGACTCCCACTGTAGCTTTCCAGAGAGCTATAGTGTGTGACACAGTCCCCATTTTCATTTAAATTTCAATGGATGTGCTGTTGCTTCATGAGCTAAAAGTATGAATAGGAACTTTTTTTTTTTTTGGTTTACCATCTGCTATTGTATATCTATGAAAATGATGCCTTCAAAAACTTCAGGGAACAATAATACATCAGGTAGCATTCCAAATACTCCAAAAAAAGTAATATATAGAAACATATACAAGAGCAATAGCATCATAAAGCTGAAATAAAGTACAAGCAGGACAGTTAGCCTGTGTTTAACCAGTGAAGTGTCAATCTGCTAGCTTTCACTTGGCCAATGCAGAAAGGCAATTCCCTCCCACCCCAGGGGACCAGGAATAGGTGGCACCTTCAAATCCCGAGCAACGGCACAATGCCTCTTCACCTTGTACACGAATCAGCCGTGCAGTGAGCCGTGATACGTTTTCCCTAACAGGCAATAGCAGCCAGCACGCTCTTCCAAGAGAAGCCTTAGCATGGGCAAGGTACTGCTGAACCCAAATGCTGTCAGGAAACTGTCATTAAAGAAAATACTTTTCTTTCTAACTAAAAACTGAGCTATCAGAAAGACGATTGAAGACTAAATAGCTGAACAGTTACAGAATAACATTTCTCGGTGCTTTTCTTTCAAGAGCAGAAACATGAGTAATGTATGGTACTCCTCTCACTCTCAAGTTGCAGCCTGTCACCTGCTTGAAATTAGAAAAGACTCAGGTTTTCTCAGTGTACTGCACTTTTACTTCATTATTTCCAGAAGAAAATAAGCCATTATGAATTCGTCCAAACCAGGGCTCAGCCCGCTGACGCCTGCTGCATACCCTGTGGCAAGCACGTTTGCCCCTAAGCCTCTCTCCGGAGGATAACCTACAGAGGGCAAAAGTGGGATACTTGCCTCTTTCCTTTCCCCAAGCCTTAATTTAGTCTTTGTGTTGTATTTGAGAACTTTCATGTGTACTGGATCTACGTGCGGATAGCCAGTGCTCTATTCAACAGCTTTTTTTCATGCAAGCATGCTCAAACTAAGACCAGTAACATGAGTTCTTGCACTGTGTTTTTATTTGTAAAAAAGCATTCACAAATTCCCTGTACAAAAGCTGTGACTTGCTAACTCATCAGAAGTGCCACACTGCAGAAATGGTGGCCCCAAACAAGAGGCGAGATGAAGAATATTCCGTTCCACTTTCCATCGCACTAATATTACACACCTGGAGAGCCCTTTTCTTCCTGGTATTGTTTTCACTGTGGCTTATGGGAGATTTGCCATTGACTTTCATAGGATCAGACTGTCATCTTTAATCCAACACCTTTCTCTTTAATCCGCTTGTTTACAAAAGAGAAACTTTTGCCAGTCAACCACTTCAGATAAGACAAAGGTACTGAAGAGATGTAGTGAGAGAAGAAAAATGAACTTTCATGCTCAACTACTGGAACAGGAATTTAGTAACAGCAAAGAGCCATTAGTAAGAGAAGTAATTCTGCTCGCAGTAAAACACAGCCATCTACACAGAAGCATGACACTAATTAACAATGATCAAGCTGGGATGTACAGTACAAAAAATACAAGTAGCTCATAAAGGCAAATGCCTTCTCCCAGAAACAATTTACAGACTGTTAAAGTCATTGGATAAAACTTGAAGGCAGAGACTGATCGGCAGTCCTAAATTTGTTTATGCTGCAATGACAATCTACAATAATACATACTGTACAGCGTTAAAAACCCATAAGCGTAGCAGGTCAGGCCCGTCCCTGCTGAAGCCCCACTTTGGATCCTGCGGCAACGAGAAGGCACCTCTGGTGCCCCAATTAAAGGGAGCCACCAGAACAGCTACGTGTCTCGCTGCTGAATTGTCGTGCCTGGGACAAGGGATCCTTCCCACGCTAAAACCATGCACGCGTGCCTTTCCCCCAGCAGAAGCTCCTCCGTTAGCACGTTCCACTGGCTGTGGTGTTCACGGGCAATAAAGCTCCCAACAGCAAGATGCTGCAGACTACAGCTTGACCCCAAAAGTCCTAAAGAAACTCCTAACTCACGCACTGTCCAGACACAAGGAAAGAAAGGTGCAAATGCCCCACGGTCTCAGAGCAAGGCCAGGGAGTTCACTCACCATCACCCTACCGGTAACGCAGCCGGGGTGCGGGCTCGGGCAGAGGGGAAAGCAGTCGCTAGCAAAACTCACACGCTCCTTTCGCTGCTCGGTGCAGGGCAGGGGTGAGGCACAGCTCTTATTTCCATTTTGGAGGGGCAGCTTTCATTTCTGTCCGGTTCCTGTTCATTAGTGCCCTCTTGCTGGGAGAGCTGAATGCTTTGACTGACTGAAAGACTCCACTGATGTTGCAGCTGTAAAATCCAAATATAATGGAAGTTAGTAAAGCCTGAGATTGGCAGTGGGCACGGCAAAGCAAAACACTTAGAACCAGCTCATTTTGCCAAAGGAATTAAGAGCATTAGCAGTACAAGTGTGAAAAAGCCCTTCTGGAGTTTCTAATGCACCACATAGACATTTCCAACCCATCTGGGAGGATATCTGCAGTCCAGATTTAAACCTCATTTGGAAATCATGCCTGTCCTATCTGATAAAGCAAACCAAAGTTATATAGCCTACCGAGTATTAAAATGTGTACTTCACAGTCTGAGCTTTTATGCACTCTACTTTTCATCCCTAGTGCTTCTCAATGATATGAATTAATGAACTCTGGACTTTACTGTAGTAATCAAGGAATACGACCTTGCAATTATAATACTCCAGTATTGTTTAAAAAAATGAGTGTCAGAAAAAAGATGCAGGCCTAAGCATAGGCCAGGCTTGAGTGCTAATCCTGCCTTTCCAGCTCTGTAATGCGGTTTTGCATGAGGCTGGGGATTTCTGTGCCTCATTTTCTGCATCAGAAGGATATGACTACTTACCTACTCGATGGAGTCAGAAATGCTTATGAATTTATAGTCCCGTATGTCTTTTGCAAGTTCTTCAGTGATTCTAGAGATGAAAAGTAAATTTTTCCACTAGATCTCCTAACCACATGAGTATATTTTATTGCTAAGTTGAAGGTTTTCATTTTCAGATTCATCCAACTGTAAAATAACTATACATTTGGAAAAAATCAAAACAATGTCCTTAATTTGTTCACGGTCAGCTTTGGTTAAACCTTTGTGGATTATTCATAAAAGCCTAGAATTGGATCCCACTATTAGAGTGGGATAGGCAGAAGGCTATTGGAGACAGTCTTTTGTATCCTAGACAAAGACAACAAACCTTTTGTCTATCAGACCTGGCTCTTTTGATTCACTAATTTTAAATGACACAGTGACTCTCAGGAAAGCGTGGTCATTCTGCTCCAGAGAAAGGAGCTGCAGTGTGATAGGAAAGGACAAAACCGTTAATATCAGACCCCTCCTGGAAATGAAATGCCTGCTCCGCAGCATGAGCATTAAAAAAAAATAACGTGTACAATTCCAACCCCACTGAAGTCAATGGTTAAACTCAACAGAGCTAGGCTTTTACTCAGCATGTTTGAATGAGTTATTAAACGAACTTTAGTTGTCCCTAAAAATAAATGTACTGTGTGGATCTAAGTGCAGCTGATGAATAAGAAACCTCAGGAATCTAGCAAATACAGTAGTTAGGGCTAAAACCAGAGACAGCACAGAAGGTTGCAGAAGAGAGTAGCTATTAGTGGCCATCTGAGCTTTATGTTGAATCTCAAGGTCTCTCATGCCATCTACTGGCTTTTTTGTTTACTAACAATGGTTTAAATCTTTTTCCTCCAAGTTTGTTTATAGGTCTGATACATTCCAGGCAGTTTTATATAAATTCTAATCAAGGTTTGGGGTGGGTTTTTTCCCCTCTAACCTCCGCATTTGATTAGTATGGTTTTTTTCATGTAAGCACATTACAATGCTGTACCTTTCTAAACACCATTTCACATTGTCTCTAGAGGAAAAAGACATTGCCTAAGACATTCTCATTTCTGTTATTGCTGGATAAGCAGTAATTACATTGCAAGCAGGGCTGGGAGAACAGTTTACTAAGAAAATCCAAAGCTGTTCGAAAATAGCACTTACCGTTCTTCCTCAATCAGTGTGAGAAGGTTATTTTGGTCCCTGAAAATGCTTTAATGCACACAAAAAATATCTGGTTTTCCCTCTTTTTTACCCTTGCAGTTCACTTAGCTGTAATTCACAGTGAACACTTATATGTCCTAATATTATTAAGTTTGCTTTCAGATGGGCTTTGGGAAGCAGGAATTATATATAGATAGATCTGATCACAGCACTTCCCTTCATTATCTGTAGCCTGTTTCCTCCTGACGTCCCCGTTTCCCTTCCCTATTTATCTGTGTCCACTGGCCTGTTCAGCTTCTCTCAGCAGGACAAACGGGGACCCCTCAGCACACCTTCACCCCGCTCCCGGAGGGAGCAGGCAGCCCTGCAGATGTGCACCGTGCCCCATCCAGAAGCTATTCAGGCAGCTTGAAAATTCACATTGCACCCCATGTTAAAACATCAGTCTGCTGCAGCTTTTGGAGCTTTACAAACATGCTCTCTCTCTCTTCTCTCCATGCTTTCCTTCTGCAGTATCCTGCACTTGTGATTACAAACAGGCTAGGGGCCAGGGCCATGTGTGACATGGTACTCGTAGAAGACAGGTTGTTGATGTTAGACAAGGTTGGAGTTCCAGGCCAAAAAGGAGTTTGAACATCCAAGACCTCTATGGATTACCCTGGAATTCTCCAATTGCCATCTGCATAATAGAGGTAAAATTAAATCAAAATCTTTACAGGAGCAGCTAACTGGGATTCATCAGGTTGTGCATACTGTTAGTCCAAGTAAACTTGGGTCCTGTTACTGGATAGCCATGTTCTCCATCATCTTTGATGCATTTTGCCTTTAGGTAAATTGTGAGCACTTTGGAAAAAAATTCCAATTGGAGACTTGCACCATCAAACCTCGAGTCATGCATAAACTCTGCAAGGGTTGCTATAACAAATACGGTGCTAAACTAGGTGCTGAAGTAACAGTCCTCAGGCTTTTGCCACATCTTTCTTTTGTCTCACTGGGAAAATGGATCACAGTCTCTTTTCGTTCTGAAGCTTCAGGGCAGTTTCATGACTCTTACAATCCTCTTCTTGGTAATGAAATTCAAAATACAGTAAGTGGTGACAAAGGCATGAAATGTTGTGACTAGCTCCCCTCAAACCTATCTCCATTATTTTTTCACATTATTTGCTCCACATATCCTCTTAACCTTCACAAATAGAAGTAACTCAACATTCCTTATAGATATTATATGAAACAATATTTAAGTGCCTTGTTTAATAGTGGTCATATCTGTCTCTCATACAGTTGAGAATTTACTCTATTTACTGTGCTTTGATGCTTTGTTTTCTTGCCAGCTGATAAAGAGATAATTATAACAAAAGAAATAGAGCCAAGAATCTAGGCTGAATAAGCTAACGTGCTAGAATTCTACTTAGATTCCTGCTTATGTGGTCAAAACAAAACTATTAATGTTCAAGATCTATTCATGACCATGAGACGATACACAGATTAGATGCGCTATGGGCAAAAGAGATTGGCGCAGGCTCAGGCTGGGGCTAGAACTGGCAGTCAAATGTTTATCTCACTGTGACACTAACCTGTCTACATTATTTCAGACTCAATGCAGACACACTGGTGTCTCTGAATGGTGTTTCACCTTTGTGAAATGTGGCTATACCCCTTCCATTTGACACTAACTTGGACATCTCTACACCAGGGGTCACAGTGCCCCCATTGTCTCATATTATGATATCATTGCTGTATTACAAGACCTGACTTTCATGTGTCTGAAGCCAGACTACAATCTTCTCCCCAGAGTGATGTACTAAATTCCTTATACTAAGGAGAGTTTAGCACTTTAGGTGGAATCTAAGGTATCTTCCCCCTCCAGCCTGAGAGCTACCTAGACTATTCCATAGGAAATGCTGAAGAGATCATCATACACATCCCATTTCCCAGGGCCCTGGCTTCCCTGGGAACAGGTTTCCACACCTGAAATCATGTTCTAGGTTCTGGCAGCTACATTGCTCCTTCTGAAACACAGCTGGGGGATGGTGGGAAGGGGAGAAATCTCACATCTCAGGTGACTGTTCAACCCCTTAAATCATTGTCTGAAAATAGGTGGGAACCACCGTTGTATCATTGAATAAGCACTGTCACAGATACTGTGCTTTTGTAGGACTCACTGGTAGAGATTAAGGAGTATAGAGGGAAGAACATCTTGTGTGAGGCTTTTCATGTCTTACGTTTGAGAAAGGGCTGAGCCCCACGGCTTTTCCAGCACTTCTGGGCAGAGGCAATGCTGTTCTTGAGGATGCTGGAGCACTGCACAGATTGTGAAAATAAGGCACCGACAGACATTGCTATTTAAAGGTATAGAAGGGAATATTAAGGATTTCAGTCTTGAGTATAAGCACCTACGTTGTATCTGTCTTTTACTTTCTTCTGTGAAGCTGGGCATCAGTCTCTACAGTGCTACAGCTTCATATTGGAAAATCCTGATGCAACCAAACCGAAATGCTCCGGAGGAATTAATTGGTGACCTTGCCCGACAGACCAAAATAAATCTGGCAGGCAGGTTGCCCCCTTTGCCAAGTCCTCAGATCCCCAGCTGCAGCCGCACGGATTACACAGCTTCCTGGACCGGGTAAGGCTGCCAGCTCCGAGTCCAGCAACCAGCCAGCTCCCCTGCGCTGCCTCCTGCCTTCAGCTTGGCTCCGCGGGCTCCCGAGCATGCCCAGGGCCAGCTGGTTAGCACCAGGCAGACAGGGAACCTGGCACTCCCTCCACCTTTTGGCCAGCTGGTGGATCGACAAAATGGATTGCTCCACTCATGAGAAATGCTGGGATGCCGACAGCTCCCTCCTGCGCAGGGTGAGACGCAATGTGACAGCCCGAAGCTCCCCCGAGACGCAGCTCCTTTTTGCAGCGCGTACGGGCTGCACTCTGCCTCACTTCCCTCACTTGTGCGGGGACGGAGGAGCTTTTCAGGTGTGGTGCGATGAGCTTGTTTCATGTATATTTTTGAAAGGATCTGAAACCCAAAGCACTATTTTTTTGTACATTGTTTGGCATCCCATTCCAGATTTCTCTTGGTGCGTAGGCACAGACTCGCTGAATTAAAGGTCAGGGTTTAGGTTACCGGCACAGGCAAAGCTCTCTGCTCCGTGCACTACTCATTCCTACCAAAGCTGCAGCTTTACATGAACAAACACCTACAGAGAGAATCCTGGCCTGGCCAAGGCAGAGTTGTAGCTCAGACAATAGTATTGATTTCTATCATGTCAATATAAATATAAATATAATTAAGAAGGATTTCTCATTTCTTTCAAAGCTTCTACCACCAATTCTAAGTCTAAATCCTTTATGGTACAAACATTTGAATGTCACCTTCACTCACTTGCTGCAAGTTTTCAGCATGGCACTGAAGAGTGGTTGAAATGTATATGGGTTTGCTCCTCTTGAACTCCTGCCTTGTTAACATCCTTTTGGACAATATTCCTTCCTTAAGAGTCTCATTTTAAAGGTTCGTTTAGGTTTTTTTCCCCAATGATTTATGTACACAACTGATTTGTTTTGAGATTAGGTAATCAGGACTGTATGCTTGAACTGCCCCATATATTATGGCAAGATAAATATTTTCTGTAATTGTGCATGTGCATGTCCCTTCACCATTTTTCCAGTCATCAAGTCCCCTTTTAACTGCAGCTCCATATCGAGCGCAAGAGACAATCATTGCACTGCCACAACAGCTTACATTTGCATAACCTCTGATAACCTCTGCACTTTAGACAATGTGAGATTTTCACAAAACTCATATTTTAGCTCAGTAAGTCCTTGATTGAATAAGGCTCTCATTACACTTCCACCATTCTACAAGCCCTTCATCCTAAGGCAATCAAGATGGTAAAACATAGTACTTTTTTAAAACCAACGGCCTCAAGTCAGCGGGTATTTGGAATACAGATGAAGCAGGATCACCCAGGGTTGGCCCCCTTAGGAAGATACCTGATAATTTCCACATTACATCATCCTTGAATTTCAATCATTTCCTCAATAGTTGTACGAACAGCACTGAAATCACTGAACCTCACTGTTTTCCTCCACATCAACATGCACTTTAGAAAAAAAAAAATTTCTTCTGCTGCAAAAATGTTGGGAGATCTTTTAAACAGTGTATGAGAAATAAAATACCTGGCATAGTCTGCCATGCTACCCCAATGACTCAAGTCTCAAAACTGCAATAATTTTTCTGAATGACAGACTGAGAGGTTGCTTACCTGGTTATCACACAGCAATTTCACAGCTACTGGGTTTCATTACCCACCCCCTTCCCTCCCCAAAAGATTTCCTTCATATGAAAAGACCTTTCCTGCTTTAAGTTCTTCTCTTTGCCTGAATTCATCATTATGCTACTTGTAGCGCTTATTTTTCCCTTGTTAGGCAGAAAGCAGGGTCGTAATGAAAGCTCTATGTAATCAAGTGTGTCTCAACAAGCTGAACAGATTCCTACAGCAAACCCCCAGGAAACCTAACTGCAGCCCCCTCCGCTCCCACCAGCTGCTGCTGTGCTTATCTTCTAGATAAGAGACTTGGTGATCTCCTCTACGACTTTGCCTGTGAGGGAATGAAGCAGCGGGAAGGCAGGCTCACTCACACGTCACCCTGACCTCTGGGAGAGGAGAAGCCTTCCCTGGACAGGTATATGCTCACAGTAGGGGCTCATAAATAGACTGAACCATAGACCAAATGACAGAGTTGAACAAAATCCATTAGCTATGTTCTCTGTAGAGGGCCCTTCTCATCTGGCTCCCGGGGACCCATCGTTCGCAAACTTACTGGCACGAGAGGGAAATGTGACCAAGCCAATTAACAAAAGAAATCTCTCTACATTAATATATAAACAATTTTAACTACATCTCATTCTGTGAAAAGAAGACTCTGTCTAACTGTACCTTCAGAAAAGATGCAGTAATGGTAACTTTTACCAGACACACCGATATCAGACACACAAAAAGTATTTGCAGTTGCAATTGTGCCAAAACACATTGCCACTTCATTACACGTGGCCCTAAAAATCTTATAAATAAGCAAGTCAAACACTCTTCTCAAATACTCAAGTAAAAATCTGGTATGCCTCTTGATATAATTCAAACCAATACAAGTGAAAACAGACTAGATACATTTCACCTTGTGGAAAATAATTATTTTGAAAAATATATTCACAGTAACCAGTCGGAAGGTTTCCAGAAAACTGTGGAGACCCCGCTCTGGGAATCTTCTATTAAAGGAGGACATGATAGAATGGAACATCTAGAGTGACTCCCTGTACAAGGCACTTGCCTGGTTTTTATCTCATTCTGAATGCACGCGTTGGCAGTTCAAGTCTCGTTCAATAGCTCTTTATAATGGCTTCAGGGTCTGTTTCTGGAGTTAGTCATTATCACATAATATGGGCACTTAGCTATTCAACGTTAGGATACAGAGCGTAGTTTCTTGTGTAACAAAGTGAAAGGAAGAAAGTAAAGAACACAGAGAATGTGTAGGGAATAACTGATGACGGACTTTAAACTACAAGGAGGAAATAATATTTTTTTTATATAATTTCTTGAAAGGTTTGTGCAGTTGATTTTCCTAATGGAAAGAAATGATAGGCTTGGAAAGATCCTGCAGTCATACAAGCCTGCAGAACTGGTATCAACGCTCAGAAGTTGGCAAGTCTGTTCTCCCCTTAATGTAAGCAAAGCAATACTTTTCTTCAAAGGGAGGTCCAGCTTCATAACTGCAATGAGATGCAATTCCACTGATGTCTCTGGAATTGCATCTGCCTCGTGTGACCCCCCAGCATCAGGATTTTATAAAGATTAGCCCAGCAAGCACATAAAATATCAAAAGCTACAGGAAAATTTTCGGCATTTTCCTTCAGCTCCTCAGAAGGGAAGTTGTCAAAGTAGCTGTCTGCTAAACATATCATCTGCCTTACTATAGAAAGAAGGATGTCAACACTGCATGTCAAATCCAACCCTGAGATATATTTTTTAATGGGCAGGATCTGACTTAGACAGATCCCAAATCTCTCTGCAATTACCTGCATCTGTAGGAAAGGCACAAAAGGATTTATCTTAAAGAGCTCTCAAACTATTTTCCAGTCTTGCTTTTTGTGACAGAAGCAAAGTAAAAATCTTAGGAAAATATTTTCAAAGGTATTGTTTGAGGAGATTGTAAGTCTTAGCTGTTCCCATGCCTTCACGCCCGCAGTGGTGCCACCCAGGTGCAGTGTGGCCAACGCCAGTTTGCTCTCAGCCACCACATCTCCTGGGGGTCTGGTCCCCCTTCCCCCATGAGCTCCAGCCCTCTGTCAGCACCCAGACACCATGACAGATGATGGCTTTCAGGAAAGAGACTACTCTTGGGTGGGTTGATGCTACCAGAACTATTCATCTACCACTACAGCCTATTACCTTCAGGAGAAGTGTTTGGAATGATGCAATGTGAATTGAAATGTCTATCTCTACACCCTTCCTTAGCCAGGGACCCTTCAAATATAGGAAGGGAGGGCACAGAAATTCCAGCACATTAGGAGAAAGCTAGAAAATTCCAAGATGTTTCAGCTTAACCAGTATAATGTATCGAGCATGCTGGCGGTCCCCTGACACAGCCACCAAGGGACCTGCCATGGCCGCGGGAAGGGACACCGCTTCCTAAAGCCAATGTTCACCTGGGTGCAAGAGGCAGATTGATTCATTCCTGCCGGCACAGACTATCTTTTCCCTGCTAGTCTTTCTTCCTGCTCAAAGCATATTTCAAACACAAGCAGTAATGTGACTCAAAGCCTAAACTCTGCTACAAAAGCTCGAGCTTCCAGGAGCCTTTCCCACCGGTAAGGGGAAGTCACGTCAGCCAGGTGTGACAGTCACCACCCTTCATAGATGGTTTCTCAGCTTCATTTTTCACTTTTTTTTGCACGTGTGTCATTTGTACACCTACACAAGGTATGCAGAGAGCCCTAATGTGTGTTTTTACAAAAAATTCAAGCTGGGTATTTTCAGCTGGGGGCAAACTCCTGCCAGTCTGAATTGGGCTGGATGCAGCACGTCATCCTAGCCCTTACTTTTCCAAAGTTTCTGGTAACTTTCTCTGTTACCATCAGCCAATTTATTCTTTAAGGGGTAGGTATAATTTCAGCCTATCTTAATTTTTTAGAAGGGGAAAAAAGACTTTGAAGTGTCACATGAATTATATTTTCAGAGTATGGTGGTCCCTAACGGGACAAAACCTGGCAGAAATGGCGTACCACTGCATTCTGCTTCTCAGCTGATGTGCTGTGTACGTGGCCTGAGCACTTTCCTCAAAAGAAGGAAATGTTTTCTTCATCCTAGAGGAAAGGATGCTTTGGTGCCAAACAAATGGGCAGCCTTCTAGGAACTGCTCCCCAAGCAGCCTCTCTGCAATTGCTTCTGGTTGAAGACAGCACAAGAATTCAGTTTTTCACAAAGGCATTAGGTAGAAAAGCTTTAATTATTAAAAGAGTGTGAATTAAGCAGATACTGTGCTGCACCTACAGTGCCTTGGTGAGAAGGCGCTCTGTAAACAGAATTATTATTTCATCAACACAGTAGACTCCTCACTTAATGGCTCACTAACCGGGCCAGAGATGAGATTCGATGTGAAGAAATCAATGACTCAAAGCAAGAGATTCAGCAAATATGAAACACCTAGCGCTTAGCTCTTAGGATTGCGTATTGTCTCCTGTGGAAGTGACTCGCATCATGCAGGGAGAAAATAACACTCCTGCTGCTGCGTCCAACTGTATCCATAGGAGATAAGACTGAACTGGTGCTTGCTTGCACTAGACTCCCATACTTTAGGGGTTTTTTATTTGCTTTTTGGTGTTCTCCTTCTGTGCTAGAGCTGCTAAATAAATAAGCATTGCTACTTCATATTCCCAAAATTATTTTAGTGCTTTTTTTCTATTTTTTTTTTTTAAATTCATGAGATCAGAGTGAGCATTTCTTAGTAGTGGTAGCCTTTTTTGGTGTCCTCCAGATGTATACATCAATCAGGATGACTCTGTTGTACCACAGAGCAGAAGCACCAAAGGGCATCCTGCAAAATTAAATGGTGAGAATAATGAAGTCCTTCACAATTCCTCTCTGTTCTAACCATTAAAACAACTCGAGAGAGCACAGAAGATATTTTCAACATGTGGCTACAGGTGCACGACTCTTCTCCAGGCGGCTGGCTAGAGGGTAAATGGCAAGAGCAATAAGTATCTATCTCTCCTCCCTGGGAGAGAGCATGATTCATGGATGAAGAATACTTTATTTTCCTACTCACCAGCATACTGAGGCTTTACTGTGAAATTACTTCTTAAGTTTTCCCCTTCTCTTCAGTGCTAATTTAGGGATATAAAACTCACCACGCTGGCTCACTTTTCACTGAAGCGAATTCAGCTTCTCTTCCAGATTCTCAGGGAAAATCTCAGCTTTACATTCATCAGCTCCTAATGCAAAACAGCAAATCTGACTCTGCCGAGAAAGGTTCCCGGTGTAGTCGGGAGTATCTGCGCAGAGCGGGAGAGGCAAGTTAAATTGCAGAGGAAATCCTTCATTAATAGTGCCAAAGGACTGTACAAAACCTAACTAATTCTCTGAAAGAAGGAAGGATTAATATCCCATTTTACGGGGAGGAAAGTGAGATAACGGAGCAAACACCCAGGAAAATTAACAGCCAGGATCACTGCGGCTTCCGTTCCACATCCATTCCCACGGGTGGAGAGCCAAATTTGGGCAGAATCTCTTCTATTTGTGTGGTAGTTTGTTTATTTGTTGCTATAGAAGGAACAGACCAGCAAAATTTCTCTCAAGCAGTTTTCTTCAGAATGCCCTGTCACTTCTCATTGGATTTTTTTTCCCCATCTACGTGCATCTTTGCCAAGTAGGACAGTGAGCAGTTAACATGACAGAAAACAATTATAAATTACACAGAACTGTGTTGAAACCAGACTGCCACCTTTCATGCATTTTTGAAGATAATCTGTCTTTCTGACACACCTTTCTGGCTGCTTTTTGTCAGGGGGGGGATAATACAGCACAGAAATACACTGTTGAAAAATGGCAGCTTCCAATGCCTTCCTAAAAAAAAAGCAATAACCTTTTTCTACACGTAATTGCACTAAATTCACCAAGAGCACATAATGGACAGGAATACAAAATGAATCACAGCATTTCTATATGAAACAGCTGTTCCATGAACTGGCCATGATGATTTTTGACTATATGACTGCATCTGTAGTTTGGAAACAATTAGCCAGAAGCAATTATTTATCTTGAGTTGTCACACTTGTTTTATCAGCTCTTCAGGGGGTTCTCGTGTAATCATAGAACTTGCAGAGCTGAAAAAGCAGGTTTTTCCTGCTCCAGTTGGACCAAGAAATAAAATGCAAATCAATGACAGTGTGTTTTAAATAAAATTTGTACGATCCAGTTTCATCCATCATTTTCTTCCTTTCCTTGTTAAGATAAAAATATTACATGCTCTCAAAGACTCAGGAGATCTCAAAATATATTTAGTAGTCACACCAGTATACTGGAATCAGGAGAATGCAAATAAATCCCATCCTTCATTGCCTCATACTTTCCACTCCTCTAATTTGCAGTGGTAAATTTGAAATCTGAATAGTCTCATTTTTCAGAAAGCACTGAGCACTCCCCAGTGCCTTTTGCAGCCACTGGGACATGCAGCTGTGACATTCAACACCTATGCAAATCTGGGCCGAGTTATCTGCAGTGAGACAACTAATGCAGCTGAGAAAAAGAGTTGCTTTGCCATCTCACAAGGGAATGACATCTCTGTAGTGAACTGCTGGCTCTGTTAGAGGTAACTCAACAACGTTACAATAATGCAAGCAGCCTTAGGAGCAGGCCAAAAGTCATTAGGAGGTTGGTTTTCGGAGCATATCAGGAGACGATATATAGCACCGTCATGCATTCAGGAAATCATGTTCAGGTTTTATAAACCACAAATGCAAATAAGGCCTGGCAAGCTTTATACTGTGAACGCATAAATAGATTTAGCATATGTAAGCCATTGTGTAGCTCAACCGGAGAATTAATATTGTCCAGGAAGAGATATGCCAGCGCAGTAAGAAGTAAGCAGTAAGAAGCGTGAGGTGAACAGCACCCAGGACAGTCACGTCAAGCTTTCTAATTTCACATTTCTGAAACAAGAACCAGGACACAAATGTCTCACCTATGCTGTTGACATCAGACATCAGTTTCCTGGACATCCCGAGCGGTTAGCCAAGTGCAGCGTAGCTGCACAAAAGGACATTCTGTTGCTCGTTATTAAGTTATCTGCCTGCTTAGGTATGGGCCACAGCCTCTGGACAGTTGCTCTGCGCACCGTTTGCAAGCAATAAGCATCACTTTTTGGGAAACTAGTCAGGTTCAGACATTAACTGCACAAGTATGTATTAAAAGGCTATTTCCTTTCAGAGCTGAATTCAAACCACCCATTTGTGCTCATACAGTTCTCTTGAAATTAACTTCTTTATTTTATCTATAACCTTTTTTTCTCCTTTTCTTTCAGAAGCGGCTTTTGAACGTGCAAGCAGACTGGGGATCTGTTTGCGCTTTCCCTGTTGAAATATTCACCAGCCTCCTGTGCTGAATCCTGATTCACGGGGTCCTGCACGCTGCCGGGCTTGTGTCCTCAAAGGGTGCTAGCACCGCTCCTGCTCTCACTCCGCTCCTGCTTTCTGGGCACAAAACCTTTTACAGAAAAGGGGCTCCAGGACCCAGCTGCTATAGGTGTGCAGGACAGGCAAAGAGCGAAAATGCACCTCATCCTGAATGCCGAACACGAATACTCTGCCTCACAGCTCAGGGGGTAATGAAAACTGAAGACACAAAGGGATTTTGCACTAGATTTCTGAAAAATCCAAGCTGAGCTGACAATCTAAGCACTTCTCTGTCAACAAAGGCTGTTTGGGATTTACAAACTAGCTGTCCCTCCTGAAGAGTCTGATTTATTTGGTATGCTTTGAGCAATCTTAATGCGTGCCAAGTTTTTATTCACAGCCATGGCATTTTGCATAATACCCGAGTAGAGTATTTGCTTAGGAAGTGGTAGACCTGGATTCCAGGCTTTTCCCTGCTGAGGAGGGCTGAAACTATGGCTTCCATCTCCTGTGGGAAAACACGGGGGGGCACTGGGCCAGGCAGAGCGTACAAAGAAGCACAAATCTGGATCCGACTGCAAGAGACCTGGGACCTAGTTTCTGCTCCCTGGGACGTTCAAACATCTAACGTTAGATGGCATCTGGATTAAAAAACAAATACAAGCCAGAAATAATCAAGGACATAGAGACTGGGACCAAGAATACATCACTCTTGGCCAAGCTCCATAATCACTAGGTTAGATAACGATGCCAGTCCTCTTGGCAGACCTTATTTGCAATGTGCTAATGCAACTCTATCATTTCAGTTCTGCAGCAGCTTGAATGCCACGAGGTATGTGCCTCTGTACTGCCTCTCCGTGGGCCAGTGCAGAAGTACTTTCTTTTACGGAAGCAGTTCGGTACACGCTACCCCACCGTTCTCTGGGTCAGAGAGAAGTTAAATGTAAGAGTCAGCAACATTAATGCAACTACTACTGCTTTACTATTATTATGCATTTCTAAATTGGGACTGTACATATCCTTGGTATCCATGGTACTGCCTGCACCTAGAGCAGGAATCCTTCCTGTTTAATTTCAAAGATGTTCCATGATTACCGCAGTCACCCATTTCATTGGGGCACTATCCCCCTCTTTCAAGTAATGTTTAATTAGGTTGCAGAAAAAGGAAAACAAAATTGAGAAACCCCTACCCAAAAACCCTAAAGGATTTTAGAATAAATATCCTTGAGGATTTTAGAATAAAGATGATTTGACAAGGAATAGTAAGATGTTATAATTCATCTGCCCTTGTATTTATTAACACATCTCACCCTCCCTATGATGAGATGGGATGAGATCTGCTGGATAGCTGCATTGCCAGGTCAGCACCCTAAGATTGGGGAGCATGCAAGAGGCACTGCCTCATTCCTCCTCCCTGGATGGAGCCTTTGGTGTACAAAGCCTTCTGCCCGCAGCCTGGAATTGGATGGCAAGGACATACACCCCTGGCCTGATGAAGTGGCTCTCAGCATAGCAGCTTTCATGAATCTCACCCTTGGGCCCTAATGATCCCATGGGTAGCAGGACACCCAAGAGATAGATACCTCAACTCCGAGCATAAAATGTCTTGTACCTCCTTAGAGAATTAGCCCTCAGCTTTACTCTGTGCAATTTCCTATCTAACTGAAGCAGTCTGAGCGCAAGCGCATTTAAACCTGCAAGGCACTGGGATTTCATAGTGATGGAGAAGTTCCTAAGATCCAAGTATCAAAGACAATGAGATGACCTGCTAGGAGAACATGAGTCTACTTTAGCTAGTTCTCAAGATAAGCCACTTCCCCAACAATAGTCATGACTAGTTGTTGCAAGGGTTAACTACCATGCAATTTGTCTCAGTGGAAACGTCAGACACTTGCAAATAACCAGGAGATATAGTTGTGCAACATTAAAAGTAGTTCACCACAATAAAGATGTCTTTTTTTTGACATTACCCTGCCTTTGGCTCAGAGTCCACAAAAGGTAGATCACTTTCAAGGAAGTCTGAATGTGCAATTTTTAACACTTGATGTTACGGCTGCACTATTATTGTGTGGTGTGCATTGCTTGCACAGCAAGATTAGAGATCCATTTCCAAAATTAGGGTCAAATTTATAAACCCACATACAGTGCATTGCCTCTTATTGTAATAGGATTTTTTTCCTTCGTACTCCTTCCTGTTTAATGCAAAGTGAAATTCCATTTCATCTTTAGTAAACCTTTCAGCTGAAATATAATTTTGACTAATAAAACCTCCATAAACACAATCACTTTTATTATGTATGACTGCAACAGTCAGACCTTGATAATATCACTTGGTGTGACTGGCAGCAACAAGGTAACCATGGGCACTGCTCTTATAAAGCAGAGAAAAAATTACATCCCAGTTATTTGGAGGTATTTCTTTTCTCTTGAAAGTGAAAGAAAAAAAATATTTACAGATCTATCCCCTTGTCAGATGCCCTTCCTATTGCTGGTAACATTAATAGTGTTATAGTTTTAACTGTGATGCTTGGACACACCAGCCTGAGGTCAGGACTACTGAGGTCAGAGAGGTGCCCGAACAAAATGATGGTCCTTGTCATCAAGGCCCAGAGTCAGAACAAACAAGGCAAATGAGAGTAGAAGAAAATTGGTTTTACCTCCATTTTTCGGATAAAGGAAAAGAAGCACAAGAAGGCAATTCTTTAACTAGCATAAATCAGTAGAGTCTCATTGACTTTGCTGTCTTTGGGGTGACTGTTTTTCTGTATCTCCTAAGCATAGTAAAGGCCGTCAACAAGCATTGGACTAGTCAGTCCTGCACAAGGAAAACTATATCCATGTTCTCACTAATCTTTTGCATTACTTACAAATTTTTAATAGACATATTTTAAATAACAGTTTCTATAAAGACTGATCACAGAGCAGACTGTTTTGCTGACATTTTTATTGTCTACGGAAACCTCTCGAGTTCTGGAATTCCAGCAAATTGCATCCTGTAAAGAGCACATTAATTTTATCTGTGCATTTTCCTAGCCAACTTGGCTTCTCTGCTTTTTAAATAGGCGTCATGAACTGGTATTTGGGTTGACCCAACTCAACCCAGCTGTTGGATTTCTTGTTTGAATTATTTTTCTATCGCACCCTGCTTGTGCCCTTTGCCTTTCTCCATACCGATAGCTTTGCCAGAAAAAATCTTTGCTGTTCAGCCAGATGCAAAACCAGCCTGCAAACAAGGTTAGTGTCCTTTTTTGGTTAGGTATGCCTAGCCCAGACTGCAAAGTCCTGACTAGTGTGTCAGACTGTCTTCACATTTCTTATTCTGTATTACCAAAAGGTGTCTCTGAATCATTAGGTCACCTACCTGTAAATAAGCCAGAATTTTGATAATGATGCTAAAAAAGAAATCTTCATATGGCACAATGCATATACTTTGCCTCAAATACGTACATTATCTCCTCTCAACCCCAGGTAATCTAAAAGAATCTTTTCAAGATTTCCTGGATAATCTGAATCTAGGCAGATTAAAAATGATACAAAAGATCTGAAAGGCAATAAATCTGTAGTTCACTGTAGCCCACGGAGCGCTCCCTGACACGTGCTGTTTTGAAATTACTTCTGTTGCGGTGGCGAGCGAGTATCTGCACTTCTACCTGGAAACAAAGACTGAATTATTATCTCTGCTGCCGAGGGAATGTTTTAATTTCTTGCGCTACAGTCACTTGAAAGTTCGTCACCTAGCCTGCAGATGGAGAGAGAGGGCCGTGGTTAACGCGCTCGCTGGCGTTCCCCACAGAATTACGTGCCTGAACTTTATCTGAAACTCAGCACTGCGGTTCTCACAGATAAAGCAGTCTCACCAGACCGGCAGCACGGCACGTGCATCACTGCACAAGCGTTTCCAAAGGCACACTCCAGTCCCAGCCACACAATTGTAACTTGGGAATATGGTTTTGAATTTCTGTGTACATTGACTAGAAGAGTGTCGGACCAGGAGTTTCTTACCTGATAGGAACTTCTGAGTGTTGATGCCATTGAATGAAGGAATTTGGAAAACAAAGTTATTTTCTTCTGTTAGTGACTGCTATCGCCCCGCTGTTTTCACAGCACTGCAAGTCTGCTCAGTATCTCTGACACTTCTGTCATTTCTAAAGCCTGAGTCAGGTGGCTGAGAAATGCATGCCAAAAAAAGAACTTAATTTTACTTTCCATTTTCTCATCACTTATAATTTTGAACATAAATATTGATCCAACAGAGCTATCATCAGAAGAAAGGAAAGAGAATTTTGACACACAATTAGAAAGGATTTATACACTAAACCTTCCCATGATTTTTTCCAAAGAATTAAATGATAAAATGTGTAATTTGTATATAGGAAGAGAGATAATGTGCTATAAGCATCAGTATATGTATTCTTACTCTAAGAGCACTTTTATAGAGAATGATTATTCTGTAAGAAAGAGAAAAACTTGAACTCAATGCATGTACAGACAAACCCAAGAGATAAGTAGCGTGCCCTGCTTGTTGAAGTTTTCATTACTTTACACTCAGAGAAAAAAAAAATCATTGGAAAACGCTGCTCTGAGCGGAGGACATAGGCTCCACTGAAGTTAACAGAAGTTCTTCTACTGGGAGCAGAAATTCATCCTGCAAACACCAAGACGACCGCGTGTTCCCTTGGCCCTCTAGTCTTGTTACCACTAACCACACCTCGGTGCCTTTGGCGTGACACTGAAATGCTCAGTTAGGGAAGCATTCAAAGTCTCATTGCCTCAGCTTAATTTCAGTGACTGCCCGAGCAATTTTATGTTTTTCCCACCTTGCTGAGATTTTTAACCAAAGAAATGAAAATATTTGTATCTTAGGGATGCTTTGACACAACCACCAGACCGCGACCACTGGTACAGGCCTGCCCCGTGCTTAATGAGAGGCACCCACAAGTTCTTTTGGACACAGCACACTGTCTGAAATGATGAGATTATAAACTGATCCCTGAAAAGCCAAGGAAATTATTTTCAAAGTTCTTTAGGCATGGTTGTCATTCAGTCCTTCTTACTAAACTGATTTATACAAAGTTTTAGTTATCTCACTGTAGAAGATCAACTGATCGAAACCAAAAAACACTAGGGAAAAAAAGTACAGAGAACAAAAGAATAGTTTCTCATAAAGAGTTGCAGCACAGAACGAGCAGCTTTCTATACTTATGTGCCTGGTAGCGTTGCTACAATCCCATAGAAATAAAAGTATTTTGAATTAAGAAAAAGGCAGTAACTCTGCTCAGAATGAAATACATCAGGCTCATCATAGGTGCTGTAAATACCTTCTACAAACATGATTTCATAAAGACAAGCATTGGGTTCAACTATTCAGTGATACACCTCATTGTGTGTTTCTTGATAATGTTCTTTTTAAGGGGTTTTTCTTTGGAAAACTGTATTTCTTCATGCAATATTTGCATCTAAAGAAGTGTATTTTTGCAATCTGAGCAAACTGGGAGATTAAAAAAAAATCAGCTTCATTATGACCCATCCCTTCTTAAAACTATCACTGGCGAAAGGATGGGATTTCAGCAAGATTTTAGCTCATCAGAGAATGGGATGCAGAAAAACCCTCCCTGAGATGGCGGAAAAGGTCTAGCAGTAACGTTAAGGATCCAATTGATACATATAGACAAGCTAAAACATATAAGCAGATTTTGAACCAACAAAAGCTAAGGGTTCATAGCCCATTCTTGTGTATTTATAACAGGATTTAACCAGTATGAAATTTAAACCCAACCCTTTCCACATCTATATAACATCTGTATAGACATGGCTCGCCCTTTCTGGTTTTAGGGACATTAGATTGGCTTTCCTCTTACATGTACTTTGCAGTCCCTATTTCATTTACTATACCCTCTTCAGAAAGAGGTTTGCGAAGTTTCCCTGGACGCCACTTGCTTTCTTCCATCTCTGTGTCAAAAAATAAATGTACATGTCTAAGGATGCTTTCTCCCCACTCTGGTCTGCAGTTTTGGACTGTGAAGCAATTGGGGGGTTATATTTTTATCACAGGGTAGTTTTTCCACTGTGGGAGCTTAGATTTCCTTAAACCCCAGATCCACAGCTTTACAGCACTTCCCTATACCTTTGAATGAGCAGGAGTGAGTTAGTGAGTGCTGGGGTCTGGCAGGGACCTCCCTACGCTCTGTAAGTTTCCTTTCAGGAGAGAAATGAAACCACCAGCAGCTCAAAGGGGGAGAAAATAACAGAATGAATACCAGATTCCTACAATGAGCTGGCTTTTGCCATTACCAGTTGCAAAGAAAGAACAAAGACGCATTAACTGGGTTCAGCAGTTTGGCGGTTGGGTGGTAACGTGTTTGTTTACATAAAGCCCAGTGCAGATGGGCAGCATGGTAAATGTTACGGAGGGCACGTCTTGTCTCAGTAGCTCAAACCTGATAAGAATCTGCCTTCACAGTATGTGTAGGCTTCACAAAGATGAGAGGATGACTGAATGTTTGTGCTGATTCTTTTACTGGCACGGTGCTAGTGCATAGCTTGGGTTCTATACAGAGAGATTAATATTATTTGTCCAGTCATTTTATAATAAACCATGTGCCATAGCAAATCTTCTCAGGTTGTATAAGAAAACACTAAATTACATCACTAAGAACACTCGGTACTAAGAAACCTGTGATTCATTTCTTAGCAATATTACTCAAGATATACAGAATGCAGATATTTCCTTTATGTGTTAACACCTTCCTCACAATTAAGTACCTGTGTAAGCATAGGTACCAAAGTACTAACACCTCAAAAGTCAAGAGGTCCTCAGGAGGATGGAGAGCGAGCTCCATCTGTTCAGACCCTGTCTCTCCCAGCAAAGGGGATAGCGCTTGGACAACAGCAAATCAGAAAATGGGCAAATTAAACACTGATGTGACATTCAAACAGTCACAGCCTTTGATGTCTTGCTACAGTTGTGTGCTCACCAACAAATCATCCTTGCCCTTGTCCTCTGCCAGTGCTTTGCTCCTGTACAACAACTGTTGTTGCAACAGGGCTCAAGGAACAGAAATCTTACTCCTTTGTCTTCACAAACCGATGTTCAAAGTAGAGAAATTACAGGAAAGTCAAAAGAAAAAAAACCCAAAACATCGCAACAAAACTAAACAAACCACACTTCATGCAAATGCAGTCTGTGGAATTCAGTGCCACAGGACATCAACAAACCGGAATACTGCAGATAGTTCCACTGCTTACACAACACGTAAGCAAGAGCTAATCAGAATTCGTGCCACGCAATGTAAAATCTCGGGGATGAGAGAATGAGCTCGCTTTATTTTCTGTATTGTGGAGCTAGGTGCGGTGCTTGGCACAAGCGGCTGCTTACCCTGCCGTGGTCGCTGCCGTGGTCGCCTTCCAAAGGCGTGACCAGGTTACTGGTGTGAATAGGCACTGTAGTTCCTGCTGCCGTGACCCACAGCTCTCCGAAGACACATCATTGATGTAAACAGTAAATTACAAATGTTTGTTCCTAAAAATTTGCTTTAATTTCCACTATGTTCCGTTCAAGTATTTTACCAGCACATTGAGGTCTGTACTGCACATCTCTAATGTTTTTTTCTTTTTTGGAGTGTGCCTTTTACCCAAAATACATGAAAGTAACAGTGCCATTAGTAGATTATGAACCACTAATGTAATTATCAGTTTAAGCAGCAAAAAATACAATCAATTTTTTTAAAGCTACACTAATCCTCTTATATGTACCATTAGAAAGAATAACATAGCTTCCTACATCTTATAACAAAATTACTTAGAACTTCATTTTTCTGATTCTTACTAATTTAAAGACAAAAACCCAGATTAATAAGTGGACAAAAATATGGTTTAAAATATCTTTATTGTCTTGGCACTATAATTTTAGTTTAGATAATGTTATTCTCCTAAACTTTAAGTTGTGCTACATTTTTCTCTCTCTACTTCCATATTTTTTTCCTCAGGTACAGATCATGAATTTTGCCCATCTTTTCCTTCTACTTCAGGTTTGATTTTTCCTAGGGACAGCTTTGTTCAGCAGCAAGCAGGCAGTCATTTGAGCTTCTTTATTCCCCTTACCTTCCATTCTCAGTTATATTCTGTATTTTGTGGATATAAAGGATACACCTAAGGTGAGTTGAGACACTATTCATAAGATCTTTCTGTCCACCCCCACCCCAATAACAATAATCAGTGACAAAGTGTCCTTGTTCTTTCCTTGCTACCAGAAAATTCAGGATTGACAACTCTATACTGAGTTGCTCGGTTAATCATACATGTTCTGGTGGAAATTATTACCTTTATTACAAAGCTGTGTATAAATAGAACTAAATGCTCATCTTTGCAATAAAGAATGTGCTCTTCTGTAAAATAATTACTCCATTATCAGGTGTGCTTTAAGTATTGTGAAGTTGCTAGTCATTTTTCCTATTCTGTGAGGATTATAAAAAAGAACTTGAATTTCCAAAGTACAGGATTTCAGACTATCAATTATTTCCTTCGTGGGTCCCTCCCTTTCCAAAAGAAAATAATCTCCTCTGAAGAAGGTGTCATTCTTATGACAACAGAGGGAGTGCAATATCACACATTCAGTGAGAATGTTAGACCTGATTCAAAGTCCCAAAATTCGAAGTACATGGAAAATATCCTATTAACATCAGCGAGCTGTTCATCAACTCCACTGAACAAAAGCTTCCCCTCACTTAAGGTCCTGCTGATAGCTGTCAGACCCTTGAAAGTTTCGATGTCCTGGTTCCAGCTACATCAGCTCCCAGAATAAGATTTAGACAGTTTTTCTGCTCAGCTTTACTGGTTAGGGATACTCAACTCCTCCTTCCTTGCTTTAAAGCATGTTTTATATAGCTTAACTTTTATTTACTTCAGCTTGTTAAAATGACAAGCGTTACAGGGACCACGCTGACAGTAATACCCAAACAAAGCCATATCCCTTTTAAGATACATAGGTTTTTGAAACCAAAGAGCTTCCCCCATGCCTTGCAATCCATGCGATACGGAAAATTGAAATAGATGACTGTTGTGTAATTCTCATTTCCTGCAAAGGACGACCACTAAAATAACTTACAACTCTGAATGTTAGACGTAGCCAAACTCATTTACACCTTCAGAATCATCAGGAAGTTCTTTGGTTCAATAAACGCTCTTGAGAACTGATGGGCTAAACAAGGCTTCCCTGCCAGGTGTCCTCTTTCATAAAATACAGCATCACAGGCGCATGTCAAGAAAAAACAAAATTAAGACACTTAGGAGCACCAGGTGTAGACAGAAGAGAAATAAATACCCCGGAATGAGAACACAAAACAGGAAATCCAGCCAGGAAAATGACAGTTAGGTAACAGGCCCTACAAGTGCAGCAGATAAAGGGAGGAAAATAACATAAGTATGTCATTGGGGAAGGTGCCTTACATCCAGTCCTCCACAATCCAACCCAACTACTTCCATTTTTTTGCATCCAGAATCATCATTGTAAAGGTTTTTTATTTAGAAATGGAAGCTAAATAGCAATCACAGCTGAAAACAGAACTGCACTGGAAAATATCCCAGTCCAACTGAGTACTGAATATTTATCCCCCAGAGGAGAAAAAAGGCCTCAATCAAGACTAGTCCCAAACCCACGAACTTTCAATCGTCTCTGCTGAAAGGCAGCAAACAGCAGTAATTCAACCTACGTGAACCAAAGCTGAAATATTTTCTCTGCCTGTGCCCAAAAAGAAGAATCACAGTAAGAGATACCCAGCATTTTTCACTAGGGATTGATTTTTGCTTTGCTACGGTCTGTAAGTAACACCGCCGCGAGCCTCCCCGCAGCCCCCGCACCCGCGGCAGCACCGCGGAAATGCAGTCAGAGCTGGATAAAATAGGTAACGGCAGCTGAACCCAGGAAAGCCAAGCTGTAAAAGCAGCAACAGCTACGGCATTCATCTCCCCATTTCCACTCCCCGAACGGGCCTGTTGACCTTGGCAGCGTGATGGATCAGCCCATGCCATCGCGGCTGGACCACTTCCAGCTCTTGTGTTTCCTGGTGCTGCACGGAGGGGAATGCAATGCGTTGGTACGACATGGCACTCAGCAGGAAACACTCCCCAGTTTTGAAGCAAGGGATCTTTCTGGACACGTTGGCTACAGCGGTTTCTGGATAGTCACCATTACTTTGAAGGACACGCTAATATTTTGATCCCAGATGAATGCGTTCTGCTCCTCCAGCTCGTTAATGCCAATCTCTTCTACAATAAATAAGCTTGGTAGCTGGTCTTCACTGGCCTCTCCTGGATGATTTATGTCATCAGCTTGCAATAAGTCCTGCTGAAGTTTCCCTGCCCTAGATTCACTCCAACATTGTAACTAGTTTGGTGACTTCTTTCCAGTCTTTCAAATCCATTATTCAGCAAGCCAGTGCTGATGATGCACTTTCAGCCAGGTTGCTTTCATCTTTCATTTTATTAAATGCAAATTGGATTTGAAAATGAAGGCGGACACTGCTGTAATCATACTGGCAGGTAACAGTGTTATTCAGCTGTCAACAGAATTCAGCCTAAATAGATCATGGCACAAGAAAGAAATTGTATCAATGACTTTGCTTTGCTTGTATTTAAATATTGCATCAAACCTATACTGTCACAGGGGACAAAAAGTGAGCGCAAGTTGCAAACATAGCATTCTTATTCTACATCCTTGCTCATTTCCCTTTCTCCTGCTCCTTAGTAAATCCAAGGGGAGTTCTTACAGAGCAAAATTTGTGCATTGTTTGCCAAGAAGGTAGAAGGATAATAATAAACCAGACAGCACCAGTGCCACAGGGTCCCTCTTTCTATTACTGGTCTAGATAAACTAATTAATTAAAATGTTAATAGCATGCTTAACACATGAATACTCTTAAGTTCCAGAGAGCTAGAAGTAAATGAATAGAAACACTAGATACAGATATATATTGTTGATACCAATTTGCTGGTCTGTATGCTATTTGTAATAAATAACACAGTCTGCTTTTATCAAAGTAACTATTAATGATTAATCAATTGTATTAACTATTTCTGAACTATATGTGATCATATCCTTATGTAAAATACGAGCCAGCTGTGGGACAGTCAAAAAAATCAAGGAGCATTAACCAGATTTTAACAAGTACTTTGGTGAGGTCTGGTTCGTTAACTAGACAGTGTTAGTTTTTCCTATCTTTGCTAACATTTTAATACTAAGGAACATCTCAATGCTCAGTGTTCTTTGTTATTAATATGAAAACATGCTGAGGCTTTCATTAGAGAGTGTAGTAGCTAGATGTCAGACTGTATTTTTTTGTAAAGAGGTGATTATTCCCTACAAGAAGGAAGGTAATGCAGCTACAATCCCTCCAAAGAACAGACTGAACCCTCTGAAATGTCTCAGCACAGGACACAGCATTTAGCATGGTCACAGATGGAAAAATCTTGTTTTTTCTTTAAGTGGTGACATCTTATTAACAAGTGGCTATGCCATAAGAAGATGGGAGGGTTAAACATCTGGCCTGAGGTCTGGCAAGATGCACCCAAAGGTTTAGGTACAGCATCAGAATCATTCCTGACACGTCTCATTTATTCTGTTCTTCTGTGGAAGCACCAAAGTCTGTTGTCAAGTGTCTAATTGTCTCATTTCGATTGCAGCAAGCAGCTTTCTCACCCACTAAAGAGCTATAATTTTGTGTGCTCGCCACTTACTACAAATGCTGTCAGAAATGGAAATGAACAAGTAGGAGAAATACTTAAATCCTGCCACCCTTTCAGCGAAATGAAAAAGCAGAAGGGAGTAAATAATCTTGTTGGCACACTCAGAAAGGGGACTTAGCCTCTTGCCTTGCCTTTCTCCTAGCCAAGACAGAAAACTCAGCAGCACAGACCATTCACACCAGGGTCCCTCCAAGGGTTTCAGAGGCGGATGCTGCCCTGCGCCAGATCACTGATTCCTTCGTTCCTCTGGGAGGTTCCCTGAGAAAACTGAAATCAGGTTTCCTCCATCCGCCAGCGAAAAGTCTGACTAGATAGACAAAAGTCAGCGTGAAGCCAAGTCCTGCCAATTGACCTTGGACTCAAGTATCTTTACCCCTCCAAAAGCTGCAAAAGTATGTCAAAATGCCCCCTCAAGTTCTCACATGCACCTGCGCTGACAGAGTCCCAAGCAAGTTTGGACCCAGGCGTTTTGCAGTTCAAGGATCTTGATTGTTTCAGGTCGTAAGCAAGGAATTAATAGCACTTCGCATATAACTGTATCTATATATGTGTGTGTGAGCATGCTTTCATTTGAAGAAAAAAAAAAAAAGTCTTATTTATTTGAACCAATTCTAATTTGAATTTCTTAAGGTTTGAAGTTTTTTTTTTTAATTTTTATTTCTTACCAGACCATTCCAGAATGTAAAAAAGCGTGCTGTGTACACTATATACATATAACTGGTATGCTTTCTGCCAGACTGTGTATTCCATCTCTACCAGAGTGCCTCAGTGTTTCAGTGTCGCAAGAAAACTCACCAGTATCTCTGATAAGGATTCTGATACTTGTATACTCTGACAGATGGAGGTAAGAAATCTTTTTGGTTTTAAAAAAATACAAATTCTTAAATACACTTTAATGCCAGAACTGGCTCAGCTCACAATCCCTTTACTGTGTCAAGGATTTCTTTGCGCATGGACATACTTCAGTGTTGGGGTCTGACCTACTGAGAGATACCTACTTTCCCAACCGATATACAACAGACTGAGAGCTCTGCTGTGAGCCTGCAGCAGAGGGCACTCTGAAAGCACCACACGCTACAGTCCTGCACAGAAAGAGCTGGAAAGGGAGAAGGGACATCCCCCCCACCAACCCACCAGGGGACATGTGTGCCTCCTTTCCTGATGCTTCTCTCATTTCCCCTCCTGGAAAGGTGACAGTGGTTCCCCCTCTGAGCAGGCATCCAGGAGGCAGGCTGTTTTATCACACCATGCTCCTAACAACAAGGCCAAATGAGTCTTTACTGAATAGCTGCTGTTGATGAAACCTCCTTCCAAGTGAAATCTCTCAGGGGCTGGTTCATGACTAGTGTAGACAGCCCATCTCTCCAGACCCTGGAGCTGGTAGTACTGCTGAGAAGATGGACGGAGAGCTATAAAACCATGACTCTGGGAATAAGTGCGCACACTACCAGCGAACAACGCGTGCCTGCACAACTGATGGATGTGCTTGGTCCATAAAGTTTGCTTGAGATTTTGCTGCCTTAACTTTCAAAAGGTCCCTGGGAGAGACAATGCCATTAAAATACAGGGTTTATAATCAGTCATTTTCATTTGGAAGCTGAAGGCAGCTCTCCCCTGCTCTGCTTTTATATTCTGCACTATCAGATATTCCCAAACACCCTACAAAGAAGCTAAGCCTGCAGAGCTGAGATAGTGAATATTTACAGCAGTGCTCAGCAGCCAGAATCTCTGAATCTATCAACAGCTCCTTGCAGGAGGAATCATCCCTGTCTTTCTCCCTCTGCACAAGTGCTTTAAAGAATAATTTTAGAAAGCAAATGAACCATTGCAGAACCATTAAAAGAATTAAATAATCCATAAGTAGCAGTAAAATGGCACAATAAGGAACACTTAATGTTATTAGAAAAGTCAGTTGTGTGTGGACAAAGGCTGGCTGACAAACGAGAAAAAATATTTGTTCACTGTGACAGATCTAAAGCAGATCTACAGCCAATGGTACCAGATGGTGGGGCTGGTTTTTTGCAAACACACCTCTTCTAGAACCAAAAAAGCCCAGTTAATCGACCATGGATCACGGTCCTATAAACTAAGCAAAGCTGTGCCTGCCCAGCACTGTTGGCTGACGGTTCCCATTAGGGAAGCATTAGAGAAAAGTTCCTGGGTTCTTCGGGAGCCATCTGGATTCACAGGGAAGCACACAAAAAAGGGGAAATGGAATACTTCTGACTGTGGATTGGGTGATACAGAAAAGACCATATTCAACTTTCCATGTCTGTGATGGAGAATACATTTGATTTGAATGGGCAGGCTTCACTTTTAATTCAATATTTTCAGTCTTTTATCCAGAACACAGACATATAGAGCTAAAGAGCTGTGCAGCTGAGAAACCTATCTCGCACAGAATGGGTTCATTGGATGATAACCATGAAAAGGATGTTGATTCTTGGTTTGAACTGTTATTTGACAATAGCTAATAGTGTTCTTAACTCTAGCACTGTGATGGTATTTAATCCATGGATTTCAAAGAGCTTTTCTACATTACAGAGGATGAAAGAAATTTCCAAAGCAAATAGGCATAAAATATTCATCAAGGGAAAACTCTGACTCCAGTTATTAGTCTGCAACAGCCTTCCCAACCCATGGAACATATTATTTTGTTCATCGGCACAGCATCACAGCTCACCCTGCTGTCAGTCACATGAGGATTAACGACCCAATTAATGACCAGCAGCAGAGCAGCTCCATTCTGTACAACAGATCAGAACCAATTTCTAAGAATTACGATCTAGCTGACACTATCTTCAGGTATAGAATAAATTTCCGGGAATTTTTTTTTTTTTTCCTATGCTCACAGGGAACAAACTTTCTCTGACCACAAGATGGCCCTCATAGTATATTGTCTGTACTACGGTATACAACATCCTTGCCTTGTTTATGATGCATAGCTTGTAATATTCTGGCTTCACTTTTTTTTTTTTTTCCTTCTTTATATATGGATAAAGTCTATTTCTCCTCTGTTACCTTTTGTTAGTAGAAGAAAAAGCAAAAATCCTGAATCCGTCAGATCAATTCACAGACTCTGGGGGAGTCATTGCCTCAGGCTGAGTTTGTGGCTAAGTTGTCCCAGGGCACAGGACCTCGCACACCGGCCCCAGACAGCCATGAGCACGCGTTGTCGCTGCCCTCTGCAACCTCCACACAGCCACACATCCCACAGTACAACTTTTGCACGCCTACAGCCACTGTGAAAGAGTCAGTGGTGTGTATCCGGAGAAAGGTCCTTTCTCCATCACAGGGGCTGGTTCCAACCAGGTCAGACGCTGGACCAGCAGAGCTCCTCCTCGCTCTCCCATCGGGCTGTTTTGTTCGTCATTGTTTTCTCAAGGATTCTTGGTATTCCATCTGCAGGCATATTCCACCTGGCATTATTTCATTTCCTGTGTTTTCTCCCCAAAAGCCGTACAAACAGGCACAGTGACATCAAGCAAGGAAACTAAATAGTTTTTTCAGTCTGTGGCTTGCGCTGGACCCTGTGCAGCCTTTAGCTGTAGTGACAGGGCTCACGTGTCTCTCTTTTAAGGCTGATGCCAGTCTGGATTTGGGGAATTTCATGAGAGCACTTCCTGAAGTTTTAGCTCAAGATGATTCAAAGCAGACCAAGGAATTAAAGACCTATGTAGTGTTCTGCCTAGAAATCTTCTAGCTTCCTGCCTGAACATGTTCAGAATTCTAAAATGGAAGTACTACAACAAGGAGTGCCAGTGGGAGGAAGGACAACCCCATCTCAGCCAGCTGAGAGGCTTTCTAAAATCATGAAAACATGGCTTCGTTTCATGACAATATGATACTGATTTGGTAAAGTGTGGGGCTATTCCAGAACAGGATGGGGTACAAATCACACTTCAAATGTGCCTCTTGAATAAAGGAGCGGTAATTATTTATGCTCCAAATATTAGTCAGGTATGCCTATTTCCCATGGACTTTCAGTGCTTCAAAATGCTGACAATGAGCATAATTTTAAAAAAAAAAAAAATCATTACAAATTTCAGTTGACAATGGTTTGTTGTTTCTAATTCCACACTGTGGGGGCAAACTTTAGGACTTCTCTGTTTCCCATGGCAAGAAAAGAAGTTGCAGGTCTTTCCATCCTTTCTAGATGTGTAGGGCTTAACAGGAAAAAGGAATTTGAGTGCTGAGGTTTTGGGGGTGCCAGACTTCCCAGCTTCACCCCCTCCAGCTTCAGTCTGTCACTCACCTCTGATCTGTACTTGCAAGCTAAAATGCAGATAATTCAGCCAGCAATGCCAATCTTAAGCAACATATTTGGTAGCAACATCTGCATAGCTGATTGCAGATCACATATAATTCAGTACAATAAAAAGCTTATGTGAGGTACTAGGAAAGGTCCAATAATAAGGCAGTTCTTTTAAGGATGAAAGATGCATCCTTGAGCAGTTCCAGAAAACTTAGAAAAGCATTGAAGACACACTGAAACAATTATTTCTTGATTATCACTCCAACACATAATTTGAATACAAAAGGAGAGCTCTGTATTCCATTAAGGAACAATAAATTTTGGATCTGTAAAACCAGAAATAATTCTTTGTAGACAGATAACCTGCCAAAACCAGTTATAGCTAAATAGCACAGTTACCATTTAATGCAATTGGTGTACTTTTATATACCCTTTAAACTGCTGAAGATGTTGACTGATGCCAGTAATGCAAATTAAGAGTTCTCCATAAGGAATGAAATCTAATTCCCTCTTTCCCGAATAAAACAAAAAATTATTTGTACAGCTTTGAGGAACCAATCTATGATATTTCCATGGCATACCAGCTCTTAAATTTCTGACCTATAAAAGAGTTTGGAATACCAGAAGAAGCACAAGAATTAAACAATGGCCATATATATCAGACCAAAGTCAGTTTAGCTCCATATTCTCCCCTGAGTTAGTGACTATCCAGGTGGAAGAAGGGAGGAAGCATCCTCTCCTGCAGTTCTCTCCCAGTATTATTACTGTTGCCACTGGACCTACTGAACTCTTCCAATACTGAATTAAAAACTGAAGGCTGCGTATTTCTCTTAGCATGATTAGTTAACACACACACATCTGTAGCAGGCTTCCACAGTCCTAAGCAGAGGATGGCCATTGATCTATAAAGTGCAAAATCTCCTAGAAAATTTGGATCTAAAAGAAATTTTCCTAGATTTAATGATAACTCTGAAAATTAGCCTTAGGTTTTTTCATTGGTTTTCTTTTTTTTAAAAAAAAAAAAAAAGTTCTTGCAACTCTTGCATTAACTTCTAAGTCACAATGAGTCAACGTGTGTGAGTATTTGGGTGAACTCAGAGTACACCGAAATGCAGCACCCTCACATGCTTACAATCAGTAACCTGGCTTCAGGTCTTCAGTTTGGCAGTCTGAGTTCGAGCTTTTAGGTCCATTTGAATGCAAACCACAGAGGGGCCAAAATTCAAAGCGAAAAAACAAATCAGCAGATGCCTACGGAAGCTGTGCTTCATTGGTTCGTTCCAGTGTCAGCAAAATATGTCTGGATCTGAACTGGGCTTATTCACTATTGCAAAGAAAATTTGTTGATGGCGCTTTCTCACTGCCCCCTGTTATCCTCTTTTTTTCTATGTCTCACACACAATTTTATTACTCCTCTCTAAATTAATTTTTCTTTAAAGTTGGCTCCCCACTTACTCTTCCTTCACCATCTTGAAGGTGGGCCCTCTTGAGCAGGATGAAGTTTTCTTTACTGTGAAGTTCTATGGGCTTTATGTAATTTGCAGTTATGGATATATAAAATAATATTTTCAGCATTGCTCTCTATGTAATTTCTCTAGAATTAACTGCTAAGCAAAATTTTTGGTGTTAGACTTCAAGTAAGCTTGAAAACAGGTGTCACAGAGGAAAAAGCTTTAGGTATGAACAGCAAGAAGAGCCTTTGCTCAGTAATGTATCAAGGAGCCGACAAGTGATGAAGCAGCTGGGCAGAAGTGACCCCACTGCTTCTGGTAACCCAAGTGGGATAGGAGGAAAAAGGAGGTAAAGGGTGTCCAGCAGCTTTAAGACTCATATTTCTCTCTCTCCTGAGAGAAATGAATACTTAGAAGCTTTTCCAGGGAACCATCCATCATGCTGAAACATTTGGTTGACAGCTCTTTCATGAAAGAAAAAGAAAAAAAAAGGACCTTATGTCAGAGTGTATATCTTCTGCCCAGAATGGGACCAAAGAAATGAGACTGAAAAAGCATGAAAGTCTTCATGGGAAGAGATACTCTTCAAACCATTGATGCACTAGAAATCAGGGGGTTTTCTTTTGATTTCAGTGGGGTAACATTGCAATCTCCATAACAAAGAGGAGCCTGGATGTCACTGAAAAAAACTTCTTACACACACACACACACACACACACACACACAGTCTTCCCCACTGCTCTTATGCACAATAAGTGACTGTGCAATACATCCAGACCCATTTGTGTCACTGCACTGGTTCTGCTGCCTGGCTGCAGAGGCAGGTGCGTTAAACACAGAACTTTGGCTTTTCCTCCTCTTCATTATTTCCCAGCCATCTGCTAACAGGCAAAATAAATGGGCTCGGTCTTTGCCTCCAAAATTAAGCAATGAGGATGAGAAGATAATTTTTTATATAAAAGTACTTAACCAAAATTAGCATGAGTCTGTCTGACTATCTCCACCATAGTGTCCAAACTGGACAATACACCAAAGAAGGCCACAGAATAGTATAACACTAGGTAAAAATAAAAACTGGTGCCAAAAATTTTTTACACGACTTTAGAAAAAAAAGATGCAATTAAATCATTTCAGGTTTTTTTGAGACTAGTATCCAAGGTACCAGTAACAGGAAATAAACGTGTTCTTTAAAATACATTACTTTTTTTCTTTAAAATCCATAATTTTTTTCTTTAAAAGAAAAAGATACTTTCAAACTTCAGTTTAATCCAAGGTAAGATTCAGTTTTCAGCAGGAAAGTGGGATGTTCTGAGAGAACAAATCATTTAGGGAACTTGTTACATGATTTTCAACCTAGTTAATACATGAGTCTCAACCATAAATTAAATTCCCATCCCAGAAACTTTGATAAAATAAAAAAATCCCAGAAATGTTTAGGACAGCCTCTGCCATTGCTAGCAGCTTACAGCATCCCAGCTCCCATAGCTTTTGTCTACTGCTAAAATAAGACCATGAGTTATCCAAAATGATTGTCTAATACTGGCAGCCAGAGCTAACATTTCCTTGAAGCTTCTGAAACTAATTCCTTTTCATGGTGATTTGAATGATACAAGATACTGCATCATACTGCACACATCAATATTTTGCAGGTTATTTCTCTTAATGCTTTTATCACAGGTCTTCTATTGACAGAAGAATATATATCAACACAGAATCTGTCTGTACCAACAGAGAATCACAGTACAAGGGGGAACCAGAGAGGAAGGAGGCTGGAGAACATTCTCAAAGTATGTCCTGCACCCGAGTACAGGTCAACAGGGAGAAACCAGGGCACAGAATCTGATCCCTCATCCTCATTAAATGAATCCCTCTCATCCGCGATTGGCATTAAATGAAAACACGTTTTGACTAATCCATTATTCATAATACACTCTCTCTCCTTACTCTTACGATAGGACAAATCGAAAGTAATGCCACTAAAATTAATAAAAGCAGATAAACAAAAAATAGCAAAAGTTGGTGAAAATCCAAATGAAAATTGGGGAACTTGACTGAATCTTCAGTCAAGTTGAGCCTGTCGAAATACTACATAACATCAATTACCGTTGCCTTGTTCTGCTATGATTATTGTGTTTTCCCCAGAAAAATATCACAGCTTTTCATAAACACTGAAATGTGTTAAAATTACAGTCTGCCTTTCAAAAATCCATATCTTCATAATTATACTTGTCCAATTACCCAGTTTGAAACAATACTTCTTTGTGAACATCTTTAAGGCCAGGTCTTGTAAAATGGCTAGTTATTCAGGGAATTCTTCTCACAAAATATTTGCACTGTTGTTCCCATATTCACTTCTCTGAAGAAATGTCATATATATATAATACATACTCACATGCCTGCGTATATATATTTATATATACATCCTCATACTGTGACTTTGTATCGTGGTCCTTTGTGGCTTGTGCCCATGGAAAAGAGCAGTTGCGTTAATTCCTGCAACATCCATCACAGAAATCCTTCTTAATGCTGTGAACAAATGAAGCAGCGGCAGCTCTCAGTGACTCTGCCCCTGCGCTGGGCAGAGGTGTGGGCAGCAGCTGCCAGTAGCAGTTACTGGATTTACATCCTCCCCGCACGGCGGCCACGAGAGCCTCCTCGGCACCTGTAGCGCAAGCAAGGAAAGCTTGGGCACTGCTGGGGTACCTTAGACTGAGATTTGGGGGGTTTGAACAAAATTGGGGATGGATTTTGGTGCTTGTAGAAACAGTTTGCTCCACTAAGCCCCAGAAAGGTGGTGGCAGGGGAGGGCAGGGGGAAACGCGCCGTGGTAGAAATGGATGGGTCCAGAGCACGCAACACCCTCCGACCCTCACCCAGAAGAAATGTCCTTTTGAGACAGCCATCCCTCAGAGCTGCCAGTCAGCAGCCCTTGACTAGCACATATTATCAATAAAAAAGGATGCACCAAGCGTGAGCTCATGGCACGCAAAGATGCAAAAGTAAAACCTTGGAGATATCTGCATCCCTCTAGGAAAAATAGCTTCTTTTTCAATATTCTAGCAGCATCTATACTTATCAATTATTTCACTCATCTGTTCCTTAAAAACACAGCCGTACAACTTCACTGTAGCCCTAACATGATTTTCTATTTCACTGAGCATCAGCCTTTTGCTGCTCCAGTGAATCTACTGTTCTGCAGTGCTATCAGAGATGCTGCCTGGTGACAGACCAGTTTTGCTCCTGCTTTGATGCTACCAGGCCATCAGAATGGATTATGCACTTTTCTGGGAGCATAATTTGACCTGATGACCACTTATTACTGGTAATGAAATAGAAGTAAAGAACATGATTTGACTTCCAGGGCCAAAAATTAATTTGCTAGGCTAGCAGTTACAGGAAAAATAAAATTCTTTTCATTTATGTACTGAAGATGTTTGTCCTTAGTTCCTGCCACACAATTTGAATAGAATACTGAAACACATTTGAGATTGAAATTAGTCTTTAATGTAGATCAAATATGGGAGGCAGGGAACCCTCTGGTTTCAATATGTCAGAGATACCCTTCCTAAATTGCAATAAACGTCCTTACTCTCTTTCCAGACTAACCCTTGGGGTTCTTGCATTAATGTATTTAGCCTCCCCTCAGACAGAGACTTGATAAAAGGCACCTTTTTTTTTTTTTTTTTTTTGTGACTATTTGATTCAACAAACTTCTTGGGCAATGTCCTTTGCCGAGCAGTTTGGGAAAGTTGAAATCAAAACCCTGTAGAGCTCAGGGTCAGAGGACGACACACTTCACTTCATCAAAGCAAGTCTTCCTACAGCATGCTAAGCATTTCTTCGTTGTGGTTGAGGGAATCAAAGCATCCCTGCGTCTCACCATGCAATTTTGATCGGCAATATTGAGAAGTGAGAGGACGAACCAGCCCAGTTTCAGCAGTGAAGAAAACATGCCAAAAGTGGGCTCAGGGTGACTTCTTGGATGCTCTGAACTGGTGCGGCTAAAAGAGTGAGGCTGCAGCCATGAGTCTTGAAACTCCTTCTAGTGTTACATCTGTTTGATGGGGCTGTGTGAGGTCCCTCATCTCTGAGGACTGAAGGCAAAGATTAATTGACAGGAATCAGGGAAAGATTAATGGAAAAATTATTCCCCTTGCCAGACACGAGGTTCAGTTTCAGACTGCTTTTCATTTTGTCCAATAACTTCATAGGCAAGACTGAAAGATACTGAACTTGAACAAGACATCAGAGAGTCACAGCATGCTAAAAATCAGAACAGGGATATAGTACTATTAATTGTATTTAGGAAAGCTTAGTGGAAACTCCAGTACTGCCATGTTTTACTTTGCTGGGATCCAGCATTCATAGTAAAATGCACAGCACTTTGCTGTGTGTGATTCCTCTTTAGAAAGGAAGCTTCTCGCTTGTTCAGAAACAAAAAAGCAAAACACTTTGAAGATCCAATAGCTTGAAATGTGCAGTTGCTATTTCCAGTTCTGACTTCCCTATAGTTAGAGACCCAAGTTTGAGAGAAATGTTTCGAGGCCGTTATTTGGAGAAGCACATGCCTTTGCTCCTGGCTCACTTTTCAAGTATGTGCTGTACCATTCCTCACAGCTAAACAGCTGCCCAAGAAGGATCATCATTACATCTATTTAATCACTGCTTTTAAAAACACGTACTTTACAGATATCTCATGGAATGAAGAATTTCAGAACATTATAAGTTCTCAAAGTCTCTTGTCAGTACTTTCATTTATATAACTAAATGCAAATTCCATAGATTCCTTCCTGAACTTCCCAACCTACCTGATAGTAAACCTTTCGATAAAGGGTAGTCTAGCTAGACTGTAACCTTGGACCCAGTTCCTCCTTCATGTCCTCAAGAATTTGTGGATATTCCAGTGACAGAAACAGATGTCTTCAGAACAGAAACAGAGTTTTTAGGACATTTCCCTACTGAGAGTTCACAAGGACTTTGGACAAGAAACTCATTCAACTATGTATTACCTAGAACAAGAGACAACCATATAGACCTATTTAAACACGGAGGTTTTAAGCCTTTAAACTAAACTATGGGACCTACACACTTACCCAGAGCAATGTGGGATATCAGAGCAATCCAGCTGGCATCTTGCTTCCAGTGCCAGCATTGCACTTCTCACCCGGCACCGAAACTGTGGAAGTACCAGCAACCTGTTTTAGCAGAAGCTTTCTTTTTTTCTGGCCACATGGGCAATTCAGCAGTTTAATCTACAGCATAAAAAACTCGGGGCTTAAAACGAAACTCAGCAAAAGGCTTTGTCTGATCGTAGGGAGACAGTTTTAGTTTTAGTCCCTTTTTGAATTATTTCTACATAAAACAGTTTCGAAACTTTTGATGAAGCCACTTGCTTTTGCCCTAACCCTCCCGTAAGCCCTCCTGTGGGAGAGGGCTCGAGCGGAGCAGCAATTCCCCACTCGCACGGGGTATTTTAGGCGTTAGTTCTCCTCTGTGCACTGCCCAGTGAGTGTTACAACACCGGTCCCAGCAAGCTCTTTTTCCTCTACCTGAAGCCTTACCTTCATTTTCCCTCTTGTGCTGAGTTCCCTGGTGCCAACCAACGTGCCGCCCATCACACGTGGGGGGAACTCAGCCCTCCTCCCCGCTCAGCATACGTTTCAGCACTATATTAAATTCTATTAGCCTCTCACTCAGAGGTAGTACAAAGAGGTCCATTCACTCTTTCTCCTGAAGGTGAAGAGAGGAAGTGCTTCATAAGCACATCTCAGCCCCAAACATTTTCAGCATGACAGGGGAGTTTATTGCTTCTTTTTTTCTCATTTAAACATCTTAAGAAGGGCCATAGATCACATTCACATTAAGGTCTTTTTCTTTGGAAATGCTCTGGTTCTTACAGGGGACACAATGGTTCATATGACTTAATTCTAGCTCGAAAATGAACAAGTAAATGATCACAGAATACCTGAATAGCTTTTCAGTGATCAAACTGAGTCTTTCAGCAGACGCGTCTAACTTATGCAGCTTTCTTTTATGTGTGGAAAATCCTATTTTCCTTTGTTCATTTAACAGGGAAAGTCACCAGTCCCCGGTTGTTACTGAGGCTGCTATTACATGCTTTAGGTTTACAGCAGTGCTTTTAATACCGTGAAAATGAACTACCCAAAAAAGTTTTCCCATTTTCCTAGGAAGGGCCATACAAATTTGGGGGACACAAGAGAAGAAAAAACAAAGTCTAGCTGGCCAGTGACAAGAATATCATTCATTACAGATTTTAAGGTTTTGACATTTATTTATGTCCAATCCCTTTTCCTAAAAGAGAGAGACTCCTTATGAGACAGATTTGTATAATCCACATGGCAATATGTTCATATGGAGCGGAGAGATCCACACTGAAGGGCCTGCTCTGCTCGTTCTGCTCATTCCTTCATAAGCTACGTAGCTGTCCCCATTAGATAAATTTTGGCATCTCTCTCTGCTCTCTAAAAATTATGGACTATTGCTGTCAAGCCTTTTCATGGAAAATATTCTCAAATATTTATGTGTGTACACATAAAGTGAGGCTGTATAAGTACAAAAATATTCCAAATAGCAAAAACTTAATAAAAATAGGGGGGGACCAGAGAGGAGAAGCAGGTTTCTTGGCTTGCTGAACACTTTTAATTGAAAATTTGGCAAAAACAAGAACAACAAAAAAAAGTACATTTCCAGATGAATCTGCTCTTCCTAAATCTTGTTTGGGAGTGAGCCAGCATGAGCAAGAAATTAGGAGAGCAGTATGACTACGCATTTCCCACAATGCAGGTCACAATAAAATTGAATGAGTTTCCTGATATTAGATGCTCAGTCCCATTCCTCACTGTACCCTGGTGATGTAAAGCCCTCCCAGGAGGAAAGATGCGGAGAAAGAAGATTGTTTCCACACAACCCTGCCTTCCGCTAAAAAGAGCGTTTAAAAAGAACTCCAAAACAAACATGAGAAAATAAAATGTATGTGTTCTACCTTTGAAACTCACACCTTTTGTTTCTCAGATCTATCCTATGAGTTTGGAAGAATAGAGATATGAAAAAAAATTATGTATTATTAACATTTTTTTAAAAAAAATTAATTTCTGAGTCTCAAGTTGTTCTGTCATCTTTTACTTTATGGCAACATAGAAGCGGTGTATCAACATTTCCAAGGTGTAATCATTTCCCTTAGTTCTTCTATAAGAGGTATATTCTCATAGCTTGGTTTAGGAGAACTCTATGCTTTAATGCAAATCTACAGCAACTTAGTAGAAATAGGCATATTTAATCCAAATATGTTATATGCAGCTTCCATATACACTAGTACTTACATAGCTAAAATATCTGTTAAAACAATTTTAGATGTGTAAATTTAGTCAGCAGAAATAAGCTCTGAATAGACTATTCAGCTGGGCAAGATTCTTTTTTTTCAGGAAGTAAAATAACCGCATTGAAATCTTTACAGACATATGCACAACCAGTATACATTATACTAAAAAAAAAAATTAACAAAAAAGTCACATCCTAGTGGTTTCACTCTTAAAGTACTATGTGGTAGCGTCCCACTCTTTAATCCATTTAACCTTAATTATGAGAATAATTTCTGCCATTGAACAAGACGGAGATATTAGGATGCTCTTCAATTAATCCAAATTACACCAAGATTCCGTAGAAACAAGCCACCAAAGTTCAGCCAAGAAAGAGAATGTATGTTTATATTGCTAAGCACTTTAAAACTGGCTTGTCGCAACCATCTGTATTAGTAGACTGCACAGCAGCAATATTGGTGAACTATTTGTTAGTGACGAACTGACTCAGTAGTGATTGTTCCTTTACAGGCAAACATCCCTTATTTCAGTCTCGAGAACTACTTTCTCATCATGCCATTTGAGGCTACACAGCTAGGAAAATCCAACCCTTTTCCGAGGGCTGTCCCAGGCCACGGATTCATCACAGAAATGCCAACTTTGATGAACACCTGAATGTTGACTATTAAAGTGTATAGACTAAAATACATTACGCCCAAGTCTTACACTATGGAAATCAAACAGAATTTTACCAGTGACATTGAAATTTTCACCCTTGAAGATAACCAGAATTTGACTGTGCAAGGCCCTGAGAAACCTGCTCTAAAGTTAGACCTACGTACGCTGGGGGTTTGAATCAAATATCTCCTGGGGTCTCTTCCTACCTAAATTGTTCTGTGATTCCCCAGGAAAAAAAATCAGTAGGTAAAATGAAAAACTGCAGAAGCAGAACATGAGATGTTTTCACAGCAACTATAACTGTTGAACAATATTGCTAGAAACAAGATTTTAAAGTGAAGAGACAGAAATAACAGCTGAAAAATATTTTCTTGAAGAGTTCACGTGAGCTTTTCAAGGCACATGATAGCACAGGCTTTATAGACATATATCCCCCACTTTCTCCAGCTGTTTGAATGTTCTGCTTCCCTTTTTCCCTTTCCACAGATATGGGGGAAAGGACTGCTCCGATCACCTGAGTGGGTTAACTTCTTTTTCTTTTTTCTTTTTTTTTTAAGTTTTAATCAAAGAGCAAAACATTCAAGGTACATCATGAATGCTTTGAACTCGTGTTTTTCAGGAATCGCAAATATGAATTTTTACTTATGAAAAAGGGTTCTATTGAAGACTTAGAGGTGAACTGAAATAAAGCAATTGGCAGCAACTGGGAAATGAAATTGTATTGTGGAAGTTCTGATTACAAAGACAGGCTGAAAATTGGATTTTTCTACAGAAATCCAGCTTTTCTGGAACAAAAAAGCTTGAACTGAAAATATAAGGTGAAAGAGAGAAGAACCTTTCACCTTTCCTTTTTGGCAAGCTACTTTTGCTTTTCTGTGTCAAAGTAGTTTCCTGGCTCATTAAAAGGTTTGAACTGGCTGATTTTTTCATACTCCATTCTGTGTCATGGAAATTTGGTGTTCAGTTACTGATCCTGATGCAGAAACTGATTACCAAGTGAAGGCTAAGACATTTGAGATGTATGAAAGCTGGATTCAGCCTTGAGGATATGAACCTACTAGTGGAAAAATGCTGCAAAATTTTCTTTCATTTGCAACCTATACACACAGTTTCCTGAACACTGGGATGGATGTTCACTGTTGAGAAATACTTTCAGTCAAACTTTTTACCCCAAGCAAGACTAAGTGCAGCAGATCAGTTTGCTTCTGTAGTACAGGACAAGACAAGAGGATGTTATAGTGAAAAAGGTGAAGAGCTGGAGATAACGCCGTACCAACTGCCTGAACCATCGCCTTCTCTACTGTCTGACTTGTACCTGGGAAACCACTATGGTTCGTGCCAATACCTTCGTTTACTCTTGGTCTCTTACATATTTTGCCACATCTTGCTATCAGCTCCTGAACACAACATATGAACAACGGCATTCCCCTGGTTCCATTGCATTGAATATTCCAAACCCTTCAGCAGTATTATAGGCAATCCCAGTACCACACTGCTTATTTTTTCCACCTTATTCCTAAGAGATTTCACACAAAGAGAGAGATGGAATCTGTAGGCTGAAAAACATTGTGCTAGCCATTGGTCCCAGTTACAGAACGCAGGATATAAAAAAAGTCACCAAGAGAGCATGAGAGAAGTGATCCATGCCTGTCCATACTGTGTGATGCATAAGTGAGATTATTTTAACCGTCTTTCTTTAAAAATTGCCCATGCATTCAAACGTATTTATAAACGGCAGATTCCCACTCAAATTTATGAAAGAAACGTCACGTACCTTGTTTGAATTAAGTAGTCAGAAAAACACCCTGGTGCAATTCCCTTGGAAACAGCTGGTTTTGGAGGAACAGTCACATCAGAGCCATGGAGAGGTCTCCTTGGGTCCCTCGTTCCACAGTGGTTCACACCGACTGCAGGAGACTGAGCGATGTTGCGATACATGGCCTGTCCTGCAAGGAAGTTTTCCGCTTCAGATCCTGAGTGAACTGTTATGCCAACTACCATCAAAACTGAAGGTTTAGTGCTCTCCTCCACATTTGCGTGGAAATCCTTCCATGTTGCTTGCTGAGCTTGACATGGAAGTATGTCATAGCATGTCTAGTTGGGGTAAAAAAAAAATAAAATTAAAAATATATCTTTGCAAAAATTAAAGCTAGCATTTCCTGACACTATTGTGCTAATTTTTGAGATCGTGTTTTGATGAGCTGTGTTTTCAGTTCCCCTTATCTGTATTTAAAAAACAATAAGAAAAATAAAACCTATCAGGTTTACTCTGAGAGGTTTGATAGGGGATTTAATAGCTGATGAAGATGCAGGGGTTGTGGGGCTTATTGGTTTTCTTTTGATTCCTCCAAGATCTTCCTAGGGCTCTGCACAGATGCCCAGAAACTGTTTCTGCTCCATCTTTTTATATAAATGCCAGTGTAGCAGAGAACTGGGGGATGTTCTGTTATCCTCCTTCCTGAGGATGTACACCAAACAAGATAGCTTTCCTGTTCAAAATCTATTTCTCAATTTTAGAATTAAAAACATCTGGGTTTCCCATGTCAACTCATGACATTTTGAAACTGTTCTGAAATAAATGAAAGATCATTTTCCACTACTGAATATTCTGACCAAAGCTGAAGAGCAACTTTACAGTAATTGGAAACAAAACATTATTGATTGTAAAAAAAAGAATTCAAAATGGAATTTTTTATTAAGTCAAAATGTTTTTAAGCAGCAATGCATGACATTAGTTTCAGTAATGTTTCCAGAAAAGGTCAGACATCTCGGTGTAATTGGGCTATTTCTGCGCAGGGCACAGGACCGAGCCCCAGTCCAACCAGGTTCTATTTCCCATTTACCGTGACTGACCTTCAGCACATCAGTCTCTCTCCATGGACGCCGACTTGCAGAGGGCTTTGTGATAAGCAGGTGAAAAGCATTTTATCACCTCTTAGTCTAATCCTTACTAATTAATGACAGAATAATTGGTTTGGTCTTATTGCTCATTAGGTTTTGATGTGTTAAATTGGTTTATCTTAATGGCTTCATTGAATAGGCCACTTCCATTAGATGAATTTCCAGTCAATAAATAAAACAAAAAAGTGTTTTCTTACAGCTATTTAAAGCATGTACGTAGGGCTGTATAACACAGGCTTCACAAATATAGTCTGAAGTACCAGAAAGCCTAATTTAATCTGCATCCAGCTAGGTTTTTTTCAGAGATGAGACATGTGAACCTTGTTATCTCAATTCATTGACAGAGTGGAGGTGTCTCCAGCCCTAATAAATCCTATCTTACATTTCTAAAGCCAGGAAAAAGCATAGAATTCAGTAAACGAGACTGGTTTCTTTGCTGCGAGTCCTTTGAATCCTTCTTGAAACTACTGTTTTAAAATTTTCCTCCTGCATAAATGGTCTTAAATCAATGTTATGCAAAGATACAGGAATTTGCTTTCCAACATGTAATAGAAAAAAACCTGTCAGCTACAGATATTGTTATTTTACTAATAAATTAATAGCTTTTTCCCCAAAATTATTTAAAACTACTAATTTTTTCTCCTGCTCTGATCCTGAGGAAGAGAATATAAAAGTGAAAAATGGTTTCCTGCAGCTGAATGTCCTTTCTGAAATGATTCACTATTTTCAAGTGGGCATCAGATATGACTCACGGTGTTAAGATACACTGTTTGTCAGAGACTTTAAGGAACAAGAGATATCATTTAATTTCTGTTCCTCTTGAGATTATACGTACAGGGATTTGTGTGTAAGAAATAGGCTGCTCCTTCAGTTTTAAGTAAGCAAGAGATATTCAAATGATGGTAGGGTAGCCAGGGCTGAGAAGAGTTATTTTTCCATTCCAAATAAATGCTGGGCTTCCTTCTAACGCTTTTTCTCTGTCCCCCTCCCCGCGCCGGTCAGCACACAGCCACCGCGGAAGCCAGAGCCCCAGAGCTCTCGCAGTCCCTGCCCTCCCACCACAGCCTTCGCGCGGCTTTCTTCTCTTCCCTCGTCCTCCCCCTGCCTCAACTTATAATTGCTAAGGGCAGAACTACCTGGCAAGGTGAAAGCATACAAACATATTTATACCGGGTCTTTTGATGCCCTCTGATTCTCAGAAATTAATAGGTTTCTCCTCGCATTTTGCTCTATTTTGCATTACTACAACAGTTAGACATCAGAATGCCCTATACTGGTTTATATGTTTGCTCCCTACTTACTATACTGGCAGTTTAAGTAGATGGCTAGCAGTCCTGGAAATTTTCTCCAAACAATTATTTTGTCTATGTAAACCTGAATTTCTTACAATTCTTTTTCATTCATAGCAAAGAGAAAAGATCACTCCATGAGCGTGGAGATGTTTTGAAGCAACTCATTCATTTTAGAAGTAGCTGCTATAGCACATTGAATCACTGCCAGGTCAGAGCACTGACGTAAAAGATTGAAAACCAAAATAACTCCTTCTTTTTTCATAATTAGAAGGAAGCAGGTGTTTGCAATGTTTCAGGACATTATTTCAGCACAGCAACATATTGCACCATATTATCTATTACAGCATTACCATAAACACTATAACTATCCATCATGTCTATTAGAAATAACAAATAAACCAGTAACTAATTAATTACAGTCAATATATTATTAATTATAAGACATAATGCATATAATGCATAGGAATTGTGCCCGAATAGCATAAAGAAATGAAAGCCACATGGCACTAAAGAAAAAGGTAACCTGTTACAACCACTAAGACCCCAAATGTGCACTAATACACAGGGAAATGTGCAAACCTGGGTCGGAGCAGAGTGAGAGCGAGAACTGCCCATCAAGCTCCCACCTTCACAATGAGGAAGGCAGTATCTGACCAGTGAGGGCATGTATTAAACACAAACATGTGGCATCAAACTACTGAAAGCCCACTCTGTCTTCTGTATCTATGTAGTATATACATATAAAACTGTTTTTTTCATCCTACTCTGATCCTCAGGAAAGAATATAAAAAGTCAAAGATTAAATATTTTTGTATATATATATATAAGCATCTTTTTCCTCCTCCTTCTGTGGTTGTCCTTTGGCCTTGAAGGACAACACCTTCATACCTTTTACTGTAACACCTAAGAAGGGGAAATGAAAATGAAGCAAGGAAGAGGTGAGAGAGAGCAGTATGAAAGAGGAGAAAGGAGAGAATAAGAAAAGAGATAAAGTTAAATAGAGAGAAAAAATATTGTCTTGATGTTTTTATCACTGCAGTTTCCTTCCATTCTGGTCCCTAGCATAAATGAGAGACACTAGCTGTGGAGAAGAGGGAGGATAGTACAGTCACAGCTGATTGGAAGAAGTATTAGCCAGTTTTAGTTTACAAAGAGGAGCAAATATGTTTGTTGAACCAGCCACACCAAACATGTGAAATTTGCATTGAGAAAAGGCACACAGTGGAACTACTGGCATAGAGAAGCTCTCAAGAGAAATCTATGAAAGTACTTGCACAAAATACAAATCCTATCACCATAACGAAGCAAGCAAAGGGCAATTGTTCCAAACACCTGCGTTCTGCTCATCAGTTCGCTGATCACACCCTCGTGATTCAATTTTGTTAGAAACCTGATGATCTCCATGGCAGCCTTTCATTAAGAAGTAAAACCTCCACACCCAAATGTGTTAGAGTGCTATATTCATGCATTAGAAAACATATGGCACAAATTTGTAATTTGAGTTTCATGCCTTTGCCAATGCTGTTAGAGGCCACCTTTCTCCTCCAACCTCAGAAGGAGACAAGAAGTAAATACAGACTCAGTAATTTCCTGTTGGGCTTGCCTTGTTATGGTTTTACTAATTTATTTTGTCATGTCAACACTTTCACAGATGTGTCTGACAACCTCCTTTAGTTCCATTATACGCTTTTTCTCCACAGCAGATTATTTGTGCTGAGGATGGCTTGCTTGGGGTGAACACTTGCTCCTTTTTGCATGGACCACTCACAGATGTTGAGGATAGTATAAATTCATATCTTAAAGGCCAAGTTCTCTCCCCATCTGTCAACCCATGTCACCCCATCTCCTCTGCATGCTGAACAAAAACAAAATCACAGGCAGAAAGCAAAGCAGAAGAAGACAGCAGCAGAAGACTGAGACAGGAATATTAAAAGGTCATAATTTACGGAGCAGCAGAAGTTCAATGAAGTGAAAGGGAAGTTGTAAGTTCACTTCTTAGATAGTGATTTGGAAACAGATACAGGACTAAACTCCACCTTCTGTCCCTGCTAGACCAGCAGGCAATGGGATCTCATCTTGTCATGACCTGAGCAAACATAGCAAAAGAGCATTACCTAGTTTCTTACAGTTTAAACTGCTCATTTATTCATAAAAATAGAGAGCTTGTGATCCATCTGATCAAATACAGTATGCATTGGCTATCAGAGATTGCAACTGGAATGCAATATTTTATTTAATTCTTTTCATAGAGCTTCTGTGAGAAGGGAAATTGAGAGCTAGCTTTTCCTGCAGAATGACCATTGTTGTTTATTTAGATAAATATTGGCAAATTAATATAACCAAAAGCCTGTCTCTAATCAGGCACACTCGATAGATTTTTGAATGGCATATGCCATCCTGCTAAAGGGATGAGCCAGATGTTCAGTTTCTCTGTTCAGAGAACCTACTAAATAACGATTGATAAGAGAAAGTGGCCTGAGGCAACTGGGACCGGCTATGAAGCAGACTGTTGCTCAAGTGATACAGGAACTAAGACCCTTGGAAGCAAACCTCCACCAGACCTGTTTGAAACTATGGAAAAACCATATCACAGCAGGAAAAAGCAACCTAAGACTTTTCTTTTTTAAAAAAGCCCAGCAGCATCAACCTACCAGGAAATACGGGGACAACAAAAGCAGAGGTTGTGCCAGCAAGCAATGGGACTGAGCGGGAAGGAAGACAAGCAGAAGGTAGCTTTATTTCTGGATATTGCTAGTTCTGAAACAGTTTTCAGTAGGCCTTGGTCTGGTTAGACAGAGAAGTAACTACAGTACTGTATACTGACATATGACACACACCATACTCAAAATGACAAGAGAATTTTAGACAAAGTATTAAACGGACATACAGTCTGTGACTATTTTAGAAGAAAAGAGTTAGTCTTTGCAGAGCCGAGCTCTTTCAGACTGTATTACAGTTTGAGTATACAATAGGACGTTCAGAAGGACTAGAAAACTTAGGAATTACTTGTTGGCAAGCAAAAGTTAGCCGAGTTTGAAGGCTGAATCGTATCCTGACACCAAGGACAAGAAAAAATTCAAAATAATGTGGGAGATAGAGAGAGATATGTGAACTTCAATCTTCAAGACTGTAAAACAAAACAGAAGGGTAAAATATCACTAAACAAACCCCTGTATTTGGGGAGAGATACAAAAACTTCAAAGGATTCTATCGCTTTGCAAGAATTTTGGAATATCAACAGAGTTTTCACAGCATAAACAGAAAGGATAACAAGAGTAACAGTAACTCCAAGGAATTTTTCAGAGAACTGGTGAATAATATTACAGCAGAAGATAAATGGGCTACATCTGAAAGGCGGTACAACATTTAAGTTTAAAGGCATATATTCCTGGCTTCACATTAAGTGGATTCAAATGCCCAAGCCAAAGAAATATTCCAAAGTGCCGAAAAGTTTCCATACCGTGGCTGACCTTTGCACATTTCTACCACCACTGGTTATCTGGAATTCATAATATTGTTCCTGCACAACAAACAATTAAGTTGTCCACCAATGTGTTCTAGCAGATGTTTTTTTAAACCACTTTAAAGCCTCAGTTAAAAACAGATTCAAACCTGGAAGACACCACAATTAAGTACTTGCCAGACCTGATAGCACACCATCGTGTAGTGGCGTGAATTTAAGCAGTTTTCAGCAAAGTATGATTTAAGACGTGTTACTCCAGTTCTCTGGCAGAATTAGTTGAACCATCTTTATTAACGTGTTAAAGCACACAGCTTTACAAAGGGCAAAAACTACAAAGTTTTGTCCTAAAGCAAACAATGTCATTGGCTAAAGTCTTATTTTAAACTGAAAACTTAAAACAGGAATGTACTGTTTGAGAAGACTGGTCACATTACTGAGAAAATGCAAATACAGAGGGAAAGGAATGCAAAAATAATATCTAAATGATGGGGGTCCACACTTTAAGCTAATAATACTGTATTAGACATACAATAGCAAACACTGCCAACACAGACACTAGCATAAGGTCCAGATAGACACAAGCAGCTCAAAATTAGTTTTATTCCCAGAACTGAGAAAGAAGGAAGGAATGGATACTGATTTGGGGGTGGTGACCTCAAATGAGAACAAGGATACAGCGTACTTAAACAACCAAGCAGAACTGGTGGATTTATCTTCTCCTGACAGCTCTGAGGATCTTTTAGGAACATCACAGTTCCTCCCACGAGGCAAGGCATCATAGAGTGTAACAGTACATTCGCTGGTAATTTAGGTAATGGAGTGCTTGTAAGAATTTGAAATTGTGCCTCTACCTGCTGCTAGCATTATGTGTACCTAGAAAACAAAGATGTGAGGATTCGCTCCTTTAAAGAACTGCTGGTGGGCAGCCGTGGGGCTGGCTATGGTGGGAGAACATTAGCAAACACACTAAAACACAGTGCAAGTGCATACTGTTTCTGAGATGCTACTCAACACCATCCACCAGAATTACTCATTAGAAAAGATGTAAGAGAGGAAAATAAACTAATTTTTTTTAAAACATTTACTTCTATGAAGAATTTTTATTCATAACATCTGCAAGGAAAATAAATACCACTTGAAAAAAAAAAAAGAAACAGAAATCTGAAACTATTCCTTCAAGTGCCATGGAGCTGCTTTAAATTCACAAATGGTTTAGAAGGGTAAAAGTAGACTCGGGAGTACCAAGTTAAATATTTTGGCATATATTTCATACTCTTCAAACTAGAAAATTTGATGTCTTTGCTTGTGGTGAACTATTGGCTTTACAAATGCATATCGCACATCTTACACACATCTTACGGACCTCATTATCCTTAAAAGAGGAAAAAGTATTGAAAGTCCGTAACACTACATGGTCTTTCTCAACTCCTACTGCCAGTGTGCAGAAACATCAGACCCCGTACCGCATGAATTATACAGGAATCCACAGAGATCATAACTCTTTACTTTGTTTCATATTTACATTTCATTCTACTACTTCATTGTCCTTAAGTGAATTAAAGCTACTATATGTGAAACTTGATCATTAGAAGGTATTGGGTTTATGTAGAAATTAATTTTAATCACAGGTTTTATTGTATTTTCTTTGCTAGTAAAAAATTCAAATTTATTTTTCCTCTTCTCCTCCCTTACAATCTTATGTTAAAAATCCACAACAAAACTGTTTCTTTTAAGAACATCAACAACTAAATTTGCTCATTTATAGACACATAATAAGTTAGGAAATTAAAAACTATTTGTACAGCACTATTATGTACACTGACAGACCAATGCAATGGACCACATTGGCCTAATATTTTCTAATACACCTACAAATATAGTCCTTGACCTTTAAACTCATGCTGAAAAATGTAAACTACCCAGTTTGCGAACAAGATCAAGCAGGCACCTCCCAGATGGTAACACTTTCATATGCTGTTGCATGTACAATTGTTCAGGGATACTTGAATATGCTTCAAAGAGGAACCTTTTTCTCCTGGCTTCAGCTAGGATAGAGTTAATTTTCTTTCTAGCAGCTGGTACAGTGCTGTGTTTTGGATTTAGGATGAAAATAATGTTGATTGTCTCCCCTATCCCACTAGGAGGGGGGGGTGAGCTAAGGGCTGTGTGGTTGTTTTTGCTGCCTGCCAGGTTAAACCACAACACTTTTATACTTTATTTCACAAATTATTGTAGAGTTTACATTGAAATTCAGCTGCAGAGCATTCCCAAATGCCTAGCTTTTGGACCAACACACCTGTACTTCACATACCACAGAGAACATACATGTTCAAGGAAATAGGGAGAGACCGAAATAAGAAAAGGCAGTGACGTTTCCCAGCCAGATTTGCTCCATAATATTTGTGACTGGAATTATCCTCTAAAACATCAAACTTGAAGAGGAACACAGTCAACAAAGTCTTAGGTATTACATGACTACTCACACCCTACCTATTTTGTATTTGTCAGGAACATTATTATACAGATACTATACAAAGACAACATTATATCGGATACATAGTTTCCAGCCTATGCAAAAGAATCCCAAAATAAAATTAGGTCAAAGTAATTTCACACTGGATTTTCCCTTTCTCTTTCAAAAAGGAAGAAGAAAGTATTTCCTTACAGCTGCCCCGGTACAGCTCTGTTTACATATTATGTCAAGTTTCCAAACCTCCTTTCATTTGATTTGTTGACACAGTGTTCAGTAAAATATTCTGGATCATTAACTAGGCCCAAATATTTTTTTCTGTTTTGTTTAACATAAACATGTGGTTGGTTGGTTTTATTTAATTCAGAACTTTTCAGTCATCCTAAAAATGATACGATGTGCTTAAGGCATACTTGAGGATAATGTCATGAAGAGGGATTTTCCTGTTTTACACATTAAACCTGTGGATCAGATGGAAAGTATGACCAACAGCTTGTTTTCTTGTTCTGCTCTAGACCCTTTCAGGACTTTGGAAAAAGAAGATGATTTTCTCTTTTTAATACCTGAGGCACAGAGCACATCTCCAGCTGTTCTGGCATCACCCGGGCAGACTTCAGCTGCTCCTCTCCACATGAGGAATTTTACCACTGAAGCAAAACGAACAAGATGAACTGATGGCCCCACAAGAGCGGCAATTTGTGATTCCATCTTTCTTCATGGGTAACAAGTTTTCACCCCCTCTGTACAATTATCCGTTGGGCTCTGGCTTCATAAACCCTTATGTCTTCCTTGCACAGAGAGGGGCTTTAAGCACCCTGTCATAATTTCAAAACCTAACAGATGTAGTAATTAGTTTGTACCGACTCCATCTGTTCAGCTATGAACTTCTTCCTGCTGGACTTGTAAATGCAGATGGGAAAGAAAATTACACTCAATTATTTTGGGTTTGGGGTTTGGTTTTTTTTTTCATCTGTACAATCTCCTGGAAGCTGAAATACAAAACAAACAAAAAAACCCAAAAGACAAAACCCGAAGCAGACATAGCAAAATTATTGCCATCTAGGTCGAATAAATCTAAGGGGATAATCCACTTATGGTAGGCTTGCAATGCAGAATTTGAAAGAGAAAATAGTGTAAGGAAAATTAGTGGAGGAAAGCTATAACAAATATATAGTAAGTAAAATAGATCAACCAAAAGATATCATCTTTCATAAATGTATGCACTAAGTAATTTTTTTTTCTGTGCTTCCCATGTATTTAGACAAAATCCTTTAGATTTCATAAACAAAGTTCTGACATTGATTAAAGAAAGGTAATTATTAGTATGACAAGTCCATTACTAAGACAGCTCAGTTAATGTCTAGATCACAGGAATTCCACCCCCATTTTCTCACTCAGCAAGAACAACTTTAAAATGTGTTGATAAATCTGACTAAATCCCTTAAAAAACTGATCAAGTCTTATAATTTCAGAAACTCTAATAAAATTAATATTGAAAATCATTAAAAATGCTATACCCTTATGAGCATGAACCAATTTCAGTCACAACACGAAGTACATTTCAGGAGTATATTTTGTAATACATTTTTCAGTGGAACACTAATATATATCCCATCATATAAGCAAAAGTACCTGATGCAAAGTGTCCTGACTGGTGATCTTGATTATACACCAAGCCCCAAAAGCCCCAGGTACAGGCAGAGGTAAAGAAGAGCAGCAGCTTAGGTTTAAAGCTCTTCTCCACAGGATAACCAGTATGGGAGCAGGGATCGCTTTATTGGAGCAGGACAGGAAGGATACAGCACAGAGGCTCTCTACAGAGAACTTGCATAATTTTGAGAAGCATTTTACTCTATCCTACGGGCAGAGACTGAATACTGGCCTGTGCAGCATCAGTATGTCCCATGAACTTAATGGTGCAGATAAGAAATAGAGTGGTATTTGCCAGTAGTTTTCTAGTTTTTCTCCGCTTTCTGTTGCTAGACAGGTGCAATCCTGGCCAAGCATTGCATCTGTCTGCTCTTGGAAATTGTCATATTTGTCCTTACAGAAGGGCAAAGACTTTCAGGAGTCTCTTTAAAAACTACACAGAGATCCAAAAATGGATTTCAGTCATACAAATCCCATGTCACAATTCTGAAAACCCCTTCCATTCACAAGCACCTGATTTCTCCCAGGACACCCACACAATCACAGAATGGTAGGGGTTGGAAGGGACCTCTGCAGATCATCAAGTCCAACCCCTTGCTAAAGCAGAATCACCTAGAGCAGGTTGCACAGGATCTTGTCCAGGTGGTTTTGAATATCTGTGGAGAAGGATACTCCCCAAGCTCTCTGGGCAGCCTGTCCCAGTGCTCTGTCACCCTCAAAGGAGAGAAGTTTTTCCTCATGTTCAGACAGAACTTCCCATGTTCCAGTTTGTGCCCACTGCCCCTTGTCCTGTCACTGGGCACCACTGAAAAGAGTCTGGCCCCATCCTGTTGACACCTGCCCTTTGGATATTTATAAGCATCTCAGTTTTGGCAGAAAGGTCCCTTTGTCCTCCAGTTGATGGATGAAGCTGACCAAGTTTCAAAGTTCAGGTGTTTTTCTCCCCATGTCCCTTTCTGATCCCCTCTGCAGTTTATAGTATGCTCAGTGGAGAGGTACAGGATGAAACACCATGCAAGCATCAGTGGCTGCTTCAGCTCTCTTGATACAACTTGAAGGCAGAGCTGCTTCTTGACTTACCCCATATTGCATTACACAAACACCCCCACAGTGCAGCCTTCACCTGTCCTACTGCCTGAAGCCACGTCTCACAACTTCAATGGCAAACCAGTGCTATCTGATTAGAGGTAGCTAGAAATTTACCAAATTGGAAAATACTGATTCAAAAAGAAGAATAAAAAAATAAAATAAAAAAAAAGAGAGAGAGGGAGAGAAAAAAGAAAGAAAGCAATAATTTTAATAAAATGTTTTTCAGGAAAAAAAGCTCAAACTGTTGACATCATGATCCCTCCTGTGTCAGAAATAGGCAACACACATTCAAACATTGTTCCTAGTGCAAGTTATTTGTATAAATGCTTATCTGTAAAAGAATTTTTATCTGAAGGAATTACATGGTTAGACACAATGAATTAAAATCAATCAAAATTTCAATAAGACAAAGGCTTGATATTTTCAGCTGCAGCTTTTTAAGGTTTGGGGTGTTTGGGTTTTTTTTCTGATAGTAAACAACAAAATGGAAACCAAACAACTTCATTTAGAAATAACAATAACAAAATAATAAAGATTGGAGTACTGGGAAGAATAACATATCATGTTTTCCTGTGGTTTTAAACTGACTTATAACACTGTAACGCCTATGGGCACTGATTTTACTGTGGTAGTAACAAGTGCAAAGTATCTCATTGTCCCATGTGGTTTTCTAATTACAGCTAAGTAATATGCTGGTCAATATTCCACATAATTAAATGATGAATTAGGTAAATTGAAATCAGTGCAGAGTTAAAACAGCTTTCCAAGATGAACTTACAACATTAGTAATAAAAGTATTTCAGATGAGAATAATAATATGTCAGGCTAAAATGATGAAAATAATGATCCTTTTTACAGAGGGTAGAAGTGCTTTGGTCTTCCCTCTCCACCAATAAAAGTACCAGTGTGACTTTTATATTGAATAGATGTATTTTATTTACACAGATTGTTTTCATATAATTAATTGTTGCACATAGAATTTGTCCCTTCTCTTGATATACAAGCCCTCTTAATAATTACAAAGGGAAGTACAAGGCTTGGAGCTTTCTTCAATTCTTGTAAATTAAAACCTTTATGCTGTGTTATACATACATATGTGTGTGTGCACATCTGTTTATGTACCGACATACTCCTAGCAGAAAAATAATGTTTAAATAATTTGACTCCTTCACTGCTTCAGTATTGCTCTTGTTTTCACATTGTATATTCAATATTATTATTTGGTGTACGATCCCAAGCAAGCACATATTTCTGTGAAAAATGTATGAACATCTACAAATAGTTAAATAGATAGGATGAGTTTGTTGATAGCAGTTATGAGACTAGCAATATCTTACTTGAAAGCAGATAAAGTTATGGGGTTTTTTAGTTTGAAACCATATTGTTGTTTCCAAAATTAAAGATTTCTATATATTCTTAAATTTTTCTATATGCCTAATCTGACTAGGAATCAGGAAAATGTGTTATTTTTTAAGAGCCAGTAAATATTTCCTCTGCAACAAAAAACGTTTGAAGTTCTATGAAGTTTTGGTAGTCTTTTTTGTTTAAAGGTAGTTTTTATTTCCAAAAAACAAATTGCACTTTTGACTTCTTTTCTTTTCTCTTAAGATAGAAACCGGCTTACCTCTTCATGGTAACTGTATCAGTAGAACAACTCAGTGATGGAGGCTCTCCTGTTAGCTGCTGTCATTTTTCAGTGTTGTACGAAAAGGTATTTTTACGCTACAGTCTGAGAGTTCAGACTTCCAGCAAGCAGTGCTCCAAGGACCAGAACCTGCGTGCAGCTCTCTAACCTCTGCTCCTCACCATGTTTCCCACACGACACTTTTGTGCTTTCTCCCACAACCTGTCCCTTTCGCAAGAACCTCATATACCGTTCCCTTCATTAAAGGCACGAATGTGTTGCAATTCCAGAGAAATTCAGAATGGATATAGCCCCAAGAAAGACTGTCTACCTTCTGGCTGGTGAACAACTTCTCAGTTTATTTCTGATGGGATTTCATATAATCAAGGTTTTTATGAAGGCAGGCTTCTCTATCTCATATTCAACTAACAAAAATTTCATTAAAGATATGAAGGTTTCAAAGTTAAGCACTCAGAAGTTAGGAAATACCTAAATTAGTGCTCCCTTTGCAGCCAAAGTTTACACTGCATGTATATGTGCACCACAAAACAATCCTTAGCTATTTTTCCCACCGGCTGTGAGCCAAACAATATCTCATTCCCCAGTCCCATCTCCACAGACAGCTGAACTGCTTCAGTTGAATTTTTCCCAAAAAGCCTCCCTTCAGGAAGCCATCCAACATGACTTTTTCAAGCAAAGGTTAACGTTTCAAACTTCAGCAAATGCTGAAGTTTGTACTTTGAGTTCTCATAGAATCTCACAGACGGTCCCATAGACAAGGCCACCACATCTTTGCAAACATAGATATAGACCATGACCATCCTTTGTGAGGATTCAAGGACACAGAATTCATTAGAAGAGAAAAGGGTCCAGCCATTGCGCAACTCACCTACCTGCCTCCGCCATGCAGGGAGCAGGCAGGGGATGGGGTAGGGGAACGTTACACTTGGGCCACAAAGTTATTTCAGGACTGAGACTGCATTGTATGGATCTGATCCATGCAGCTGCTCATGGCACCGGCTTGAATGAATATTACCCTACCCGACCTTTTCCAGATCCGCCTCAGATGCTATGAATCCCCATTCGGTTGTGCTGACCTGTCCCACAGTGTCCTCTTATCTGCCTGATCTCAAGATAAAATACATGCATCTGCTCAGCAAGCCTGGCTGCCGCTGTGGTACAATCTGTACTTCTGCTTGCTTTTTCCTTCCAGGTGGGGCATTCAGCACTGTACTACTGTTTCATATTCACAGCAAACTCATAACCAAAGGCAGGGAGGTTCCTTCAGCCATTTGAGCTAGGAACATGATGTAAATTCCTGCCCCATGTCACACAGTCTAACAAGAGGTCTGTATCAGATTACATGAAAAGACTTACAAGCAAATCTTATCTCTCTTGCAATTATTAAATCTAGTACTAAGTAATACGATTTTGTATCATTTATATGATACCACTTTGATCTGTGATTACATATAACTGTAGCATTTTATTTCTACTAGAATATGGAACCAAATTGGCCTATTTCACTGTGTACTTACTTCTTTCATGTTCATTTGAACCATGTGCATTTATTATGAGCCAATTTCCTGAATGAATGCAAGGCCATCTCTTGAATTCCATTACAACATGCATTCCTGCCTTGCAAAGCTCCACGCCACGCTGACACTGTTTCTGGTACTCCTGCTACATTAGCTGAAGTTAGATAAGGTATCACTCCACTGCACACTGGAGCATGAAGTGTTGGCATATCCTTAAACTGTGCGGGGTGGTTTTCTTTTTCCATTAAATGCTTTTTATTTCCATCACTATGAGAACAGAATCAAATCCAAGACTGAATCTTCCTACAGATTTGATCATGCTTCCCTTGTTTTAAATGCAATTTAGAAGCATTTTAATACCTATCTACATACCTATCTTCATCGTACCAGCTCAAATGAAGTAATTTCTTGTCTTCAACAAACTATTTCAAAGCAGATTAAAAAAGTATAAGTTATTGCTTTAGAAAGCAGAGCTGTGGCTGAGGTGTATGTACGCTGCTGGCAGCAAGCAGACAGCATTTTGCTAGTGACATCCAGATAAGGGATCCTCTTCTAGCTCCTTACGGTTTTCACAATTCGGACTCTGAACTTTTATAAACTGCTGTTACACAAACTGGGCTCTCCTTCTCAAGAAACCACAACTTAAGCAATGGAGATACAGGTCTGAAATACATTCAACAGTTTTACCTTCAAGGCATGAGAAATAAATATTGCTCTATTCACCAAAGAAACTTGCAGTGTAGCACGCAATTGCTACAGGTTGGGATGGCAACAAGGAGGCTAGCTTGCCTTGATGGAAGTTGGATGTCAAAGGAGTTATCTGGCTTCAGAGCCATGAAAACACAGCCCTCCATCTCTGAGGTATTCGCATTTCAGCTATAAAAGTTCACAGTACTTTTTGTGGCTGAGCTTGAATCATATTTTAAAAATGAAAACCACGTGAACCTCTCTGTCTATTTTTACTGCTGTACCATTAAACTTCTGTAGATTGGCATAAGTGGGTTTACTGACACATAACTGAAAGCAGATCCTTTATCTTCTCACCAAGAATAATGACATTAAGCTGAGGTGATCGGCATTGAAAAAGATCTCCATGGCTTCAGTGCCCAAACATATCCCTGAACATTCAAGAGAATCAAAAGTCCCGTTTCTTTGCACATTAAAAAAAAAAAAAAAAAGAAAAAGAAAAAAGCATGGCATCAACACAGAGGACAGCACTTGAATTTCTACCTCAAATAATAAGTAGGAAAATAAAATGAAGTGTATCTTGGCTATCTTTGACTTCTGAAGTGTAATGGGAAGTTGGACTTCACATAAATCTTTATCACACCTTTCAGGTTATTTCAGGAAATTTTTTTCTATTAAAATATACAACAAATACAGGAGAACTAAATGTTAGTAAAATGAAATTGTTCAAAGCAATTCTCACTAGTGGCTTCTGAACCATGTGTCTCATTCTACATCTACAGAGATCCCACAAGGAAAAGAAAACAAAGCGGATGGGTAGATAGGGAACATCCTGCACTTGGCATTTTACCCTGAGTGCTATGGTGATGCAATGAACAGGTTATATGACCATTAAAACAGTAATAAATGAAAATTTTTTACCTTCTAGTAAACACGGAAACTTATAGAATACTACTCTTTTTTGACTGAATAGCAATTTATGCCCATTACTAATATTTCAAAAATAACCAGACTTTGGTTGTCAATAAAAATGTTCATTTTCATTATTTTTAAAATTCTCTTAAGGCTGCCTAAAAAAGAAAATCTTCATTCTGTCTTGCTTTTTCTAACCACTCCACAATCCCAGCTTTTTCTTTCTGCTTAGAGTGCTATAACACTTTTAACTAGATGGACAAGAGCTAGTTATGTTATCACGCAAAGAGTTTTGAATAAACTGGAAAGATATGCAGTCTGGAGAAACAAAGCTGGCTTGAAGCTTAGGATGCTGGCATAACAACAGCCTCTAGTTTTGACACTGAAGAAGGCATCTGTGTTTCTTTGTCGGGTGAAAGACAATAAAGCCTTCTGATGGGCTAATTTATAGCCTTGGCATATTTTTAAAGAACCAAGTAGCTATTTTTATGTTTTGTCATGATGTCTCAAGAAGACATTTGTCAGGTTAGTCCTTTAATGCATCAGGGATTTTGTTAACATATTAATAAATTTAGAGTAACTGCAAAGATTTTAATAAATATTTGTCAGGTCTTTGTGGCTACAGGGGATTTTTAAATATTAAGATTATGTTAAATATAAATAGAGTTCTATCCAGTCAAACAAACTGGGCAGAGTCAAACAAAGGGGCAGAGCTTCAAACTGAGAGGGTACATTTTTAACGGCGCACAAAGAAGCAGTCAGAAAAGCATGGGGCCTGTGCATCGTGACAACATTTTTCCTGCAACCCCCGCATTATTTTGGTAAACAGTTTGTTAAATAGTGGCATGTTGCCTCACACATCTTGCCTCACACATACAGAGTTATTACCTAACAGTGAACAAGTTTTGCATACATTTATATATCTGAGGGAATGGGGGAGGGAGCTACATATTCATTTTCCCCAGATAAGTAGAAACTTTCCTCAGAACCATAGCTGGAACGGAGTCCCACCAAGTAAGGACGAGTTCCTCTCATGCAAGTCAAAGAATTCACCCGGACCCTCCTTTCCTCTTGATGGCAGAACTTGAACATAGTGTCTTCAGCACAAGTGACTTTACTGAGCATCATTGTTTTAACCCTACGCACACGTCTATTTTTATCTTAGGCAGGCCATGTGGTCGTGGACTGTCATTTTTACTTGAGGCGTTAGAGTAGGACTAGCAGACACATTGCGCTCATGAAAAACTGCAACATGAATCATCACTGCTTAGTAGCAGTGGAATCATTCACCGCAGCTCACAGTACGGATAACTCATCCCCAAATCAGAACAAGCTGCTCTGAACTGGTAGCAAAGATTGTGGCAATTTGAAAAGACAATCAACTTTTAGCGAGTGACCACTATCATTTCTCATTTTCTTTGCAAACAGTAAGAAACATTTGTCAATATTGGAGGAGAAGAGGGGGGAGAAAAAAAAAAGGGAAAACAAAAAGGAATTAGCAAGTACAGTGCATAAAAGTAATTAAATCAGTAGAAATCAGTAGCACAGTCCTAAGCTGAAATGCTAATACTCCTTGTATTTATTTAGACTTTCTACTGCTGTGTCCTTGCTTCTCTCTGAGACTGCTCCAGAGTAGGTGAACCCCTTGGCATGGAATTACTGACCACATTGCAGGTTGATTTTATTAAGTCGTCCAGGGTAGGAAACCCAAGTGACTCAAGCAAATGAAGAATTCCCGTTCCGTTCCTACGAGCTGTACCTACCTTCCCCACAGCCTTGTTTGAGAGATTTCCTTGCTCTGACTGCACATAGTCAGTAAGTCCTGAGGTAAGTGGGAAAATTTATAATTAGTTCTTGCTCTCAGGTGACCTCAATCTCCCTGAGGAGTAAGGGTCCCAAGAAGAGTGGAGAAGATGATGCCCTCTGGCTAGCATGCTCTCACAGAACTGTACTTCAGGTGACATGTTTTGTTATTTAAAAAATAATCTGCTACAGGACTGATCTTTTTCTCCTTTTTCACAATGAAAAGAATCCATATTCATCTCACCATCCCAGCTTCAGACCAACCTTTCGTGCACTGGACAGAATATAAATAAGAGGTTTCACCTACCTCAGAAATTGTGTAGTGGATCTGCTGATGCTGGAGGCTTGGCAGGGCTCTCAGCTGCTCCACCCAGCCTCTCGAGGACTTATCTGGGATGTCACAGCAGCCGGGCTCAACAATGTCCCCACTCCATAGGGCTTCCACAGGTCAGTCGCTGACACTGGGAAGCATCACATCCCAACCACAGGAGCATCACCCAGAAGAATGTGGGGAGCAACGTCAAGTGGGACTTATCTGGGGTGTCTCTGGAGCGACCTGCAGTGTAAAACAGATGGGGAAGCGTTGCTGCATCATCTTGGCTCCTGGCGAGAGCACGATCACGCAGAGTGACTCTTCTGGCTGGGATTCTGCTGGCGTGTGAATGACACTATCATTTAACCCACATTACACACATTTCCTTGTCTCCAGCCAAATTTTTTCCTTGTTTGGAGATATGGATTAAGTATAGAGATATGGACTAAGCTCATCCATTTAGGCCATGGTACTGGACTCTGTCAAAAGCTATTTTGAAATTCAACAAGGCTACATCTGTAACTTTCCCCATCTGTTCTTTGCATAATTTCCCTGAAAATAAGGATACCAGACAACATCACACTTGAGATTTTTACCTTTTATGAAGTTATACTGGCTTGGTTTTGTCATCCAGGATTTTTCCAGATGTTTTGTGATCTCACTTATCATTAACATATCCAAGATCCAAGCCTCACACTAGCACTGAGATCAGACTGAGACACGTACTTACAATAGTCTAACATCCTTCTTGATTTTATTTTATTTACATCTCCCAAGATTTTTTTATGGAAGAAAATAAAAAATGCTTGCAAGTAACAACTTTGAATATCATCACCGACTCCTAATAATCTATTTAAAATTACTGCTTTATTCTTTTTCACTGCTGAACATTTACACTGCAAAATGACTGTAATTCCGTACTTCTATGGAAAACATGTGGTGCACAGACACGTACACCCTGGGTTGAGTCCCTGGTTATTCACTGCACAGCTCTGAAATTAAGGTGGCATTTCTAATTTCCATAGCTAAGAAAGAGAAATTAACTAAGCAAGACGTGGCAGTATGTATGACTGTACGTTAATTACTGCACTGCCAGGAGCCGCCGGCGCTCACGTATAACCTTAACAAGGCTTTGACTCAGAATGTGCTGCTTCTACGCGTTACCATCCTAAGCGTCTTCATGAACTGCTGATATTTTAGCACTAGCACGACTATTTGCAGCACAATCTGCTGACCAAAACCAAGCGTATAGATTGTTGACGTAGTAGGTGATATTCCGCTATTGGGATATCAGTATTACAATAATTCATTTCCTGTCATCAAAATGTCATCCTCTTAAATTAGTTACAATGAGTTGGATAATTCTTAGTAAAGAAGAGGTATGCAAGTTGGGAGAATCATCTCTGCTTACTTACAGCAAAAAGCATAGCTCCTGTTTGATGACCTGAAGTGTTTTAAAAAGGAAGTAACTTTTTGTATATGAATGATCCTAACTTTCACTTGACGATTGCTTTTCCTTTGTTTCAGAACAGAAATATTTGAAATAAAGTTTATAAAAGTTCAAGGGAGAAACCTGTTTCTCTCATATATTTGCAAATCATCTAGTGTATTGCTTTCAGATCACTGAAAGCATATAAACTATTTCTTGGGAAATAAACTATTTCCCAAGAAGACACTGAAGTGAGCAGAAATACACCAGCCAAACGTGGTGAAATGTGAACATTTATTTGGGAGTGAAATGAAGCAGTGAGTGATATTTTGTGGGATTCACTTGTGTCAAGTTGCAAGTTATTTGGTGGAAGGAAGTAATTTTAAAACATATCAGTATTTCTTCAATGAATGATTTACTATAGCTCTGTCAAATCTTCTAGAACTGAAAACTGTTCCATCAAAGTCAATCTGAACTCTGCCAGTGAATTCAGGAGGAACAGGCTCGCAGTAAGCATACCAAAAAAAATGTAATATTAAACATTGCAAACACTTTAAAATCACTTTACTAGTTCTGATGTACTGAACCAATAAAACACCACAGCCTGAGAATGATAGTCTCTCACTAAAGTGGATTAATGGTTTCTTGGAAGAGAAGATTACAGAAAAGCTATGTATAAAGACTGATATTTCTGTATAAAACTGTAAACACATCTTACATACATGAGAATAGTTTATTCAGCTTTGAAGGCTAAATCACCCAAGCCCCTCTCCCTCCTTCTGGCCATTAGCTCCTGCTCACACACAGCAGACGGCTCACCCAAAGCGTACACGCAGAGGAGACGTTGGTGTGGCACGCGAGGCAGAGCCCCGAGCGGCACCTCTAATGCTTTGATTTGGCAGCCTTCAGACGGACACCAGTAGGTAATGAAAAGTGGTGATTTCTCTTACACAGGTTATTTTGGATTTTTTTTTTTAATTAAATAATTTTGCTTTAAAAGTGAGTGCATTCTTTTCTTGTGGAATTTTCCGCATTGCCCAAGAGACTCTGCCATTTGCATAATGTGAAGCTTTGCATGATGTTTGTGTGTGAAAGCAGGAGGCAGAGGATCACTGAAATAGTGAGGTATCATTTAGATCTTGGCAGATTCAGACACCTTAAACTTCTTAAATAAAGTGGCAGAGGAATTTTTTATTTTCTAAAGCTCTCGTTTTCCCCAAAAACTTTTACCATTGCCTTTCTATGTGCTATTAGTCTGCAAGTTTCTGATTCTATGGACTGTAGTAAAGCAGTAAAAATTATCTCCTGGTTAAACGTCTTTGCAGAGAAGCATATAACATGTGGGTACATTTGGAGGAGATAAATCTGAAGGAGATACTTGATTTTACATCATCTAAAATTTTGTATTTCCACCACCTGCTCTTAAAAATCGCCCCTTCTCTTCTGGGAGATGATGTAAAACCATAAATAAGAAATTTTTATGTGGTCTGTTAAGTTTTAAGAGCCAGGATGTGGAAACAAGAGGATATTTGGTTTGGATTGTTCAAAGCTGAAATTAAAGGGGATCACTGCTGATCTCCCACAGTAGCAGGCAACATGGACTAGAAGAGGGGTAACTACAAGGAACTTCAGGCATCAGAAGTTTATGGAGTAACCAAAGATTTTGCCAGAAGACACAAATCTGTTGACAGAGTAAGCCCAGCCACTAGAAATCCTATTTCATCAGCCACAAATACAGATGAGAGAATAAGCTCTACTTTTGACAAGCCCAACTTGAGATATATGGCTGAGAATTCGCGCAAGAAACGTGAAATAATTTAGGTTAGAAGTGATCCTGGAGTGCATCATGTCCAACTGCCATGTTCAGAGCAAGGCAAGCTTTGAAGGCGAGTACCACCTTGTTCTTTTGAAACTTGGTGGTACACTTTCCTTGAGTTTATCACCATGGAAAGAGAAATCTTGCCCACCACAGAGGGGCTGGTAACAGCCAAGATGGATCGGCCAAAGGCCTCAGATATTGCCTCCACTGCAGTGGAAAAATACCAGAGAAAGAAAAGGGAAAACAGCAGAGCAAGTCACATCACCCACAGACCCGATGAACGGATCAAGTTCAAGGTCTCATACTCACAAAGGGACATGGTTGTCATGAGTTAAGCAATAATTGGACCCTGGGGCTCAGCACAGTTGAGGGTGAGGGGTGAACACCCTCACAGTGAGGGGTGAGCACTCCAGATACGCATTGCAGGGTCATGATCCTTCCCCACTGGAGGGTCAGTCACACTGGGTTTTGCAAACCCGAGTATCTTCAACACAGACAACCGATGTCAAATTGCTGCTTTAGGAAGTGGGGGGTTGAAGTGTTTCAGGGAATCATGGACTAAAATTTCGCCTTCTTCATCTTCCTCTCATGACAGTGTTACATAGACAGAAGGAACAGCAGCTAACACATGGTGTTCCAGGCATCTGGGGAACTTAGTGGATGAAAATTAAGGCACCCTAGAATTTACTAGAAGTCATTGCTCATCAGGGATTATAAAAATCAAAAATTTGAATCCTGGAATGGAATTTAGACTTTTTCACTTGTCCAAGTGACGTTGCAAAAGTTTTGCTCTAGGCTACCAGGCTGCTTTGGCATGGACTATTATAAGTTGTCCTACCAGAGCCCTCACTTCCCCACAGTCTGTCTTCAGTGCCCCTGAAGCAAAAACAGAACTGAAATATGTAATCCGATGAAGAAATTGTTTCAGATTACAAATATCTGAATTTATAACTGATAAAGGAACTTAAGATATTTTTCTTATGCTGGCCTCAGAAGAAAGTAAATACACAGACAAACTTTTGCTGGGAATGGTAGCTATTTGGTAGTGATGTTTTACTGGTAACAATTTTTTGCCACAAGTATTTTAACTTGTCAACCTACTACTGGCAGTAGATTTTAAGGAAAAAAAAATGAAATGGGTTTATCTTTTCAAACTTCTGTAGCAAATATTTATTTTGCAACCATGGTGCTGAAATTAAACAACTAGATAGATACATGTTTATATTCCTGCAACCACAGGATTTTTTTGAGAGACTCCATGAATGTGTTGCTAAGAAACAAAGTCCCTAGGATATCTATGTCACTCTTTAACTTATCCTAATTGTAAACATTTTTTTAAATTGCATTTGAAATTTTTTTTAATATTTAATGATTGACCAATAACTTCAGTCATTATATTGTTTACAGGAAGGAGTAGAAAAAAGGGACAAGTGAGGTAAACAGATTTATTCTTAAAGCATCATCATTTGGAGTTGCTGAAATGTTCACAGGAAGCCTTTTTCCCCACACGAGGAGGGTCAGATCTATTATGGTAAACAGTTGTGATCGACTAGATGTTTGGTATTTTTGTATTATTAATCTTCCAGTAACTTGCTTCAGATATGATCTTTGTTTTCTTGTTTCTTATTAATAAATTGTAGCAAGACCTAATGTTTCAGGTTTTGCACAATTTTCTATCTTTCTGATCAGATCCCTAGGTTTCCACCAACAGATCTATTCCTCAATTGCACTGCCTACCCCTTCGAAACATAGAACCGCTCAAAGTCATCAGACTACTACAGTTCTCCAGAGCTGGATGGGATTTTTTTCCTATGGTATTTCTCTCCAAAATAAAATAAAATAAAATAAAATAAAATAAAATAAAATAAAATAAAATAAAATAAAATAAAATCTTTTGGTCCTGGAAGGAGCGTGGAGAACAGAGCTGGAAATCCTCACATCTATGTTCTGCTGGATCTTTTCCAAACACTGTCTAGCTGAGATGTCAGAAAGGGAAGCCTGCTAATAAGAATTTGTACTCAGCCGTAGCGCATCAGTAACTCGAGGCGGGAACTGTGGGTCACAGATGTATCGTATAGATGTACCTATCGGCATGAAAGCAGGGCACCACCTACACTCAGGGTCAGACTGCAAATCTGTTTTGGTTTGCCTGACACTATTAAAGGAAATAAACCAAGAAAAAGTATGGATTACTACTTACCAAATACAACAATAAATGACAAATAACAGATGATAGGAAAAAACCTGCAACAGTCACTGCCTTTTTCAGCCCTCACAAAAAGAAATTAATTGGGATCTAATTGGTTTAAATAACCAGGAAAGCTTGGAAAAGCCTGAAGAAAGAATGAGTTAATGAATCTGTGAGTTACATTTAAGAATCTTACAGCAATAAGCAAGTATAGGTCCTGCTCACCAGCCTGATGTCCTCCCACTGCGGGCATGGGTTCAGAAGACATCGGAGTAAAATTAACAGCTCCTCAGTGAGGAAGGTCTCACAGCCCTTCCCTTTGCTGATGCACTTCCCCCCGTGCTCTCTTTGCTTCACCCTTGCAAAATTTCTAGCACTGCAACATAGAGCAATTGGACACATTATGCCCGTAAACAGCTACTCCCTGTTTTGCTGCCTTTTTTTTTTTTTTTTTTGCCATTTTTGCAAGTTCGGTCAACTCACGGCGCAAACACCAAAACCAGTGCAAAGGCAGCAGCAAGAGCATGTGGCCAGACACCTCGTCCTCCCAGCTGTGGTTCAGACAACTTGCTCCAAAAGCGCTGAATTGTTGTATTTACAACAGAAAAAGGTCTCCTTCCAGCCATGATAGTGGTTGTTCCATGTAGAGAACCAAATATGATATTTTTCCCACCATTTACCCAGCTCCAGTGTCTGAGGCGAGAAGCTGTGAGACGCACCACACCTGTCAGCACCACTCCCCGCATCGCCACATCCACTGGTAAGGAGCAACCCACCTCTGAAAAGTCATTTATATAAGAATAAAAAGCATGTCATTACTGACCCAGTCAACATAGCACTAATGTGCAATATTTTCCATCTGAGATATACACTCAATACTATTTGATGGCCAATGGTTACTGGAACTCATAATTGTGGGGTTTTTTACTTGCAGCTATTCCTCATCGCAAAGTAGTAAACTCACAGTTATCTCAAGAACACAGAACGCAACTACTCATATTAAATAGCCCCTCTTTTATCTCACCTTTGGAAAAGCACTACACTGTTAGTATTTAAGATTTCCTAGTACATATTAAAATTAACTCACATTCAGCAGGAAAACATTGTCTGTTCAAGGAGTAAACACTTTCCTCAGTATAATGCAGCAAGACGGAATTGAAAGTCATTGCTTGCTGAAATCAAAGACAAGTTTTGCCATTTTTAATGGTGGCAGATCACACAAGTTTAAACTGAAAAGCATCTGGGTTTTTTAGGAAGCAACAAAAGTCACGATAGATGTTGTAAACTCCCTTGAGATTTCAGTGCTTTTCCCAGGACCCAAATGCTGAGAATAAAATCTCATGCCAGTCAGTGCAGTTCACCAGCGGTGTGCTGTGTTACCAGTAACATCCTGGAGGAGGGTATCAGCAGGCAAGGAGCATCTGAAAGGTCCCAAAACTCAGTCCTAAAGGATCACCATGGCTACAGAACTGGTACCTATTGCCGTTCCTGAAATCAGTTCTAACAGATCAGAATAAAGTAATAAAAACACTTACATACAAATATCTGAAAATAAACACACAAGATTGACACTTTGCCTCAAGAATCAGATCAAAAAGACCTTGAACCTTGCTCTCCATCTTTGTAACAAACTACAGATATTTGCCTAATCCTTGTGGTGAGGAACTTGTTACTGATGCTTTGCTTGCTTCAGCAGACTGATTCAGCCCAGGCTAGGACCTCGTTTTAGGATAATGTGCTTTCCTATATAGCCTGCCATTGCTTCAGATCCCAATTAGATTAAAATATTCTCCCACTCAGAGGATTTCCTCGGTCATTAGTCAGAAATGAGATTCGCTTTCTTCCCACCAGAACACTTACTGCCCCTGCCTGCTCCGGAGACACTAATTACTGCTTGGCCGTAGGCAGGCAGCTCGTGACGGCTCACACGGTTAGCCAACCTCTAAAGAGATCATCAGCACATTGCTAAGCAGACTGCCCTTTGGGGAATACTCAGATCCTAGTGTGAAGCTGTCCCTTTTTTTTTTTTTATAGGCTCATATTCCATAAAACCTATAATTTGCTAATCATACAAGACAGCACGTTGCTGCCTCTCCTGTGAGATGAAATGCAATGATAATCAAATCACCTTCAGTGGGAACAGATCCTTGGGAGGCTGCATCCCGAGCTGCCTCTGCAGGCTACCACTTCACTGGACAAGATGAAATATTAAGAGCAAAACTCACATTCTTTAACGGATTCATAGTGTATGTGAAACTTACCACAGTCAGTGTAACATGTCAGCAGATATTTGGATAAAAACACTTTCATTCCAAACACCAGACTCCCTCAGCTCCACTTTTATTTGCATTTTCTAAGCGTGGATCATCAGAACTTGACCTTGTCTGCCTCAGACCACCAGCTGCGCTGGGCAGTGACAATGAAGTGTGCCAACACTGGCACCTCCTGTTTGAATTCTCGCTGCCTTCCTCCCTACCTTCACAAGCGATACCACACGTGTGAACGGCCATGGCTGGCCTGGAGCCAGTGTAAGGGTTTTTGTCACGGGGATTATTTTTAGCAGCTTCAGATCTCTTTTGTTACACAAAAATATCGTCACTCTCAAGATACAGTTTTACAACTTTAATGAGGCTTTGCAATTTACATTCAATTTATGTATTAGTACACAAAATATAAGAAATCACATATACATATAAACTTTTGTTTGTTTGTTTTACAAGTCAACCAGTATGAACTACACAAACTACATTTATTCACATAACAAAATGGAACATTGATGAGCTTCATTCACGGATCAAATATCTCAACAATTTACGGACCAACATTTTTTTTGCAGCTGCTAAAACAACAATCTTCCACAAAGAACAAATAATTTATGTCAACAGATACACTGGCATCACATTCTATGTAATGAAAAAGCCAAACTGAGCACTGACTGAACGCTTCCAGATTTCAGCAGAACCCACGTGAAGCAACAGTGCTGGGCTTATACCAGCATCAAATCTGTCCATGGTTTATCAGCTCTGTGACTGACGAAATAAATCACATACAGAAATTCTTTAGAGTAAATGAAGCTATTTCATTACCAGGTTATTTAACCCACTTATTTTTCAACCTTTTTAAAACAAAAAGGAAATAGCTTTTAAAAGAAAAAATTGAAATGTTTAAACCTTTTGTTTTTTTTCGGTTCTGACTTAAACTATTCTCGCGTACAACATGAATTTGTAGTTTGTGAATAGTTTTGGTCCCTCAGACTGTCTTCTTGGTGAATCAGTTTTTAACTACTTTGTCCAAATATACCAACAATTCACTAATGTAGTTATTTGAAGTTAAGTAGGTAAAAATAACATAAACATTGCTATCTTAAAACAACCCCTCTGCTACAGTCTCCGATGCTCTCGTTTTTGCTTCTGAACAGAATACAGTCACAAAAAACAAAGCTTCTTTTAGCAGCATTAAAGGTGAAGGGCCTCCTGCGTAAAGTCCTGAAAACTTTCTGGGCCCTTCACATACACTGAATGCCCGCAGCTCTTCAGACACAGACCCTGCAAAAACGGAGCGTGCCGTCTGCTTTCACAAACACAACCCCGCTCCCAGTGCAGTTCCCTGCAGAGGTGCTCGTTTGCCCACACACGTTTTTCACGAGACACGTGTGACCTTGTGCAAATGAAGCAGAGGCACCTCACGAGCATTGCAGTACATGCGTTAGGGGAACGCTTCAAGAAACTGCCTTCAATTTGGGGGGAAAAAAGAACCTAGTCTTTTCACAGACTAACCAGAGCTTTGTGCCTCTTAATTTCAACCAAATTTGTTGAAAGGACTAAAAACTCACCGATAGATGTGAAAATGTAACTGTAAGCAAGCTGAGCCGATCTGCTTCTGTGTTCCCACAGGGAATCTCATGTTTTGTCAGTGGTTTGAAAGGAACGCTTACACTGGTGAAGTTTGCAGCTCTCCCAAAAATTCATGGAACAGTAAACAATTAAGAGGTCAAGTCAATGAACGAAGCGAACTGGATCTTTTAATGAGCTGGGCACAAGCAAAATGCCTTTTATGTGTCCAGTTGGAAAACTCAACGCCTAGAAGCACAGAATACCCTCATGGCAAGGACGCTGGACTTTTCCCAAGGAAGCAGCGACTCAGCAAAGGATTTGGGGATATCACTGGTAGGTAAAATCTACCCCTTTTAAAAATCACCTTAGAGATCACTTTTGCACTTGCATGTGTTCTTAAGAAGCCTGCTAAAGTTAAAGGGTTTGGTGGGGACTATTAGAAAGAACCCTGTTCACTTTAGTATCTGGAAGGGAGAAATACAGGATGATTTATCATTTTACTACCAGTTTTGGAAGGGATGTATTCTAAAGGGAATTAAAACATTCAAGTGCATCTTTTGAAGTAGCAATATTAAACCAGTAAGCAACAAGAGCAAACCACTCACAATTTAAAATAAATGCCAAACCACTGAGCCTCGGAATTAATTTTAAGATGTTGCCCGTGTGCAAGCGTTGCCTCCATCATCTCTTCGTACACTGTGTTTAACTTTATTGCCCCGTAGAGCTGAGCGGCTGTAGATTTATTTGTTTGGAACTTACTGGTGACTCAGATATGGCTGCAACCTTCAAAGAATTCTTGATGGAGCTCAGTTCCCACATATGTAAGTTTATGATGTGCACACCACAACATCCCCTTGTGATCTTGTACAGATTTTTAAGTACGGCTTTCCGGAGAAGAATGTATACCCAGGGATCTAAAATCTGATTCCACGTTGCCATTCGGAGAGCGAAAAGTATTGTTTCACAGGTCTCCTTGGAATGACTCTCATTTATCCCAATTCTGGCCATTGCCACCTGAAAATAGAATATTTTGAAATTATAATCAAAAAATCACACCAAGAGAGCATGTAAAGGAGTGAGATTGTTTCAGCATTAACTCTTATCTTCACAGCATCAATGCATCCCAATTGCAAAGTAAATAATTTCAAGCATGTAACATTTATCATTCTAGAAATCCTCTAATGTTTTACATAGGACATACACACGTCTCTGCTGAACTACTTCTACTGAACCTTGAGCAGAGGACAGCAACCAGCCAGAGAATATCCTCCAGAACAAGGAACTGATTTGAGCAAAGAATAAAAGACTTATCCAGAATTTGAGCTAAGCAATACAGCACCTTGATTCCATCAAGAAGATTCACACATTTCAAGCTGCAACACAATACCATTTATTGCCACCAAAGGGTTTAGAGGATTCTAGAAAAATTTAAGCCATGACACCCCTCCTCTTGCCAGTGGAGACACAGGCGGTTTCATTCACCTCTGGAGGTGCTGCACATGGACAGACCTCCACCAGCAACAACACTGCCGGAGCCAGCAGTTTCACATGGGTGGAGGCATTAGTCTTCCAGTATGGCTCAGCAGGACTGCTGCTGGCAGAGGATACCCAAGAGCTACACCAGCCCAGTAAGCTGTGGCTGGCCTCCCCGCTTTGCAGAGCTGCAACCTAGGCTTTGGAAGACCAGCTCTAGTGAGACACAGGCCACCGGGGCTCCTGCCCTGCAGAGCCCTCCGTTGCGGGCTTTCTGCCACTGAGGTTCTGCAACCTGAGTTCCTGTGTGAAGAAAGCCTGACTCTGCAAAGCCAGGAATCTGCCAGAGGGCGGTAAATTATCTCTATTAGTAATGTTAAAAGCACATGAAGACTTTTTTGGTAGAAAGATGAAACGCTGTAAGGCTTTGAGTTCCAAAGCCTTTAAAGCGATACAGTTATTTAACTAAGAAATGGGATATTTTACAAACTGATGCTATGGGTACACTGATTTATTCGGCGATGAGAGGTAGGGTCAGTCTGTCTGAGTGCAGAGGGTCCTATTTTCACAAACGTACATTGTAAAAAAAAAACCAAACCCAAAACCCAAAAAAAACCTAAAAAATAATAATGAACAACGAGAACTTCTTGAACTACCGCTCAAGATCCCAGCAAACCTATTTTACTCCTTTTTAAATGCTTCTCTGTATTCCTAGGCCCTACCTAGAGCTTGCAGGTCATCACATATGAGTTTAAACTGGAGTGGAGCAGAGTGAACGCATAAAAGGAGACTGTACTTGTTTAATTAAGCATTTGATCAAGCGTTTCTGTATGGACATCTATGGGAGCAGCAAAGAGAGCCCCTAGGAACATTCCTAAGGAAGCTGGTAAGACTGGCAGAAGCACAGCTGGGAACCAGTGCGAGGAGGAGGAGGAATGTCTGAGCACCAAGCCAACACAAACACAAGTCAGTTCCCTGAATCTGCTTTTCACCCCACAACTGCTGGGCACATTCCTCTCTGGCATCAGCAGCTCACCCAAACTTGGACAACTCCTTTGGCTTCTGCGCGGGATGTTTTCTCCGGGCAGTCCTACATTTTATTTATTAGAGATCCAATACCACAAGCCAAACTCAGAGGGAGTACTCCTTACTCATGCAAGTCGGACTGGGCAGCAAATGGCAGCACACCAGAGCTCATAAACCAATGTTCTTCTCTGATACGTCCTACGCTTGACTTAATACAGACATACAGCTTCCTAATCTGCTTCATGATGTACTTCAAAATTTCATTTGTGGTTTGTGGTTCTTCTCTTGCATTCCGCAAAGTTAATAAATGCCAAATCTGGGAATTTCATGCCTAGAGGAGGAGGCAGCAGACGTTGCCATCTAGGAATAGATGGCATCCAGACTTTGTAAAACTGTGTTATTTTCTCGCACGTTATCTAGCAAACTTGTGAGATTCCTTTCCATTTAGTAGTAATCACCTCTAAGTGGATCCATTCGTTTGCTGTTTGACTTGCTGGCTCAACATAAAGTACCTCTGTTTTGATTATGGATTTGCATAATGTAAATCAAGACAGGAAGAACATTTGATACATAATTTTATAGATTCTGACACTTGGAGAAGCTTCATCCAAAACATTTAAGTGACCTCATCTGAATACTGGACATATAAAAAATTATATATCTGAACTCACAAGTAGCAAGTATAGCTTATGTACATAGTTAAATGCTTAAGCAACTCAGCTGTGTATCCCTGTATTGGAAATAATAAGATAAAATCTATGTTATCTACAATGTTGTTTCATAAAATAAGAATTTTCTGGCCATGTTAGCTATATTATTTGGGAGTGTTATTCAGAAATAAAAAAATTATTCCTTTCTCACATCACTAAAATCAACATAAAATGATACCCCAACTTTTTGAAGTTCTGAGAAGCTAAGATTTCTGTATAGGCCTGGACTAAGAGAATCTCAGCTCAGCCTCAAGCACAAGAGATTCCTAAGCATTTTTATCCTAAAACACTTGTGGCAGAGCAGCGGTAGTGACAGACATGTTACCATCACATTGCCTCTGGGTATGAAGTGAGATAGCTTCTCGCTCCTCCAAAGAGCCTGCACTGTACTGGCAGCTCTTCCATGTCTTCTGAGAAAACACGTCAGAAAACTGCAGGCAACTGAAGCCAAGAGCGTGAAAGAGAAGGCAAAGAGGAGACTATGGTCCGGCTACTGGAGCCTTTCTAAAAAGTCATCTGATGATTTCTAGAACAAGACCCTAAACCCCAGCTGAATAGGGGCAGAATGGAGCAAGGTCAATATAAATTATTATTTCTATCACATTTTCATTTTAATTTTTTAATTTAAATTTAAATTCTTAAAATACTATTCCAAAGTCATTTTCAAATCATAAATTATAAAAAGGCCAAATACAATACCAGCTGTTTACTGAATCAAAACATGCAGACAGTCGGTATTTGCTCCCTAGGCGTGAGGAAGTCGTGTCACTGAACTGGCACAAGTCACCAGCTCAGAAACTGCAACCAGAGCTTGCTGCAGTGCTAAGCTGACCTCCAAGAGCAGGACCTCCTCTAGGCACTCAAGTGCACTTCTTTTCTTCTGATGTGACTAATACTGTTCAATAATTACTTCAAAGTCAAGAAGCCAGTTCAAAGACTGACTTCTTCCTTGCCTGCAGGTCCATCAGGCTAGTGTGATGACAGAATCCTGTCCTCTGTAGGCAGCAGTACACAAGTGGGGAAGCAGGAAGAGGCAACATGATTGCATCATATCTGGTTGCCTTTAATCTCTACAACTGAATTTAATATTAATGCAGATTCAGCAGTATGACTCAAAAAAATTAATCCCCAGCTGGTAAATAATAAACGTAACTCATGACATTTCCTAACATATTTAGAAATGTAAAAATCCAAGTAGCATTTTGCTGAGTTATACAATGTTTACACGGACACAGTTGTAGTATGTCTCCTTGGTTTGCAAAGAAATGAAAGTATCACATGATGTAACCAGTACAATTCAAACTTTCTTTAGGAACGTAACTATAAAAGTATAACTCTAAAAGTGGCTTTTTAAACCAAGGCTGCCTGCTTGTAAGGGATAAAGTTATTCTGACTCATCTTAGTCCTTCTTGGTTTAAGGAAAGACCTGAGAATTCCCTGTCCCTAAAAATAAATACAGAGAAATCAAATTGACACAATACATTAAACTTCTCCATCCTTTTTGTCCAATTTTAGGCTTCGCTAAAACCAAAGCTCACTTTGCAAGGTCCAGAAGGTCTGATGGAAGAGTTTCAAAAACATCTTGAAATTGTTGACTTCTACAGTTTTGCATCTAGCAGATAACATCGGAGAATTGCCATTTCCCTTAGCGACAAAGCTCAGTGCAACAAACTGAAAAAAAAATTGCTCCAAAGCTTCACACCACTCTCCAAATACAAACAGCATGTCTTTAATTTCCCTTCCAATTGGATCTCAATTATATGAGAACAACTAATAAGCTAAATGGCAGTGCTGCTTAGTCACATTCCTGTCAGTACTCAAGGACAGCCAGTCAAAACAAGAAGCAGACTTTACAGATAGTTAGGAAATAAGGCAAACTGTAACACTACTTTGATGCACTTCAGCACACAGGCTTTAAGGCCAGGTTCTATCCTAGACTTCAGGAAACTGAATAAAACCCAGTCACCAAGAGACTGACATGGAAAGCAGAGCAGACAGACCGATTTTGTTACGTGCAAACAAATATCAGAAATTCGCTTCCTCTGTAGCTCAGCCGTCAGGCTCCATTTCCCTGTGGGAACCTTGCAGACCCTCCCAAACCTCTTCCTCTTCCTTTGGATTTCATTACAAGCAGTTCTGAGAATTCCCATTAATGGAAGAAAGTCTATGCTTTTTTCAGTATTTGCAGAGTATTTACATTTTGTCACTGATGCCTATGTCGAATCCAGAGGTGCATATCCCCTTCTCCTAAACCACGCAGGACTCAAGGCAGTATTCTACTCACTATGTCCCACTCTATGGAAACAAAAAATATATAATTATTTTGAATTTCCAGAAGTTTTTGGAACTGCCATTATTCATACATGCTACAAAGAAGCTGCAGTCTGCTATAGGCAAGAGCTGACAGAGGATACTGTGTAGTACTCTATAAACACAAACTTTAAGAAAAAAATTGCAGAAGAGGGGAGAAATCAAAATGTATCTATTTCATATTTTATGTACCATTTTTTATCTCCTAAGAACAGCCATTAGAAAAGAAACACTGACAGTAAATTGCCTATAACATTGCTATATAGATACTGCAGTATATAAACCAAGCGTTTGTTGCAACAAAGCTGAGTATGCTTCGTTTTGGTTTTTATGTGATTCTATATAAGTCAAAAATATGTAGCGTACCACTTCTGCCATCAAAATGTTAGTACACACACTGTACTACTTACGCCACATAATGCTTTTTATGTTATTCATCTGCAACATATTTTTCCCCTAATGTTTCCCTTCCCCTTTTTGAAAGAAAAACATGAACCATACTTGTATATACCAGATGATCATTTGGGCTAACAATTAAATTTTAACCGAGAATAATGATTTTATATTTTTAAAATGTGTACTTAAAAAGCAATTGGAGAAGACAAAATGCATTAGCAAGTTTTCCTCCAGTCCAGAGGGTGTTTTTAAGGGGATATGTAACACTTCCACGTGTAAAGTTTTGCAGGATCAGCAGCAAAAAAAGGAGTCCCCTTTTCTCCCATGTACTCTTCTGTGAAAAAATAATAAAGCCACTAAAAATTAACAACAGATACACTGGCTCACTATTCAGTTGGGGAAAAATCTACATCCCTAAACCAAGTTCTAGTCCAAAGCAGGCAAATCAAGGATGGTAACTCCTACCGGCAGTGATGTGCATCCTTAAACATGGAAGCTGACTTACCATCAGCTAGTCTGAGAAAGACCTCTACCCTATCAGGGTCACAGGCTCGCTCAGGAAACACAGAACCCAAACCAGAAACAGAAAAGATTCAGATGACCAGAGGTAGCTGAGGTCGCAGAAGCATTTTGCAGAAGTTTATTTAGCCTCCATATACTCCCTATTTACACCCACACACACCCCCCTTAAAATGGAGCTGCGTAAGCCTTTTAGAGATACTGTAAAGCTAAAGGCACTCAGAGCTCAGAGGTGTTCCCAAAGCACTACTGCTGTGATAAAAGTCAAAAAAGTATAGAGAAAACAGGAAAACACCACATTTTCCATGAAGCAAATGAAAATCGTTTCTAATATTCCTTTCTCAGATGCAGTTGGTTCTGTGACCAGGCAATGTCTCACCAGCCGATGCTGCTGCTTCGTGAAGACGGTACCATTCAGGACACGCGTGCCTTTCCTCATGTTGGCAAGATCAAAGCCTTGAAACAGTACGGCCCAGCCCCAGTACTGGCAGATCTCACATCAACCGAACGCCACAGAAAGCATAGTACAGCAGCATATATTCAAAACTGACATTAAATTAAGGCTCTGTGGGTCTCTGCCACCCAGCAGCTCAGCTCCAGCTGACCTCGCCATATAATCCCTCCTTGCCAAGGCTGTTCAGTTCTTCTGAGCTTTCTGTCCTCCTCATGCAGGCTCAGGTCTGCGGAGGACTCACAGTCTATTGCACTCCATCACCGTGCCATTAAAGTGTAACATTTTCACCATCTGTGTTTTTACAGCTTTATGCAAAATATTTATGTAGGGCAATATACTGTCTGAATAAACATTTGGAAACATCACTTGAAATGAGATTTTTATGTATAAAAGAGTTTGTCAAAATTACTGGAAAAAAATATAAAGTACTATGACATTATTCTCACTACTTCTGTTTTACTAACTGCCTTTGGCATTATCATGCTCTGTGTAAGGCAGGAATGCAGTTATGAAGCAAGCCTCATAAAGAGAAGGATTCCTTTGTGCGCATAAACTTACAAACATTGACTGAAAGTGAAGCTTTTCTCTTCTGTCAACTTTCCCCTTAGATACTACCTATTTGCATCTGTTTTGCAGTAACATAAATTCAGGCTGGGCTTGAATGAAGCATTCCAGGTCACCTCTTCGTTTCTCTGAGAGAATCCAGGTATTTCTATCTTGGATTGGCAGTCTTTTTTCCTTCTTTCCTTTCCACCCTCTCAAAATCAGAAATACTTTGATTCAATGTCACTCCTCTCACAGCCTAATTGATTAACCCATTTGAAAGGAAAGCAGAATGGCTACGGACAGAGAAGAGTTCAGTGCTGGGAACAGCAGATGACTCACTTCATTACGAAGAGACATAGTGTCTGTATCGAAGGCCAATAAACAAGCTGCTTCCTGAGCTGCATGTCTGAAAGTTACACGAAAGCCTGCATCCATAGAGCAAGGAACGTATTGCTGCCTCACAATAAGGCCTATAACAAAAATCTCTTGTCCAAAACATTCAGATAAAATTAAAATATTACTTACCCAGCAATGCTGAGAGAAACTTTGCAGGACAACTGCTAGACCTCTTGGGACCAGAAAACAATAGAGTATTTCTAATACTGCATAATAAGGATCATCCTGAGAAAAACAATCAAATCAAATCAAGTAAGTATTTATGGACCATATGCATAAGTATTTAGGGACTGTATGTATTTGGGATCCATTCATTCTTCCTTTTGGGTCACTTGGGTAAAGCTTCAAACGCTGGAAATGCCCTATTACTTCTCTTTTATTGCTTTGCTTTTTCAGGTTGTCACTCATTTGGAAAACAATCACATTTTTATTGGTTAAACAATATGTTTATTTGAGCAAGAAAATGTTCTTCTATAAGGATCTGCCAGTGCTTACCTGGCCAATTTTTTTATTTCTCTCATATTTGTTAGGCTGAATTCTCCAAGGGTTCCTTGGACAGGTCACTCCTTGGTTTCAGAGGAATGGCACATGCATTGCAGGCTTTCAAGGCCACTACCACCAAACCCAGAGATATCCATACAGATCAGGAGTGTGAAAAGAAGGAAGAAGAATTTCACGGTGAGTCAGTCATGATATATAGTGGCCTTTACACCTCTTCTAGAATTCAGAAATGCAGATGGCTTTGATGTGTGACTGAGCCTGCAAGACCTCAAGTAACAACAGGTCTAAAAAAGCAAAGAACCTACTCTGTTGTCTACCAATGGAGCCAGACCTTCAGTTTAATTGTCTGAGAAATTATGGGGTTTATTACATGGGTGTAGGTGAAAAATAAGGAGGAAAAAAAAAGACACATTAATTTGTAATTATATTTTATGTATGTTTATGTTTACCATGTATGCAACATACACAGTGGAGGGAAATGAAATCTTTTTAAAGATGGATTGGAGTCATAATCACCTAATGACTTGGTGCTATCTGATTTGCAGTATTTGCAAATCTGGCTGGAGGCAACGGAAGATGTGACGTGTTCCTTTCATTAAAGTGACTTATTCTATATATCATTATGGAGAAGCACACTAAGAAGCTATCAACGGAAATATCAGGGCTAATGAATTAGCAATATATTTACCCAGTTGGAATATATAAAGAAACAAAAGATTGTAAATTAATGTTGGCAAATAAATTAAAAGGGACTGCCATGCAGCTGGACCACCTTTTAGGTGGGGGAGGGAAGAGAAAAATCAAATCTCCATTTAGGAGTGATTTATTTCTACTGCAAACACACCCTCCTGGTAAAAACTGGAATCAATTTTATTTCCAACTCACTAATGAACTGTAAATCCTAAAATAAATTGCTATCACTCGCACAAATCCTCACTTCCTTCTTGCTCCACCATCTCTTTTAACACCTTTCCATGCAGCGAGGCAGAGGGGAACGCAGCTGGCCACATCCCCGCCAGCACAACAACCTTCCTCCCCACATCCTAATGTCTTGTTGGTCATTACATGGTGACGAAGTTGCTCCTGGACAGACTCACTACGTCCTTTACATCCTCCCTCGCTCCCATAACTGTGGGGTGGCCATGCAGCCTGTGCACAGCTGGCTTACGCAGGGTTCAAGCCACCTGAGGCTGCTGGCAGCACACAGGTCCAGGACAGCAAGTAGGGCATCAGCTGGAGATCAGTCATTAACTTCCATTCCTCCAATGACAAAGTAATCTTTGGTTTCTGTGAGTTTAGTATTGACACCTAAATGTCCTAAAAACCAGGGTTCAGGACATCCCTGGTTCAGGACATCCCTTACGCAAAGGCTCATCTTTAGCCTTCTTCAGGAAATCATGCAGAAACACAACTGCAATGCCATTCAAACCCGCCCTTCGGTATGCATTTCTGAATGAGGTCTTCATATGGCTCATTAAAAAGAGCTAAGAGCGAGCTTATGAGCTGCTCTCCACTCCCCGCTCTGTCTGGAGTAGATAAGAGCAATCCTTCAGCGTGAGACAGTATATTACCCACAACACAACTCAGGTTCATTCAGCCGCTCACCTATTTCGTCTCTTCTGATACGAGAATGAAACCGAAAGAATGAGTCACAATTCCTAAACCTTCACTGTAACTCCTGGCGTAAACCTTTTCTGCAGCATTCTGCTACCTGACCATTACTATTCGTAAGAGCACACACACAGAACCCAGGACGGGATAAAGCTCCTGTTGCGGTAGGCACCGTGCATGCACACACTGAACAGGCACCTTCCTTCCTCAGGGAGCTTGTAACCCAAGTAACCAGCTGCAATTCAGCAATTTCTGAATATTTTAATGTAAAATTTAAGTCTTAAAAGAAATAAGACTTAGTGCTCTGTTTTAAAGCTGAGCAGCGTATTTCCCAGAAGAGGATCCAAACAATGTGCGCTCTCAGACATGAACTGATTCTACATTGCTATTCAGACGAATAACTTCTGCTAGAAACATTTATAATCACCATGCAAAACATAAGACCATGAATTAACACCATAATAACGTAATAAATATCTCACAGAATACATGAATTTATATCACACCCTGATGTCTGTCATGTTAAACCTGGTGAGGATGGAAGAGTTTCTGGAGTTGTTCCATGTGAGTGTATTTGTCCCAGAGACTTTTAGGCAAGAAGTTTACCATTTAAAGACTTTAGACAGGAAAAAGTACTTTCCTAAAATAACCATCCAAAAATGGTTATCCCATGTATGAAATTTTCCAAAAATGGTTATGCAGTGTATGATATTTTCAAGCAAGAAAAGTCTGAACAAGCGTAATATCTAGGAAATAGGAAGAATTCTCTTATATCAAACCAAACTGGAATGTACGTCAAATTGACTTACTTTTTAATATCAGGCACAGAATCCAAAAACTTTACCAACTGAATAAATAAGAGGAGGTTATGAATGGCAAATTTATTTGGCTGAAGTTTTCAGAATTTGATTTTTTGAGATGGCAACTTCAAAATCGAAAAAAAATCAAAATTTTCTGTGAAAGTCACACCTATTTGGAAGGAAATACTGTGTTTCAATTTATAAATCTTTATGGTTTAATTCCATATACAATATACATTTAAAAATAAAGCGGCAAGCAATTTTGAAAGAAAAACAGGACGAGGTTGTTTTGAAAATGGAACGTTCTCACATGACTGCAAACCTGCCTTCCCTACTTTTTCTCTCCAAAACAAACCAACCTCATTGCACTCTGATGGCACTGCATTTTCAGAAAAAGGCTTTACATACGTTTTTCCAAACAGCAGAAGTAAACATAGATAACAAGACCTATAATTATGCTTCTCCAAAAGCCTCTGGTACAGGACAACCCGTCAATCTCAGCTCTCCTTCCCTCCCCGGTTCAGATCATCACTGCAGGACAATATGCCGACCACTGTCCACTTCTTCTCCAGAACTTTTTTCCTGTTGAAAGAGTATCTCAGCTGCTTAACTCCCTGACTTCTGTGAGAGGGAGATAAACACTTGAATTACAAATATAGGCACAATTAAGAGAGAGTTTCTAAGCACTCTATGATAAACTATGCCCTGGCCACACTTAAAAACATTTTTTTTAAGTGATTCATATTTCTCAGAAAGGCTAAGGCCCGTAAAATCTCTACAAACTGTAAAAGAAGAAAATAGGAACAGATCAATTCTGAACACTGAAACAGTACCTTTGAAATTCAGTATCATCAGGTGGGTATACTCTAAAACGATGCTCATTCCATTTCTCATCTAACCTGGTGGAAATTTGCCAGCTGTGCCTCTTCAGGATCCAAAATAAAAGAAAGATCTCTACAACCAATACCAGAAAAAGGTGTGAACATCTTATCCAAGGGTTTCTAGTATCATAGAAACACATCTGAATAGGTGGACTGAATTTGTAAATGCATTATATTACATTTTGTTATTCTCTCTGTGCAAACACCTGCAATTTCTTCCCATGGTGTATTTTCATGGTGACGTACAAAAGCACATTTGAATTCTCTCAGTTGCTGCTTAAACCTTATTCCACATGAAACTAAGCTAAAAAGACTCTTCTGACTTGAGACCGACAAAAACTTCAATCAAAACAAGTATCCTCTTTCCTCTTAACCACCAAAATCAGCTACTTAATCCAAAATATCTTTTGGGCCATAATATTAGGAATGACACCAACACTTCAGCAATTTAACCCTGAGTATCAGAAGCTCATTCAGAGGAACTCAAGCAAGAACAGTAACTGAATTTGCAGCATTAACAGATGTATTGACAAACGTGGCAAACAATTAAAAGTCCATGATATTAGGGAGAGTGACAGCCCTTTTTCTAGTGTGGCTTGAAAGACGAGCAAACTCATGTGAGATTTTTTTTTTTTTCCTTTTCTTTCCAGAGGAGCTCAGGGAGCATTTTATTCACTCAAACAGCCGCTCTTGATCTGACCTCCTCCAACACACCAAGGCTTGGAAGAGAAATAACAACCTGCAGTTGACAATAACCATTAGTGTAGTGATGCTGTGGACTAGAGATAAGGAGGTGTATCTAGCACACCTTCTGCTAGCAAAAAGCTTTTTTCTTTCCCTATGAAACCGATAATTTATTAAAACCATTGTGGCAGAAGTGGGCACCTGAGATGGGCTTGCATCTGGCCCGAGAGATGCAACGACAACGTCCACGGGTATTCCCGTGGAGGTCCTGCAGCAAGTCACCTCCCCCGTGCCCGGCAGCCTGCCGCAGGCAGAGTGTGAAGCAGAGCCCAGCCCCAACTCAAACCACATCATCTTTACTCTGACAACACATCCCGCCTTTGTATGGTGTCAACAGACAACCGTTCTAGTAAAACATGACAAGAATTCAATGACAAAAGCCAGCACAAACATAGCAGTTATCATTAATTATCTTCTCTAAAATCTGAATCTTGAAAAAGACAGCCAAAGTGTGGTTTTCCCCTGTGAAAGTAACTTTTACAACAGCATTGAAAGCTGCAAGGTTAGCTAAACGTGTTTAAGAGTCTCTCCTTCAGTCTTCAGAAACAGATGCCTGGAAAGTGAAAGCCTAATTTATTCTTTTTCAAAAGAAAAGGTCACTCTCCTTGTTGGCAGCTCCTATGCAGGCACAACGAGCTCATGGAGGCTGCAGCTCTGACTAATGTGTTTTGCTAGTGCAAGAGAAGACACTTCTGCAGAGCAGCCACCCGTGAGGTCTGGGCTGGCTGTACCGTACCTGGCGGCAAGGGCCTCACGGGCAAAACGTGGACCTGCATCTTGGGACATCTTGCGTCTGCTTCTCCTTGCTGCATTTTCTAATTATGAAAATCACCAGTCGCAAGCGAGCAAGAGAAGGGACAAACTTTTAAGTAACTACTTTGTTGTAGGCACAACACAACCAGCAATATTTGAAGGCATACAAACAGCATTGCCAAAGCAAGGAGCTCACACGCATGATGCCCATTGCAGATATAAGCATGAGGTAGTAAACCAGAAATTTAAACTGCCAGCTTCTTAACGCATCCAGAAAACAGGAACGGACGGAGATGCTTCAAGGGTAACATGGGTATGAACTCCTGGCAAAGTGTCACGGTGCGTGTATATACATGACCACACATACAAAAACACTAAAATGAGATGCAGAGGATTGCCCTGTGCCACAAAGTACCTTATACTGTATGCAACTACGTGGCCTAGAATTTAGTGAGTGTCAAACCCGCAACCCACTGACGTCCTTCAGCGCATACCAACCATGAGCCTGTCTCAGCACCTGAAATACCAGGTGGAGCAACCAGGGTGGGGTGGGCGGGGGGTAAGGGTACGCATTCCACCGAGAGCATCCCTGTCAGCGCAGCACTGCCCTTCTCGCCTCCTCCACCAGCACAGTCACTGAAGGACCACTCAGGCCGGCGCCGGCAGCTTCAAGGTTGGAGTGATTCAGCGAACTGTAAGCTAAACGCAGCCCTAGGTGCACGAAAACCAACCATCAAGCCTCATCGCACGAGACACTCTGAGGACAAGAAGTCAGAGTGAGTTCAGAGAGATGCAATTAGCATAACAAATTGGAAAGGGAAGAGATGACATGAGAAGAGACTGCTAGAAATTAATCTAGGCAGTAAAAAAAGCAACCAAGTAAGAGTTGATTTAATCATATGAAATAAATAGCTGAGATCTTTAAAAAAAAACAGAAGGAGCAGATATTTTCTGCACTAGAGGGGAGGTAAAACTGGAATGAAAGCAATCAGACAACTGCATGGAAAAAAGATCTCAACAAGAATAATTTAGATGTAAAAGTATTTGTCTTGGGTTCCACACATGAAAAAGATTAGACAGTTCTCCATATCATAGTTTGTTCCCATAGATAAATCCACTCCGGAATAATGGATTGCCGTCCATAATTACAGGGAGTTCACTTTGTTAGTTCAAAAACAAAATTTAAAATATGTTTATCCCTTGAACCCCACAGATTTTGACATACTGAAGTCAGAATTTGCTCATGTGAGCACAGCTCCAAAAACAAGCTGGTTCATGACAGGCCAGACACCAAGTCACAGCCAAAAAACAGCTTTATATGACAATCTATTTCATCAGAGATGCTTGTCACAAAATGCTCCAGCCCAACAATTTGCTTTGGGAATCCAAGCCCCAGGGACCAAATTTATCCAACAAAATTCACATATCCCTAGCAAAGGGCTAAGACTCTAGCAAGGATGAAAAAAGATGACTTACTACACAGAGAAGTTGATGTTACTATCTTCAGAACATATTTTCCTGGAATTACCCATCACAAAGCAAAATTATTTGGACTGTCAGTACAACTGTGCCTCTACAAATCATTGACTACATAGATTATGAAAAAACTCATTAATTTCACTTCTTGCTTTTTTTGTGAATCCCCTCCCACTCTCTACTTCTCAAAAGGAGATAAATGTTCCCCCGTAAGGGAAGAAGCAGTACCCTCATTCTGGTACTTCATGAAGGAAAGATTCCCACACAGTGACAGAAAACTTGAAAAAGTTGCTCATTTTTCAGAAACAGATGACATGGAGCTTCAGGAAAGAAATCAGAAGGAAGAAGAGAAATAATCAGAAGGAAGTCCCTGTCCAACAGCCCCAGGCAGAGCTCCACATGAGCCATGCCATGTGCTCTGCTTCTGAAAAACGCTCCAGATCTCCAAGAGTCTTAAAATAGAGGTGGTGATTGATTATAATATTACATATAATAATAAATGTTATATATCTATATACATTTACACATAGACATAAAGGCACTGAAACAAGTTCACTGCCACAGAGCAGGTGCAGAAATCAAGTTCAGTTTCACACCAGACACCATAAAGGACGATGCAGGGTCTTGTGCCTCTAATGACACCTAAAGGTGATTTTTTTTTAGCACAGGACAGTGAATGAACATATAACTCCACTTGAAAAAAAAAAAAAATTTCAAATCTAATAGTCGTGTAAGTTTGCACTTGGATTACAGTACTGGATAGACTGTATTTGGTAGCCATGCACATACGACAATTGACGTAACACCAGACTAGATTAAAAACAGAAGAAAAATAAACAAAGCCAACCTCTCTCAGATGGAGAATCACACCAAATAAATCCAAACTGTTGTATCTGCAAACCACATGTGGCATAAACTGCATCGTCTTCCTCCACTTTCTTTTCCAAAGGTTGGTTTGGTTTCTAATCGCTTTGGTTTATACTGAGGCAATTCACTCTCAGGTAACATTTTGTTCTGTACACTCTTTGGGATAGACAACATGGGTAAAATTCACAATACAAAGATTGACACTGACTTCTAGATTTAGCTTTCAGAAAAAGTTAAACAAGCAAACGATTGCAAAACAAGCATGTATTCAGCTACTTTGCCAAATAATTTCACCCATGAATACCTGCTCATACCTATTTCAAGAAATACTCATTTTGGTATATGCTGATTATATTATAGAATGTAAACCATTAATTTCACAAATTAAAAGCCCTGAGAGCTTTCAGATAAATTGGATGAGTAGATTTAGACCAGTAAATCATTGTAAATCATACTTCTTGATAAACCCTGGATCTCTTTGTAGCACTTTAGCAGTACGTTCCTGGCAAAGCTTTATTCCACTGCATCTGTACGCTCCACTGCAGTCCAATAAAGCTTGCTAAATTAACACTGCACTTATAATTCTGTTTGTTTTCAGTGAACAGAACGCTATCAAAACAAAGATTGGGTAATTCAGAGAATTAACGTTGATGTAAACTCTACAACCCGCATAGCTAAGAAACGTAATACCTTCCCAAGGACCCCGTCCCACTGCATTTCCCTGACTAGCGAACTCACTGGCTAAAACACAAATTGTTCACTGCCTTGAAACTTTGTTTTAAGAACTAAATCCTACCTTACGCTAACTTTTTTTTTTTTTTTTAACCTTCTCGTTTCTAACGTAAATTTGTCCATATTGCAGAACTATTCTCCATACTGCCAGGTTAAGTTTGGTGACAGTTTGACTCATCTCATTTCAAAAGAGATCCAGAAGCAAAGCGTCGCGAGCCCGGAACACACCCAGAGCGCCGGCAGATTTGCCACCCGATGAACCAGAACTGCTTGCGGATCACCTCCCTCCACAACGCATGCCCCAAAACTGCTAAGTGCAAAGTTAAGCAAGAAATCATTCACTGGTCTCTATCGCCAGCTGATGAAAATGTTAAGTTCTGAAAAGGCTCTGAAAAAAAATTTTGCTGCTGGAATAATTCATTGTCAGCTACAACTTAGATGAAGTTACTTTAACAAAAGTAGCATTGTGATTTCATTAAAGATTGTCAAGATTTTAAAAATTATGGGTTTATAATTAATAAAAATTGAAGGGCATAACAAAATTACCAACACTGAAAAAACAACCACAGTAGTTGCAATTTAGTGTTCCTTCATATGCTGAATAAATGAAGTACCTCTTTGGAATTAAAAAAGTCTATAGCTCTTTCGACACCCAAGGGCTTTTTAAAAGTAAAATTAATTCCAACCTTAAAGACAGTTATTTTATCCAAAAATAAATGTCACCAGAGGATAATACACTGTTTTCTTACAAAAAGTAAAACCATTATTTGAGTTGCTTTTTTTGAACACCATTCTGTGGCTTCCCTCAGATAAATTTCAGAGGTGACTGGGTGTCTGGAAGTAACTGGAAGTAAGTTCGCTACAAAAGCTTACTATACTCTTCTGACAACTTTGTTTATGTTCTATACACAGCCAGGACACTGACAAAAGCCAACATGAATTTAAACTATGCTGCAGAGCAAGTCCAGAAAATCAGTAGAGGAAGAGGGGAAAATTCTATCTGTTTCACCAAAGTGGAAGAGTTTTTGTGCATTTCAGGGATGTAGAGATTTATATTCAGACTCTCTCCTTGAAGTCTGAGATACTGGATTAATGAAATGCTACCTGCCAGATATACCCTACTGCTGCAGCTAGGCTAACAGCAGTAACTCATTTTAGTTCAGGTAACTCCATACTGTACCGTAGGCAGTAAGTAGATGAGCTATAGCTGGATCAGATTCAGATCTCAGATTTAAATTTCCGTATTTGCAAGCTCAAACCAAAATTGCTCCTCATTCACATCATACAGAAAACTACGAGACCTTGTTTCTAGGTAAAAAAGTTAAGATTTCATATTATTCGTGACTTAACTTCTCTCACGCTGGTAAAAAAAATAAATTCTTTTCAGTCAGGTTTACTACAGTAAAAAGAATCACAATTAACATCAGCTTTGCAATGCCATCATACAACAGGAGCCATCAAATTCCTTCCCATATCATAATGCCATTTCCTTTGAACCTGCTCACGGACAGAGCACACACTAGTGTGAGCAACACTCTGCTTTGGAAGAGTCACAGCAGGTACCAGCAAGGAGTCCTAAGTTACCGCGGGGAAAGCCCACGGACTGCACAGAGCAGCTTTGCTAGGCATCTGTCCACGTTACGAACCCAGCTTGGTCAGGTCTAAACCAAATTTTTATTTTAACCCACTGCCAACCACTGTTTTTTAACATGACTCTAAAGCAAAGCCCTTAACACCCTGCTAATGGAGCGGAGGATTTTTATGTTCTTAACTGCTATCTTCCATAACACAGTTCACAAGTAGCAGTAAACTGTAATAACAACAACTACCATAAATAACAGACTACCATAAATAAAAAGTGATATGAACCACAGTATACACTAAACAGACTTGCCACTCCAAGATTTCACTGACTTTTTGGACAAGCTCAACATTTGCTCTGACTTATTCTAGCCACCATTCTGCTACCACTGTCTGTTTCACAGCACTGGAAATAAAGTCCTCACAGTCCCTACATTTTGCTTACTCAACCTTTTTTGTTTACGATCAGAAGCGGAGAATAATTACCATTTTTGTTATAGATGCGTAAGTACATACATTATGGGCAACATACTGTACAATTAATACATTGAAGAGTGAATGGAGCTGTTATCACAGCTAAAGCACCTTAAAACCTGGAGATAAAAAAGTATAACTTTTATACAGTGACGTGCATTAAAAATTGGCAAACACATTAGGCTCTTACCAGGAATGGACTCCAGCAAATGCAAGAAACACACATTATAGCCAAGAGCTGAATGATCATTTCAAAATGATGAGATCTGCCTTGTCTTTGTTGACTTTTAAATTTGACTCTTAAGAGGGTAATTCCTGTGACAGCATTGCACAAGAAGGAAATAGCAAGGGCCAGTAACCCAAGGCAAGAAAAAAGTAAGAGATAAAATCTGTCTTCCCAGTCCTCAACATGTTCTGTTTTATAGAAGCACCAGGTCCTCGATGCTTGAATTTGATAGGCTCTAAACCTAAGAATAGGCAGCAAAGCTATAAGAACAGCAAACAGACATACCATAGTCAACATCATTTTCACATGTTTAGAAGTCATTTTTGTAGAGTGAAATATTGGCTTAGTGACTCCAATGCATCGTTCAACAGCCATGACGCTGCCCAGGAAGAGCGGGCACAAACCAAAGAAAACCATGCAGATGCCAAAAACACTGCAAAGAATGTTGGACTGGTTAAATCGAATCCAGTCTTTATCCGATGCATACACAAACACTGCAATGGCTCCGTTGATGAGGTGGCCAAAGAGATCTGTGACAACCAAACTACTAGCAAGAAGCAAGAAGGAGGCTTTTGATTTCTGTCTAAATCTCTGATACGCCTTCATGAGAATTGCTATTGCAAGACTGTTGGACAAAATTCCCACCGTCATGAAGATTATTGAAAAGAAAACTGAAATCTTCTTCTCCGTGTGGCAGGTTGTGTTTTTTAAGATTCCAAATCCAGCCAGTCCTGGTGATTTTGAACTGTTCATGGTTAGGAAAGGAGAGGCAGCCCTCAAAACATTTCAGCAGTCTTGCAATCAAAAGGCATCTGCAACATTAAAAACAAATATGCGCACACTGTAAAAGGCATACCACTGTTCAAATGACATTTGAAACACAAATTCCATAATATTAGTCTGTGGTACAAATCTAATTTTGCGGTTTTCTGAGTGATATGATACAGCATCATATTTTAAGTGCATCAGTCACAGGATAAAACAATTATCTGCATGCATTATACAATGCAAATATAGCGTACGGTATCTTTACAATCTCTGCACATATAAGATATGCAAAATAACATATAAAATATATAATGCTCACGTGTGTATCATCAGAGCAACTATACAAAATGTGCTGGTGGTGAAACTACGTCTATAAACAAACTTTTTTGCAACATACGTCTAGAATGAAAGTATTTATCAGCCCAATCACAGTCAAAAGTTAAATACTCAAACCGAAATGTTTTGAGATTATAATCACACTCTATTTTTCTTCTACTGTTAAGCATTTATTTTCAAAACAATGTCCCGACATCTTCCAAGTAATTCTCTTCTCACAATTCAATGTTTTAAAGCTTTAACGTAACCAACACTGAAGGCTCCAACTCCCCAGTTCCCTCACCAAAGCACAAACTTGTATTCAGAAGCCAATTCTGCAAGTTACTTTATCTCCCATCTCTACTCTCAGGACATTCCCGCTGGCTAAAACTTCCCAGGCAGAAAAAAGAGCAGGCTTTAATAACGCAGAATACGGAGAGACGGTCAAGTCTCTCAACTACTGAGCTCCATCAGCCACCGGCCGTGCCGAAGCCAGAGGGATTTCTAGCGGTCGGGACTGCTAGATGGGAGCGCAGCCGGCAAACCCTTCATCCGCAGCACCTTCCTCCCGGAGCGCCTTCCCTCCGGCACCTCCCCAGAGCGGGGCCGCCGCGCTGAGCGAGCGATGCCCCGTGTGCAGCACCGGCCGAACCGGGGGGAGCGCCCCGACCCAGCGCCGCTCCCGCCCGCCCGCCGCCCCGCAGCGCCCCTTCGCCACCGCCTTAAGTGCGCGCCGNGCCGGGGCGGTCGTGCTGCCCGGTGCGGTCCCCCAGCGAGGGCGATGCCGTGCTGCCGCTGGGTCGCTGCTGCTCCCCCGCGCTGTGCGGGGCGACCGCGGGGCCCCGAGTGCGCCCGGGGCCCCGAGTGCGCCCGGGGCCGCGGCCCCTGCCCCACACACACCCCCCCCAGCCCCAGCGGCCCTTTGCCCGGCCCTTCGGGAGGGGCCTGCGGGGCAATTCGGGCAGCCCCGGGGGCGCCCGGCTCTGTCGCAAGGAGCTGGAAACCCTGGGCGGAGCAGGGAGAGGTGCAGGGAGCTCGTCCCTCGCACACCAGCGCGGAGCCTCCTGCCTTGCTGTGCCGGGGTGCAGAGAGAGGTCTCCGGTAAGGACGGCCAGGCGGCCGTGTCACATCCAGCGCCAGGCGCCGAGGGCACCCCGGGCAGGCGGGACGAGTTCTTGCCCACGGTGCTGCAGCCCTGGCAGTAGCAGCTCACGGGGCAACCAAGAGACCCCGTCTCTGCTCAGCCACAGCCGCATCCCTTCACTTGCCGTGTGCTTCTAAGCATCCCCCTCACCAGCACACAGGGAGCTCAGGAAGGGGTAGCCCCCAGGAACAGTGCCACGGGATGCAGCTGTGCGCATCACTAGACACGCGCCCCTTGCACCTACCGGACCATGTAGAGCTAACGGTGGTCCTTGGGCCATTTTTCCACTGGAGCAATACAACGAGAACACAGCCAGCCGAGGAGTTAGTGATGCTACAGTTAAAGCTGGAAATCCAAAGGTTCTTCATTTCCCATCACGTACTCAGCCTGTTACAACTCATAGATAACTTTTCAGTTCTCTCATCCATCAATGTCCTGAACTACCAAAGGAGCCTGAATGGGACTTTTTATTAAAAACTCTTAGTACAGAAATAAACCAAAATATAAAATCAAGGTCAAAATATAAAATCAAACTGCAAAATAGTACAGAATTTGTCATGAGTAAGAATGATGGAGAACTTGTATTTGTTTCCATTGAAACACAACCTGGAGTTGTACCACTCCCAGCTCCACAAGACAATTATTTAAAAATTAAAATTCTCAAACATGTTACAGTTTTTGCTTACCTTTATGTCTTGAATGCTACAAGTACAATTTGCCTCTCCCCAATCCACCAGTGAGGCAATACAGGCCAGCAAAATCCACTCTTTCAAATAGTACCTCAAATCAAATACATAAACAGTTAAAAGCACCACATGATGGCCTTCTTCCTGAAAAATGCTTGTCAGATCTTGGCATCTTATCATACAATGAGCAAAAATGGTCAATTTGGTCTGATTGGGACCTATAAATTCCCAGAAATTCTTTTTTTAAGACAAAAATAAAATATAAAAACATCTCAAAATACATTATTGCCCATTAAAGTTCAGAGGAAAAGAGTTTATTTTATGTTTCCCTGCCCAGAAATAAATGGAGATAGAGATCTCAAACTACAAACAGCTTGCGCAGTACCTTTCTTTCCTAGCCAGATTTCTTCACCCATCTTTTCTGGAATGGGGGGCAAGTCTGCTTGAAAAGAAGCGATGAAGTTGGTCCTTCAAGATGCTGCAGTCTGTGAGGTAGAAGCTAAAGCGCCATTATCAGGTAGGTCAAGCCAAAGAGAAGAACAGGAAAACCTCAAGACAGCTGTTTCAGTGTGCTTGTAAAAATGTGTTTAGAGTAAGGAAGGAAAACGCAGGCTTCTAGAGTGCATCCTGAGAAAAGCACCGGTCTGCCGAAGGGAGGGAGAGCGACAGTTTGATTGCTGTGCAGATGGGGATAGGAGAGCAAGAAGGAGCGTTAGGAAAGTAAATATACAAACTTCCACCTCTCTTTTCAGACAACAGGCATAGAAGAGTGCTCCTACACCTGTACAGCTTGACGAACACAAAGTGCCACATGGCGGTTGCGTACTGCTAGCCTGGAGCTTGGCAACGGGCACGTTAAGCACCAGCATAAGCAGGGCAGATATGTCAGCAGCCAGCCCCGTACACATGAGTGTGGTCCAGATATGAAAATAACAAATAGTGGCTTCTGTGGAATGAGGTGATTTTGTGGGGTTATGGCTAAGTAGAATGGTGACTTCAGAAGCTGTTGGAGGAGTGAAAACTGGCAGTGACACCAGCAGAACTAAGCTTTTTGTATGGGCTTATGATCAGCTTTCTTAATTTCCTGTTACCAATGAAAACAGGAGGAGTGACCAAAACTGTTACATCACAGCCTCTGCTGTGTGTCCTGGCCGGGGAACCACTGCTTTCTCAGGGGGGAGCAGTCTCTTCACAGGTCGCAGCCCTGAGCCATAGCTGCGAGAAGGGAGAGGAAGGATTAAAGCTTCTTCATCAGGACGGTAGCTTTTCCTTTCATCCACAGTTTGTCAGATGGAGCTGGGCTTGATAAAGTCTGTTATATGACGGAAAACAAAACCTACAGGTGCAGGAATCACATGGGAGTGTTGCTTAGAGGCTCTTTGTTGCCCTGGCTGGTCAAAGGCTGCAAAAGACCAAAGAACCCAAGTATTGCCATTGGCTCAGCTCACCGAATTCAACGTTTCTGAATGTGTTTTGGAGCCTGTGTTTGCTGTAAAACCCTGGACTCCTGGATACTTCGAGAATCAAGAAGATAAATACTCTTTTTGCCCCAAGTTTTGGCTTGCATGAGTAATCAGCATTCCCTGCTCATGTTCAATGAGTTTAAGTTCAGAAGCATTGGTATAACATATATGCTGAGATAAAAAAAAGTCTGTATCTCCATGTGCTGTGATAATGGTAATCCACCCGTTGGTTATCACACTCCAAACAGTGGGAAGAAATGGTAAAAAACCCTCCTCTTCTGCATAGGGAAGTATGGTGCTGCTTGGCAAATGAAACGTGCAGTAATAAAATCCTCAAAGCCTCCTGTTGCAAATCCAGAAGGATACTCAAGTCTTGCACTAATTTTTCGCTAAAGACCAACTCCAGACAACTTTGCTGTAAACAAACAGGTAGACATTTCAGTAGCAGCATCAAAGGTGGTAGAATGCAAATAACAGCAAGATCTCTTCCTCTTTTCTCTTAAATTTCTTGTGCAGCCTTCAATGACAGTTACTATATACTTTTACTACATTATTCACAGTTCTTGTGGAAAAACATTGGGAACCTTTTTTTTCTTTGTATATGACAACAGTAAATGTCATCTTTCCAACTAATCAAATTTAGTGAAATATCAGTGATATAAAAGTCTTTAGGAGACAAAAATAGTAAATCAAAATAACTATAGAAGGAAATTAATGAAATAGGGGCACCGCAGTCAGATAAAACTGTCAGTGAAAATCCTTCAGTTAAATGCCACATTGTTCGTCCCCTGACTGTTTGAGACAGAAGAGACTTCTGAAGTCACAGGCATTGACAGTGAGTCCTACAGCACCCATTGTCACGAAGGATTGGAGTTACTGGCTTCCATTTCTTCTGAATTAGAGTCCTTCAGGACTTCCTTCTCCTCTGGAATTAGTGTTATCCCTGCCACCCCCACGGAGCAACTTCTGTCAAAGATCCAACTGTACAAGATGAATGAGGTATTGAATTGAAAAAGCAGATATTCAGATGAAGGTAAGAAAGGAGGTTTAGAGTAGATGGGATTTACAACAGGCAATATTGTACATTTTTGATGCATACACACCATTCTAAACATTGTATGACTGAAAAAAAAAATGAAATTAATGCAAATTATGAGTTTCAAGAGGCCAATAAAAATACTGAGAAGTGAGTTGGGCAGAGGCTTGCTCTGTTCTAAAGCTAGCAATAAGCAGACAGCAGAAACGTGGAGATGAAAAATTACAGTCTTCAAAGTCCAAGTCGCTCCTTAAGAACACCAGCATTACTAATTCTTCTTATATTTTTAGGGGCGTTATTTAGTATTCTCATTATTAGAAAATGAGAAATAATTTGCATGTCTGTCTGGAGGCTGTTAACTTGGTTTTACAGCAGATTTTCAAAGAGATGGTGATTTTAAATCACGTATAAGTGAAGGACAATTTGCAATATCATTTCATGAAACAGTTAAGACTGATCAAGGCTGATTTTGCTTTATAAATTAATTACACCTCATGTCTGGAAAATGTAGGCAGAAAATCAGATCAATAATATGGAAGGTGATGATATACATAGTAAAATGGCAATAAAAGATGTCACCAGTTCTTAAGCATTTGAAAGCTCATTTAAATTTAACAAATGAAGCTTTCTTTAAAGTATTATGTAACTGTTGTGTCCCCTTTCAGATTCAGGTACAATTTCTAATTTAGGTCTTGGCTTGATAGTGTTGAGACAAAACTGTAAGTTTCCGCCCAAGCTGGAAAACAGATGGTTTGTAAGAGCATGTGCACTATTGTGTTGGTGTGCCGGTAGACAGCATAGGTACCTGAAGCAAGTAATGGAAGTGGCACTAAGTCTCCTCAAAGACCTGGTCTCAGGATCCTGGGTTTGCTTGATTCTCGAGGAGGGTGGATAAAATACATACTTCCAGTATCCTGGCATATTCAAAATACTCATTTTAAAATATGTTAAAACACTTCTCTGATTAAAAAAAAAGTATAATTCAGCAGAACGCACTGAACAGCTCATCCATGGCTTTGTCATTCGGAAAACTGCCACTCTGACCTTCATGCCTCACCATGAAGTAGTTCCTAAAGCAGTCACAAATTCTCGCATAAGTACTGCCTGAATTGAGACACTGGCCAGTGCAGTTAAACAAGGAAATTCCTAGGTAGTTAAATATAAATTAATGGTGTTTTGTAACAAGCCCCAAAGCAGTTCAGGAGTTTAACACCACCAACATGCCAGTATCAGAGAGGAATAAAAACAAGAAAAGTCATCCGGAATCATAACAATAAACATGCATCCTTCTGCTGAGATTTCCACCCGCTGGTATCTAAAAAGGGACTGTTTGCTCTTACTGGAAGTACAGCTGTGGATATTGGTGTTTTATTTTCTAAACATCCCTATCAGCAAGGAAGTTCAATCCTTTGCTTCTTGATAATGAAAAATGTCTCCTCGCAAATGAGGTAAGAGTTGCTGTAGACAGAACAAAGGGGAAATATTCACAGTTTCCCTGGTGAAGTGTGAAGGTGGAGGGGGGAGAGGGAGAGAGCAGAGGGTTGCTACAATTTGTGATGCTCCTATTTGCATTGTAGCTCTTTTCACTAGGAAGAGCAAAGACAGATTTTGTGGTTTAATGTAGGTCTTGATCCTGTTGCAAGAAGAGTCCAAGAAGTCCATTCAGAGACGTTCCTTCAGCCAAGGAATCTGGCCATCAAATGGCTGATGGCCCTATTTATTGGTACCAAGTAAACAGATTGGTTCTGAGATATCAGCAGACCTGGAAAGCAATTCCTTGATGATCAGACCAAAAACATCATCTAAACTTCTGAAACACCTGAATTTAACCTAGTCATCACAGCCAAACCGTGTTAGCAAAGGAGGGGAGAGCTCGAGCATCCATCATCCAGCTGTCAAACATGCAGACAAAAGTTCAAGTGGGGAAAAATGACTAAACCCAGAAGTTTCCAGTCTAAACCAGAATATTTTCAGTATGCCACAATATGCAATACAACAACAACAAAAAATTATTTTTTACTGTCTTATTCACATTTGTTCTTAGCAATGAAGATGCTGCTTATTGGTCAAATTATTCACTAGCAGAACATGCCAATTAGTGCTAAATATTAGAAGTGGCTACTGAAACCTTTCATTACATCAGTTTATTGATTTGCAATTTCTACTTAGAGATACACTGTCATCTTAATCACATGCTGTCACTCTAAAATGGTTTGATTCCTTCAAACAGTGCATGACTTGGTTATAACAGAAAGAACTGGAGAACAACAATTCCCCTTCTTTCTTCTTCATTTGCAAACTTTATGTATCTAGTACTTTCTTGATACCTTCTTTTTCTACTATGTCACTACAAGGCATACATGGGAGATAGTTATTATCATTCTATGTGTAGTTTGATTCTTCCCTAAATATAGTTTTATGCATTACTTTGTACAAGTATTCCCCTTAGAAATGAGGGGAGAGGAACAAAATAATAGCAAGGTGATTATATAGCAGGTGTGTCACTGCAACATCTTTTAACTACTATTTAAATATTGATTACAAAATAATCTGAGGATGCTCTTCCTATAAATCCTCAAATTTGCAAGCATACCCTTCAAGAATTTCTAAGGAAGCTTCATGTTGTAATTCTGTACCCATTTGGCTGGCTTTAATGAATAGCAGATTTAACAGTCGGAAGTATATTCTTTAAAGTTCAATGTGACGCTTCAGAATCAAGGGCGGTCTCCTTTACAATTGTATAAAGTATCCAATTTTTGTGCTACCATAGACCCAAATCTTTAAATGGCCAGAGGAGACACATACTGCCACTATTGACATGAATCACATCTGTTCAGGCTGGGGTAATTTGCAATGAGTGGGCTTAATCAAGCCTGGAAGTATTGCTCTCCCCATAACAATAACAGTATCATTTTCTTCTGTTCATTTTAAATATGTGGGACAAAACATTCTCTTTATGACTCACCTCTTTAATATTCTGACACATAGGAACAAACAATCTACAAAGTGCTACTAAATGCTGAGCCATATTAACTCCTTTTCTCTTCTTCCATACTGGAGAATGGAGACACTGCAAAACCAAGTCAGAAGAAATCTTTCATCAAGTATTCCTTTCAATCATTCGGCTCAGGTCAAATTAAATAAAGAAATCATTTCCTTCAAATTGTCCTGACCTATTATATTTATGCCATGTGACATAATGGCCAAAATAAGTCCATTACATGAATAAATCTCATTAGGGGTATGCCTGCTGTATGCCTTCAAGTTATGTGGTATTATTTATTTGGTTTCTTTGCTTGTACACATGTTTAAAGATTTAATATGTGAAGGTTTGATAAACACTTTTAAAGTATATTTTGAAACTAAAGGGTCATATTGTTCTGTTGGTTGCAAACAGAATTTCCACAGTGACTTCAAAGAAATAACTTACTTAAAATCAATGACTCATAGTTCACTGAGTTCATTACGAGTTCTTGCCGTATCATCTTACCACTTAGTTTCTGGTCTTGCCGACAGGTAAAGAACTATCTCTTCAGACTATCAGTTTCACAAACAAAACAAAACAAAACAAAACAAAACAAAACAAAAGAAAAAAAAATCACTTTCTCTCCATACTTCAATAGTTACAGAATTAAAACACCGAACAATAAATGCACTAGTTATGATCAGTGCTTTTAAAGAGACATTCTTAATTTCTCTTTTTAATTGTGTGGTTCAGAATGCCATTGTTTGGGAGGTGTGGTCTATGTATTACTTTTAATTGGGGCTCAGAAGAAAGGTGAAATTCATTTAAGGAATATGGTAAAGAGTGATGTTATTATTAAAGGTAACTCATCAAATTAGTTACTAATCCAGGAGACTTCTAATTATAAAGTTAATTAAGAAGAGAGGAAAATCACATTTAAAAGACTGGTTTATGACTTTATGTGTTCTTCTTTAGAAGAGGGAATTCAAAACCATTTCTGTGGCCCGTTAGCTTTGGCAGAAGGGTGGAAGGAAAATCTCAGGATCTCCTGCTAGGCGGGTTCAGTGGTCTGCAGCACTTTCACGGAGGTTTTAGCAGCCTCAACCCCGCAGGAGGCACAAGCTGAAGGTCCTAAAAGGCCTGTACGGCTCCCCGAGAGCTATGATCATGCCCTACACCTCATCGCACGTGAAGTAGTTTATGTATTGCAGCCTGTGTAACACTCCATCTAAAGTTCATTACTCATCGCGACTGGAGGGAAGCTGAAGGGTTTGGGGGAGAAGGTAGGGGAGGGATGCAGGGAAGAGGAGAAAGCTTGTCAGCATTACACTGGCCTTATTCCACCGTCAGGATGGTACGAACAGTAACAGGGCTGGCCCCGCTCCTGAAGGGTTTGCAGTCTACATAAATAAATTGATAGAAAGGCTGAAGTGATCTCCCCAGAAACGTAAATGCAACCCTTGCACTCGACTCACGGTTGAGTGTCATCTTCCAATGCGCCGTGCTGGGCCCTGACAAGCATTTCTCTCGGGCAATGAGGATGAAATATGATGCTTTCAAGTTTCAGATGCATCTATTTCAATTCATACAAGAATAAAAAGACATTTGAAACAGATAACTCACCGAAGAAATGAAAAATGTGGTCCACTGTTTCTCGTGAGCAGATACTGATAGGACATTCAAGCCGGGACTGAGTGAAATTCTTCCTTTCTGTTTAACAAGGTGTAATTAATGCTGCTGTTTGCAAAACGTGCGTGCTTTTCCAGATTCCAGTTCTGCACGAAAATCATAATCGGATTAGTATTAGTTGCTCCTGATTATCAAAAGTATCAGGAAAGAGAACCCAGCTGCATTTAAGAACAAAAACAGAAGTATCTTTTTAACACAGAAGCCTTTTGCAAGTGTGAACTGAAGGAGTTCTGTGGGTTAATAATTTGATCACTTATCATAATAGTTTTCTAATCATATATATTCTAGTCTGTGAAGATTTTTCCAACTTGAACTATCTGCTGTCTGCAATCCTGTATTCAAAGGCTTTACCTTTGTATTAATGCTTTAAATATGTTACTGTTTCTTCCATATCAAAAGAAAGAGACGTCAAGCTTTTGACAGAAATTCCATTTAATACATCAAAAGTGGAAGAGAATTAAAGAATGCTTCTAATTGTTAATCCATGAATTAATAGGTTTTCATTTCTGAGACATAATGGAAAGCTGACAGTTGCAAATCTAACATTGCCAATTAAATATGCTTTTCTTCTTTAATTGTTAGGAGGGTAATATAATAGGCTAAAATAAAGCAGTATGAAATAAGTGTTTCTGAAAATGGTCCTCAAGTTGTAAAGTCACTTTCCAGATAGAGAAAATAAAATTGTGATCATAACTGGAAAATTCCAATAAAAGTCAGTGAAAACTATGGAAGAGACTAATTTGGAATCAATCAGCATTGCAACCTTTACATTTTTATACCATTAGCTAAATTATTTTATAGTCTTTCTTCCAAAATTCAAATTTAACAAATATTTGAAATGGTAGATGAGTTATTTATATTTTAATAGCAGGGGAAAAAGGGTTCTATCGAAGGAATTATTACCCATCTGTTTTACAGTGCACAACATTGAGCTTTCTGGCAGCACACGCTTGGCAAAACGCTGCAGTTTCTGCAAGCTGTAGTCAAAGAGACTGCAACAACTTTACTTTCCTTAAGAAAACAGAAAGATGTTAACAACCCAAAAATATGACTTCTTAACTGATGTAAGGTCTCACCAAGACAAATTTCACTGAACTATGCAGTAGTATTTGTGTGGATTTTTGTCAAAGGTGTTAACAGAATACCTTAATTTATAAAATAAACTCAGGAAAGTCAGGATGCTGTTATTTAGCCTAAGCCACGTAACGGCATTTTCAGAACCCATTTGCTCTGATGTAATAGTGAAGAATGCATTTCATTACAAATGCCAAATATTTCAAAGGAGCTTCCAATTATCAATGCAATTTCCCCAAACAAGAATATATATCAGCAAGTAGACAAGTGCATTTTGATTTTTTGTTGTGGTTTTTTTCCCCTCCCGATTCTTCTCTTACCATTTTTCATATTTTGAACTAAAAATATGTCAGTGTTATTTTTAAGTTTATCATAAAACACAAATCCAAAGGCCATTAAAAAGCAATAGGAAGATTTCAGTTAACATCAGGGGACTTTGGGTTACAAACGACATAAATGCCAGCTGATTAGCAAAGGGAGCAGCCCCAGAGTAGCAGCTATTGCATTTCAGAGATACCCTTCTCTCCCTGAGCCATGCCACCACAGCTAGAGATCAACAGAGATGCAGAAATACTTGATTGCTGCAGATAAAATGATGAAAAGTTATCTTTATATCTTATCACCTGACACAGGAGAAATAAATTTTGTCTACGATACACCAAAGTAAACTAAAATTAAATAAGAATAAGGCATCAGATTAGGCAAGCAAATCTAATTTTAGAAAAAGCTTCATGTTTTCACAACCTTTTTTTCCCTAGAATCGCTTGTATCTTAGAGCAAACTGTGATGTTTAGACTCAACAACAAACCACAACCAGAAGCGGGAACTCAGCCTCAAGGCTGCCAGCAAAGTGAAAGAGTTTGAATTTCCTGGCAGAAGATAATTTTTGATGAAGAAATAAATTCATCTTAATGAAAAGAAAAAGCACTCATTTATGATGTGGAGAGATCTCTCTGTGGAGATATTTAATTAAGAATGATCTAATTTTTTTTATAAGGAATCCTCACAGCGTTGGCTTACCTCAAGTAATATCTGTGCTAAAGAAAGGCAGTAAACAAGTTTATATACTTAATTAGAAGAAATTTCATTTTCAGTGTGATAGGCAGCCATGGAACCATTCAGCTCTTACTAAATTAATACAATCTGTATAGATATAGCCTTAAGCCAAGCAGACAATTTACTTCTGAAATCTTAATAAACCAGTTGCTCTAGATAAAACAGTAAGATTTGATAAACAGTGGGCTAATGAAAGATAATGATATTTCCAGTAATAGCATTAGTGGCGTTTCACTGGAGGGAAGAGGGAAGAACATGAAGATGTTTGGAGAGGAACTAGACCATCAAAGCCTGAGAGCGTATTGTGAAGGAAGAGAGCAAAGCGGAATTCACATCTAGTACATGTCAACACACTTACTTTCTTTGGCTCTTTTCTCTGAAGGATAGAGGGTTGGATTTCTAGGAAAAGAAGAGTTGAAGTTTGGAAAGAGACCTCTGCATGACCGGATTGACCAAGCAAATCTCAGATGTAAGGATTTAGTAATCAGATGGGCCCGTGTGCATCTAAAGATACAGCGGCAGAGACAAAACATCTGTGAATTACAGTTTTGCAACCATGCTCTCCAGGTGCTGGTGCTTGATGAGAAAGTTTAGCTTCAAAAGAGGAGTGTGTCCAGAAGGCTCATAAAGGTTCTTAGAGGTCAGTCATATGAATTTGTGTGCAGATATTAGATCATGTGTGTAAGTGAGTGCAAGCACAGAAAGAGCGAGTCTGACTTCTGACGTTTATAGAATTAAAACCTCTGGACTTTCTTCAGCAGCTTGCAAGTCCATTAGTAATGCTACAGGTTGTAAAAACATGATAAGGATATATATTTTTAAAACTCTTTAATTAGTAACAAATCTATTAGCAGCATTTTAACATTCTGATTGCCTTAGGTCATACCTAGTTAATAGTAAACCCCAAAAATGTGTATCAGACTTTCTGGCATGGGAAACTGGAGTAGGCACAGAGCTGTTTACTTAGTAGAAGTAAAACAGATGAAAAATTAGGGAAATGGAAAAAAGTGGTACAAAATTAATCCATAATACTAGCACTATGTAGCACTGCAGTGAACACAAGACAGACTTTGAGTACTCTGAATTGGGGTAGAAAAGTGCTAAACAAGGATGAGTCTGTAAGGCTGCTGGAGAAGTACCATTTCAGTTGAAATTTGTCTAGCTAATCAAATATCAGGACACATATAAGAGGACATTTATAAGGGGACATTTCATCTCATCCTGAATAACAGCTTTGATTCTTCTACTTTGATTTTTAACATCAAGTAATTGGCCAGTATAAGGTCAGATTTATTTCCACCTGAGAACCGCATTCAGCTCTGGGACCCCTAACATAAGAAGGACATAAAGCTGTTGGAGCGAGTCCATAGGAGGGCCACGAAGATGATCGGAGGGCTGGAGCACCTCTCCTATGAAGCTGGAGAGGGATTGTTTACAAGGGCATGTAGCGATAGGACAAGTGGTAATGGCTTTAAGCTGAAGTAGGTTAGATTTAGATGATTTAGGTTAGATATTAGGAAGAAATTCTTTATTGTGAGGGTGGTGAGACACTGGCACAGGTTGCCCAGAGAAGTTGTGGATGCCCCATCCCTGGAAGTGTTCAAGGCCAGATTGGATGGGGCTTTGGGCAACCGGGGCTAGTGGAGGGTGTCCCTGCGCATGGCAGGGGGGTTGGAACTAGATGGTCTTTAAGGTCCCAAACCTTTCTATGATTACTTCAGCCTTAGGATGAAGGGCAAACATCAAGCTTTTATCAGGTCCTAATGCACTTGAGCTGTACTTAAGGAGTAAAAAATGCCATTCAATTTCCTTGTTCCCATTTTGAATGGCTCCTAGCCCTTTGATTTATTTTTCAGGAGGAACAGTCTTTCATACTATTTTTTCTCAGCTTTCATAGCTAATTATCCACTCTCTTCTGAAGTTCTCTGAAGATCTTCCATGATGTCTTATAACAGCTGACTGGCAGAGGAATTATCTAGGAAATATGTTACTGTTGCCTCAGAGCTAGAAACTCATCTCAGTCTCCTCACAGCTCTATCTTGCTCCAGTAGATGACCAAGAGTTTGGAATGAATTAAATAAGTGGAAGGATTAAGGAGTTGGAATGACAAATGTGAGTTTTGAGGAAATACCATAAATAAATCAACACAGGCTGGCTAAACAGAAATTAAGCAGGAGATGTGATTATTTTCTACACGAGCATAAATATCAAAACCAAAAAGAGGAAAAGGAACTGTTTAGGGTGAAGCCCAAGGAGACAAAACTAGTGCTAACCAGACTAGATTGTGCAATGGAACACATCAGAAGAATGTACTGAAGGTGAGAGGTGGGTGGTTGTGAAGTGTTCTGGTAAGGGCACTGGTGCAACCTTGAACAGGATAGCCAAACCTGCCAGCCTGGTTCAACCGCATAAATTTTATTCAATGGGGTTTTAAATTTATTTATTTAATTCATTTTTATATTTGAAGACGTGGGAGGTTTTTTCCATTTTGCTTTGGTTTGCCATTATATGATTATTTTCATCTTAAAGGCCAGGAAAAAAAAAGATAATGAATCATTGCAGGCAAGATTTGCATGAGTAGATTTTTTTTTCATATGAGAATGGAAAGGCAACATTTATAGATGCACGCTGTGGTTCATGACGATAACACAGGCCACTGGGGTTTTTTGGAAAGACACTAGCAAGCTATGAAAGACAAGAAAAGAAATCTGAATGCTTGAAAAAAGAAAATATTTTTACTTAGTTTCCCACTTTCTAGTAATAAACACTACCAGTTTTTTTTAAAGATCCACATCTTAAATAGTAACAGCTACATCCTAAATATAAAATACAGTGTGCACAAACATAGAGCTCAATTAGGAATATAGAAATCACCGATAATGATACTACACTTTTAGACTGATTACAGAACTTGTATTTTTTTCTAAGAGAAAATTGGCTATTTATTGTTTATTAAGTATACTATGTGTAATATTTTTCCTTAGCTGCAGATGCATTGATTGATCAGAATAAATGAAATTATATTTTTTATTTTTACTGCATTATTAAGTCCCAAATTAATCTGGGACTGTACATCCCATAACATCACACCTTATAGAGGTCAATGTTCAATAATTACTTTTAAAAATTCCATACCTGAATGAAAAAAATAAAAATGAGGAACTTGTGGCTGCGTTAAATCACTGTCTCTTTCATGACACCTTCAGAGTCAGAAGGCCAGGAAAAGTTACCGTTTTCAAACCTAATGTTTCCATCTTTCACTTTGAAAATATTTTTTTCCATAACGTGAATGTGAAAACAGCATATCCCAGCAACCCCAGTAACCACAGTAAATGTCACAGGCAGAGGAGCACATATCATAAGCGATATACCTTATTAAAAAAGAATAGGTCATAGTGACTCAGAGGTTTGTAAGAGTACTCAGCACAGTAGCCTTTCTTTGCCAGAATCTACTCTTTGACAAAATTCAGTGTCCTCTGATTTTTTTCATCAGCTGTGTACAGCAAGTAATATTTAATGTTTTGCTTAAGTTCTCTGTCCTTGTATTTGCTGAGGTATACCGACAACAGAATAATAAATTGCAGATAAATTGCTGGGGCCTTCATTAACTATGTAGCAATTATTTCTGTTTAAATCTCCAGATTGCCTCCTTGTGATAACTTCAGACATACTCATTGAGACAGCCCCTAAATAAGTGTTGTACTTCTCATTTACCAAATTCCTTTACTTTGATTTTTTTCTTTATAACAGTCTAGTACTAAGCACAGTACCCATCTCTACCTGATTTTTTTTTTCTTTAAAATTTTCTTTCCTGAATCATAGTAGCAATCAAATGTTGAGGCATGAGAGGATTCCTGATTCCACCTCGATGATTATTTCAATGGATATTAAATATTTATAATCATCACCTGCCTACTGAAGTGATCACTGTCACCACTGGATCTAGAATGGCTGGTTGAATCGTGTAGAAATTAAATCATTGCTTTAAAATAATGGATGCCTCCATTGATTTCCCCTCCAAATCTAAAAATGTTCTTTTTAATTAAACCTATGTAGTTTTTTGGATGGTCAGAGAAATGGTACAGTGTAAGAGGTACTGTAACCCCTCTTAGAATTTAGTTCATTCTGCCACTAACTTTTCTGTCTCTCTAAGTAGTAACCTAATTCTTCTAAGAGTTAACGAGAAGTTTATCTTCTGTGAAATTATTTCTGATAGGGAAAAGGAGAGAATAAAATCTTTAATAACAGCTTCAGTGGAGCCTCTTTTCCCATGAAGGTTCTTTG
>VXBL01005125.1:1078252-1135067 GCA_013400195.1 Aramus guarauna | reverse complement strand
TGAAGTTTATTAGAAAAAAAAAAAAAAAAAAAAAAAGAAAAATCACAACTACTGAGACAGCACCTTCATACTGCCTGTCTTTTGGTGTGGATTTCTTGTGAGTTTCTTCAGCAATCATTGCTAGACTCTTGATGTATTAACCTGGTTCTTCCAGGAGGAGATAATCCAAACTGACTATTCACTACCTACCTGAAACCTATGCACCAGGACGCCCTGAAAGACTAACTATGAGCGTGACCTAACTTTTATGGTACCCATCCTAAACGAGAATCTCCATTTCTCCATCAGCATCACAGCACCAGGGAAAAGACACAAAATCTCCAAACCACTCTTACCAGAAAAAACAAAAGCCGGCTTTTCACAAGTGGTCTGGCAGACCAAAGATCTGACTTTCATCATAACTGATAGCAATAAAGCAGTGAAATCATTTAAACACTTGTTAGAAATTACCCGTTTACCAGCCTCATTCTAGGCAGCTCAATCATATCTATCGAAACAGAATTTGAAATATGTGCCCACAGTCACCTTGTTCCCAATTCTGAGGAGTCAAATTGCAATACATTGTATGGGAACACACTGAGCTAAAGAGCACAAGGGAGATTGCTGCTGGGAAGATACTTTGCAATCCAACAAAAATCGCAGCTTTCCATTTCCAGCCCAACCTGTTTGCAGCCAATAGTGTTTTACAGGTTTTTCTGCCGTACAGCAGAACCCTTGTATGAGCTGAAGTTTCCTACCACAGCTGAAAACAGACGGTGCGTTACACCATCAGCATCTTGGCTGATAGTTCGTATTTGCAATGAGCACCAGTTTTGCCCTTAACAATATAAAGAAAGATCTGAAAAAAATGTCTGAGATTGGACTTAGTTTTGGGTTTGGTTTGTGGTTTTTTTTTTACCCCCACTGGCAAAGGCACACCATTTCCACTCAGATATTAGAATTACCACCTTCAAACACAGATTTAGGATAGTGTTCCTAAGTTTAGTGATATGTCCTGTTGAAACAAAAATGAACAAACAATCAAAAAAAAGTATATAGAGACAAAAGCCTGGCAAAGAAAAGAAAATTGCCAGACAAAACAGAAAAGAGAGTTAAGAGAACAAGTGGATGCACTTGTGGTGTGTAGGGGAAGAGGAACAGAGACTGGGAAGCAGAGAGAAGTATTCCGGTGAGAGGAACGCAAAGGCAGTAACCACCCAGCACAGTCAGCACACCATACGCTGTGGGGGGAAAAGTTCAGGAAAGGGAATGTAAGCCCTAAAGATGGTTACAGACAGATTATCTCCCTTTCCAAATATAGACTTAGGACAGCAAGATAAGTTGGCACTGTTGGATAGAAAGAAACATATAAAAAGTTTTATATCTGTATTTTTCTGATAGACATTAAAAAAAAAAAAACATTTAATGTACTTTAGGGCATCAAGAGAAACTCAGATATTTATTCTGAAACAGATATATGTTTTCATGACTAATATGAATGGGATAACAGAAAAGGTCAATATGAAATACTTTCACCCATTTCCCTATACGTAGATTTTGACTGCCGAATATTAGTGCTAAATAATAAAAATGGACAAGAAAATTTGTAAAATGTTTAAATGAAGACTATTACCTGCATGTCTGTCATTAGAACAAAAGGCATGGAAGGAATAATACTGGAAATATAGAGATCTAAATTTAGTGCAGCTAGAAAAATCCTTAAAAATTAGGAAAAAGGCAGAAAACATTTTGAAAGGGATATGATGATCACTGGAGTATGTAAGAACCTAGAAAAAAAAAAAAAAAAAAAAAGAAAAAATACAGACTGAGTGCAACAATGCAGTTACCATACCTAAACCCTAACCTGACTTATGTCCAGGAGCAGGAATAGAAACATGAACACAGAGCTCTCTGTCCTGGAGCTGCGGTGAGGAATGTGCTGTCTCCCTAAAAATGAAGAGCATCACTACAGTGTATTCAAGGTGTTAAACGATACTAATAATCTTGTAAGGATCCATAATGCTCAGCCTAAACAGTTTTCTGGTCTTTGTTTTTAAGGCACAGCTTTTTTCCATTGATGACTTGAGCAACATCCTTTGTGGAGGATAGCAGCTAGGCGACAGATGGCTCTTGCAACAGTATAATCTCCGTAAGTTTAAGAGCATTGCATAAAGGTTATTTTCTTTTTCCTTTTTCTTTCTTGTCCTTTTTTTCTTCTTTTTTTTTTTTTTCTTAAGTCAGAACTGGGAAATGAGGGAAGTGAGTATAATTTTTAACATTGGCAGATTGTTTTCCTTTATGTAAACAGCCCCAGGGGATTTGTTGAGACACAGTATTCAAACAGATTTATTTTCATAATAAATGAGCTTTTAAATTATTCTGGCATGTTCAATCACACAAACAAGTTTTTCTCAATTCAGAAAAACTTCTCAGAGTCTTTTCAATTCATTTTTTCTTGCACCAGAAAATAACCTTACTTTTCTACTCAAGTAACTCTTATTTGCTTTTTTCCTGAATCTTGTGATTTCATTTTCATTTATGTCGCCAGCCAATCCTATCACTAGGATTTAGAGATTTTTTTTAAACATTTCATGGTAATCTTGATAATGTATTTATGATGCATTGAATCCAGTCCTAATGAAGGTTTGTTTTAAAGAAATATAAACAAGAGGGACTTGTTCTCGTCTAATGCAATTTGGCAGGAGAAACTCCCATAAAGAGGAAATGAGCTGTCCCATGGTTAGCGTACTGGTCTGGAACTCAGAAATTCCTGGTTTAGTTCCCTGTTCTGCTGTAGACTTCCTGGATGACCTTAAATAAAACTCTCTCTGCCTCTGATCCCCATGTGTAAAATGAAATAATACCTGTTCCCTGGTTAACAGATGAAGGAAAATGAAACACAGCTGAAAGGAGCTCAGTGTCTGTCAGCCCAGTTGAGCCATTCTTATTCGGATTGTGGATTTGCTCATGCTCCCATTTCGTCTCTATCTGAAGTTTTCTTGTATGAATGGACCTTTAACCATTTAGCAAATGTCTTTCCTGTCCTTTTTTCACCCCAGTAATCTTTTCCTGTCTTTCCTCTATTCTCTATCCATCCTCGACTGCCTTATCCCTGCCTGTTGCATGTGTCTTCTTTCATCCCTGAACCAGCACCCGTCACTGACACCTGCTTTCAGGTACAAAACCAGCTACAGTTATAGTCTAATCAAGGCAAATTACTCACTCTGTTCTTCTTCATGAGCTTCTGGAAACTATAACGTACATAAGACCAAAAAAAAAACCACCTTTAAACCACTCTCAAATTCTACCTAACCTAATGCACATTTCACCCTGGATGCTAGGGACAGGATGTTCTTTCCAAGACAGCCCAGGACAGAGTGCTTAGAAACCTGCAGCTTGCAATGTGCCATGATAAAATGGAAACCACGCAACTTTTGCACTGTAGAATTATTTCTTTTAAACACTATTAACAATATATATGCTATTAATACATATAGGACTTTTTATAATATAACATAAAGAGAATTCTTACAAAGTGTTACCACCGAGAGATGAAAGAAATATCCAGAGTAATTAGCACTTTCAAAAGTATTCTTTGAGAGAAATCAAAGGAGCTTTAATAAATGAAACTACTGAAAACCAGAGAGTTGATTTAAAATAATAATAATAATAATAACAACAACAACAACAGTTTACATTGTAATCAAATGTAAGACTATCCTTTATAAACCCAGCTACTTTCATTCTGAGGTTACCAAGGAAATAAAACACAGATTCTCCAACACCTATTTTGGGAAGAAAAAAAAAAAGGAAATCCAGACTCAAGAAAAACATTTTGTTCTAGTATAGGCTTTGATCCATGTCCATGTATGACTGGTTTTTGGGGTGTTTTTGACATTCCTAATCCCAGCTTCAAAGTTGTTGTAACTGTTAGATCTATTAGCCAAGTATGTACCAAAGGTTGTACACGTTACTGCCAATGGAGTTCAGATTTATAGCGGAAAGTGATGTCTCAGACCAAAGGTTAATATTTCTAACAATCCTATCATACTAGATTAATATATTCCAACTCTGTCTCAGGATGATCAAATTCTTTTTACAATATATTCTTGCTGAAAAAAAAATCCAGAGAAAGCTTAAGAATAATGCCTCCCAGAGTTTCAACAGTTACATTTAGAGGTGCGAATATAAATCAACATAGCTTGCCAAGAGTCTGTTACAGTATTACCATTCTTTTTTGCTTGCATTGTATGTAAGGGCACATTGAGGTTTCATGTGACACTTTCCATGAGTTGCATATTTAATAATTCTGCATTTCAATTTTGAAGTTATAGATACTAATCTATTGGACATCATCACTCACCTTTTTTTGGTAAATGTGATTCAACATGCAATGCCATCCCCCCAAAAAAACCCCAAAGATCCTAAATCAAGATGTTTCAATGAACCAATATGAAAAAGAACAACTTCAGCTGCCTCATCTGGAGTGATTAAACACAAAAAAAGTCTCTGACTATTCTCTCTGCAAAGAGACATCAATTCTATTCTTAACCTCTCATTCTCCTGACCAAAATCCCACTGTGCATATTTTGCACAGCTCGCTATAGTAGGCAGGAGGCTTATATTTGGTTCCACATTATTCTACTTAAAGCAACATTTATCCTCAGTTTCTACTTTGGTATAGGATTAAATGTTTGCTGCAGAAGACAAAGTTTTTAAAGGAAACTATCCAAATTATAGTGTTAGGCAATTATTTATATTGCTTGCCTTTTAAGATACTACCTATTTTAGACAGCAGGTAATTAGACAAACTATGAAGCTAGAAATCTATTCTGTTTTCTGTTCTATGCACTAAGATTAAAATCCACTCACAAGATGGAAAAGTTATGATAGAATAGTCAAATTATTCTCTTGGCTTTTTGTGAAAAAACAATATTGGAGCACTTAAAGAAAAGATACTGCAAGTATACTGAAAAAAAAAGAAAAAATCCCCTATATTTATTTCCACTGCATCACACTTGATTTCACTTTTAACAGTGAAAATAGGAAAAAAAGCAGAGACTGATAGACTTCATTTGAATTACAGTAGCATGACTGTAGGAAGGAAAAAAATAAAAAATAAACTAATCATGTAATTTACTTTGAGGGCAGAAAGTTTAGGACTTAGGACTGAGTAAATCATAACCAAGTAAACGGTGATGAGTCGGTATTACCACATTGCCCTGCCAGTGTATTCTGAGCCTGATCTGATCACCTGTAGAGAAAGGAGCTCAGTCCAATCCTTGCTATTTTTTGTAAAAATAACAATAAAGGTGTTAGGGACAACTAATACTAGTGAAGACTAATTGCAGCTGAAAACCAGAGTACAACAATCAAATGGAGTCCATTATGTTGCACTCATATCCCAACTGGTTTTGGCATTGCCATTATAAAATCAACTGAACTATTGACAGGAGAAAAAAAAACTCCACAACTTCAAAAATTACCAACCCAACTCTTTCCCAACCATTTATTTTCTTTGATTCTCCTTACATAGTGATTTCTCATCTGCCAAGAACTAGTGACAGTAATCTATATAGTACATGTAGAGTGAAGCATGTGACACTTGGTGAGCTGGCCTTTCTTCCTTTTTTTTTAATAAAACTATTTTCACAGGAGAGGCTAAGATAAAAACTTGGAGAAAAATGATCATCTCAATCTCTTAAGACAACCTTTTCTCTGTAAAAAATAGCTTGCAGTGTAAAGCTTAGGTGAGGATTAGTTTGCAGGCAGTTTCAGAGAAAAAGAAGTTGCAGTTTCCTCTCCCCGTGCCTCCAGTATAATTGTGCAGCACCACTTTGTAGCAAAAATGTGGGAATGGGAAGGCAGATGGAAAGTGGATAATGCTGTGTCAGGACCTCATATCTTACAGACTAAGTAGTATATACAAAGCTGGAGTTAATGCTGTGAAACCAATGCTTGCAAACGTGTTTCAGCTCAGTACCCAGAGTAGCAAGCCTGCCAGCACAGCCAGGGCAGGGCGATAGGTCACCTTCAAACATTTCAATATGACCATCAAATCAGCACCACAAAGACCCACTTGTTTCGAGAAATTTCATTTCTCTACGCTATAAGATTCTCTTAGCTGACTAATTTTTTTATTTTTTTTTTATGAAAGGTTTCCCAGAAAGCGTGGCTACTGACTGACTCACTGTTCTACACAGAACTTCTGCACCAGGTTTTGTTTTCTTTCAACTGCATTCCTTGCTGTTGAGAAAACCTGAATGTGATCTGACAATCTGGACTTGGAAATGAACGAAGTGGGTCTGGTGGGAAGTCTATATTATGTCTTCCAGTGCTTCAAAAGTGTAATTCGGACTGTTAAATTTTTCAGTGTAGCCTTTCTAAAGATATGCAGCATCCAGTTATGGCTTTTGGCTGTAATTTCTGTATACTAAAAAACCCATAAAATAACGTCTATAAAAATAATATTAATATTGATGATTTATGAAAAATTACCCCTGGACTGACCATAATGGTCTAACATAAAGATGACACATTTAGCCTACGCAAAAACATCACCTTCTAACTTTACTTCATATTCTTTACTGCATCCTTCATTTGAGCTAGTCTTGGCAGGAATGTTCCACTTAATCCAGGCTGAATTCACCAGGTAACTGCTTTAACATTGTTCCTGTGGCTACAATGCAAAATAATATTATTTGTATCCATTTAATTGGGTTGCCAACATATCAAGTGACAGCTTGAGATAGTGGTGGGCTTGAAGAGGACGAGGAAGAAGAGGGGGCCGGATGGGCAGTGCATCCACAACCAGCACCTGAGCAAGGTATTTCCATCTCTCCATTGCCACAGCAGATAAAGGAAATCGCAGTTATTTAATTTGTGCTTGGACAAAGGAGAATGGATTTTTTCAATTCCTATTTTGCCCCTGAGAATCAACCACCTCAGAAGTAAATGCACCATAAGGAGCAGAAGAAACCACAGACTCTACTTGGCTCTATGGGAGAGGCGACATGGGTTTTCCATCACACGTCTGACTCCTTTTGCAATAAAATTCTCATTCATCTCCCTAAATCATATTTGTGTTGGATAGTTTCTAACAGCACTATTTCCATTCCTATTCTCTACTGCATTAATGTAATACAAGCATGAAAAATTATTTGTCTGTCTTTCATCCGGTCTCCTTCTCCACATTATATTTGACCTTCAGTAGAGATGTACCTGATCTGGAAATCCCAGTTGAAGTCACTGAAGCTCACACCGGCTGGAAGTGGTAACTCTGATGCTGACTTCAAGTATGAAGCCTTGGTTCAAAAAACTGCTGACTTTGAACAAGTTTAAAAACTGTCATAACGTTCTGATCTAAATAATGTGAGCAGCAGGTTTAATAAGAAGTGAATACTATCCTGAACCAACATGTGTGTATCAGCTAGGAACAGATCACTTTCTATATCCATAACTGACCTTCTAGCACTATTTCTACACACAATCAAATGAAACTCTGAATGCCAAATAATATCAACTTTTAAGAGACTCTGATATGAATTCAGATTGAATTCAAGTGTATCAGAAAGAAAGAAATACATCTAAACCAGCAAACTACCTGGTTGCTTCTCTGAGCTTGCTTTGATTTTGATCTATAGCTTCACATTTCACGCTCATTTTCGGATTCAAAGGCATAATCCTAACAAGTTCCTCTGCAGCTGATGTTAAAACAGAAACCATGTAAATAATTGATTTTTTATTTTTTTTTTTTTGCTTTGGTTGCCAACAGAAAAAAAAGTTAGTGGTTATTGTTTTGGATCCATCCCAAACTGAAATCTTTCCACATACTCAGCTGATTAAGACAGATGATTTGAGATTAAACAAAACATTTCATTGAAGCAGAAACAAATCAGACATACTTAAAAATGCCCGCAAGCCAGAGTCAGAAAGCAATCAAGAAAAGAAAAAAAAAAAAAAAAAAACCACTTTATGTCCCTGACCCTACGTACCAAAGGTGGTGATGCTGTTGCTCTTGGACCGCAGATGACTGACAGGCGGTCCAAGGATCGCTCCCGTGCCAGGCCTGGCTACGTGAGGGAGCAGGGCTGGCTTTTGCGGGAACGTGCTGGCTGCATCCTCTGAACCCTTCTCTAGAAGAAAGGCGCCAGCTGTGGCCAACCCTGCTAGCCTGGATCAGTGACAAGTGACACGTGCAGCCTCAGGGAATTGTTGTCAGCTCCTGCCCCTGAACTTCTTTCAGAGTTTCCTGTCCCCAGATTTTGAGTTACAGCCTTTTTGTCCTTGATTACACAAAATAAGGAACATAGCTCGCAATGACAAGTTTCACCTTTTTCTGTTGCAAAATCATCCAAAATATGGATTACCTGAGCATTAAGACTATCCTGTTCCTTCCAAGAGTAAATTAATTTAACTCCAGGTCTTCATTCCACAAGTAGATGAGGGCAGTAGACCAGCACATCATGAGACCAAACCTTGTTCAGCAGCGTTCAGTTTTATGAATGCCATCCAAATCTCTTCGTTAATCAAATTCAGGTATCAAATGTTTTCTGGAGTTATTACAATAGTTTCCTGGGACATATTTTTCTTCATCTTGTATATCTGAAAGTACATTTTGAGTACATTGGTTCACCAAAAATACAAGTCAGTCAAAGCTATTAAAAAAAAAAAAAAATCACACACATCTTTCATTCTGCTGGGGTTTAATGTAAACTATGTGTTATAGTCCAGGTTTTCTTAAATGTTTTTCAGAAGATACTTACATTTCCAAATTATTTCATGCTTTTGGTTTTTTTGAAAAAATTTTGGATGATCGCATTGAAACTCCTCCTGAAAAAATAAAATAAATCAATCTTTAAGTATAACTATGATAATCTTTTTTCCTCTTCCTAAACAACTTTTTCTTGAGAAGAAGAGTCTTGAATTTTAACATATAAATTAATGACCACATAGACAAAACTTAATGCAGTTAGTAAGACCGGTAATGGAACCACCATCCACGTGAAGTACACGTGTGAGCCACCAAAAAAAGAGAAAGGTTAGTACATCTGTTTTTTCAACACAATAAAAGACACTGTTCTTTACTGGTCACTCCTTTTAGAAGTACTTCTGACAGCCAAGTTTTGTCAAACTGTTGAATTTAATAAGAACAGGGGAAATTGTATTTTCAAACTTCGCTTACCACTCAAAGTGAAATGCAGATGTTTAACTCACCACAAACAGCAACATTTTGTTTATTTAACAAAGAGCTTGAGGACTCCATGTGCCTCATCTGGAGTCACATTGTACGCTCCTTTCTGAGGCAACTCCCGCTGATGTCAAACTCTCCTGGCTTGTAAATTTGGCTTGATGCTAGCTGTGCCGCGCTGATTGAGCAGTGAGGCTGCAGGCCCGTGAGTACAACAAGGTACGCCTGCCCATCCACAGATAGCAGTCGCCTAAAAATAACAGCAGGGACATGAAGGAAAGAATTAGAATTTCTACAGGAGGTTCAAACTGCTTCTGCTGGTACAAGGGATAAATTAATTTTTCTCCTTCTGAAATAAAACTCAGCAGCAATTCAGAGTTGCTTAATTAGAATTATCTGAGGATAAGTCAAAAGGCACAAAACAAGTTGACAGTTGTAAAAAAGGCAGGCAAATTTTCCATCGCATTTCACCTATTGGAGTTTTTGTGTCCCGTTTCTCCTGTAGATTTTCTCTTAAAACCTTACGTAGAAAAAAGCAAGTCCTACTCACCCTGCTTCCTTTGGACAAACTGCTTCTGTTCAGAGGCCAAAAGTATATGAATTGCACATTCTACTTGTTTCTTATTTATTCCCCATGTCTGTCTTCAGCCTGGAACCTTAAGCTACCGAAAATAAATGCTAAGTGAGAGGAAAATGCTAGTGGGATTTTCATCATTTAAAATAAATGAATAAATGGCCCTTGATCCGGACAGCCTCCAACTACCCAAAGCATTTCTGCAGCGGTGTACCACACCGGTCGAATATCGGGCATTAGTCCTGCTGAAGTGTATGGAAAACATTAACAAGGTGATTACGCCACTTCACGACTGTGAAGGTCAATTACCAGGATTACATTCCTAATTCATATCCCCTTACAAAGGAGCTGAGAGTAAAGCAGAGTAGGAAGAGACTCTCCGGTACAGCAGCAAGTGAATGCATGCTGGAACACTGCAAGCTTTTGGTTTTGCTTTGCACATAACGGAAACGTTGCTTAAGAGTTGTTGAGCAATCTCCTGTAAGGAAATTTGTGATTATGAGAAACCTTTTCCTAAGGGATTTTCTCTGTTTTGGAAGATGTTACGTGCTTTGATTTGTGAGGTGTTTAAACTTAAAAATGCTTGGGGGTGGGGGTAAAGGCTTTTTTATTTGAGTGCTTGGTTGTTTGGGCATTTTTGTTTGTGATTTTTTTATGTGCTCTAAACCCAATAAACAGTTATTTCCCTAATATTTTTTCCCCAAAGAGAGGTAGCTTCTCTTTTCTTATGGTCTCCTCAACTGCACTGATAATCCACAACCCAGCTTGAGGTGCATATTTGTACATTGCCCAGTTTCAGGCACTTTTGGGATGCCACCAGGCTGCAGCTGATTCGGAAACAGATTAAGTCACTGGAACCCTTTTCCCTGACCTCACAGGGCTGTGGGAAGCTCTGTGAAGATAATTTCATTAATCTAGTAATTTCCCTTGTGAACGTCACCAGGAAAGTTGAAGCACAGAGGTATTAAGGTCGCGCACTAGAAATAACAACAGGTGCACTCTCAAAGGGTTAGGAAACATGCCTCAGGCGGTCCTTCTGGTCCCCTCTCCAGCTCCTCATGTTTTGGGAAGCTAATTATTTTTGGGGGGGGGTGGTTGGGTCTTTTTGTCACTAGAGATGGCAAAGTCCCATCTGGGAATTGTCCCACATGAAAACTGTTTAAATGGACACACTTTTACTTGGTCTGACAAGTGCCTCCTCACAATGCGGCTAATCCTCTGCTTGCCACATCCCAGAGGCAGCGTCCAATTAATGGCAATTTAATAAACGTAAGTTTCCAGTTATGTTTACACAAAAATTGCAAAGCATTTTTTACCTCTCTAATTGTTTCAATCCCTTTCTTTCCAATAGGAAATAGCGTCCATAGCATCCTTCCTTTCTAATAACACAGCAGAGCTCATAAAACAGTAAATAAACTCAGTCTCTTGTCTACTTGGTAGGAAAAAAGATATTGGCCTGCTGCCATCTTTTGGTTACACTCTACAGTAATTGACATCAATCAGAGCTTGTTTTCTTAACCAAAAACAGGAATAAAGTATTCTCAAGACATTTGTGAGTTTGTTGTAATAATGGGAATTCTCTAAATAAAAACAAATCCAGGAACATTTTCTCTGCACTCACTAAAGTTTCAGAAGCAACATCAGTCTATTTGCACCATGATCTATAGGAAGGCCTGCCCCAGGCAGCAGAATTTCAGGACACCCGAAAACAAACAGTAGATTTTAGATTTTATTTTTTTTAATTAGAGACTCATCACTAGATAACTTGCAATCCTTGCTTTTGCATTTCATTCTTCACTGTATGAAACTATTTTATATTTCACTGTTTCCATGAATATGTAGCTCCATGTTCTGAAGTCCTTACCAATCTGTCCTTATGACGCTTGAGACTTACCATGCCCTCGCAGACTTGAATTGTCAGAAGCCTTGAATGCTGACTTCTCGGATCCATCCAAGTTAAATGGCAACACGGGGACAGAGTTAGAGACTGTAGAGAGAGTAAGCACATGCTCCCCATTGGTTTTATCTTTACGTCAGCTGATGAGCAATGACTAAAACTGCAAGCTTCTATCACCGCTCCAGCTTTCTCGGACTGTAAATACATCCACAGCTGTTTCATGTAGGAGACCAGAACACAATCGATGCAAGGAATACAGTTTACAAACAATTTAGCAGCTGAATAAGTATAGCTTGCAAATTATCCTGCCAGCTGGAGCGTTTCAGAAAGTGATCAGGAAGAGATACACAAAACTACTTCTCTTAATTTCAGTGAGAAATCAAGATGAGAGCCTCCTACTTCTTGGCAGTCCTTTTATAAACAGTAGAAGATGTAAAAAAAAAGAAATTATTGCAACAAAGCTGTGGTTTCTTGAGATTCTGTGATAATTCCTCTAGTCCACACTATCTGCAACTGGAATTTCACTGTACAGGGATAGAACATGTCTTTTCATGCTCAAGGTGCAGAGTATTTGCCACTTAGCCTTTAGCAATATATAACCCACCATGCACCCACTGGGCAGCTCTGATTCACCTAGAGAGGTACATGTATGTGGCACATAGGTTCTAGTTAGCTAGCTAAGATAGTATCCCAGTTAAATGTAGGCACACGTGGCCCCCTGAGACTTCTTTTGCACCCAAAATCAGCAGAAGGACAAATAAGTTAACATCATTCAGTGCATAAAACTATTGATATCATTATGGGGCAGTTGAAAAGAATGGATCAATGCCAAAAGCATTTCAATCTTACCTTTTTAGTGTACCTGGAATATGATGGGATTAGTTTTATTACTGTTTTTAAATATATATGTTAAGTTAGTGCCCAAAGGTACTAATCTAATCAGTAGTGGAGATGCTCCTGTTTGGTAGTGCATAAACACAGGTTACATCCTGCCAGGCTTACAGTCCATTTCATCAGGACATTTTTACTTCATTCATGAAGCTATAAAATGCAGTAGATTAACTAAACCCTTATGTTATTAAAGAGGCATCTGTGGCACACAGGTCAGAAATGGCAAACAGTGCTACAGTCAATGATACACAAGCACAAATAGAATGGCCATAGCTGTGGAACAGCCTCTGGATACCAAAACGAGTGAAGGTACAGAGAGTGACCTGGAGGAATTAGGGTAAGAGGCAGGGGAACGTTTTGCCTGGACATAAAAAGCGTTCTCCATCACCAATTAATGCTCCTCTATCTATCTGGAAGCTTCCCTAAAACTGACATTTAATTTCAAGGCTCATAAAATATGTTTATTTCTAGGTAATTACTTTCTCTAGTAATAAATTTAATAGTAATAAAGTTAAATACAGCAAAATAACTTTAAATATCAAAAAAAGTTAGTAGAAAACAAGCTTTCATATATGGCTCTAGATACAAAGCACTGCTCTATCCCAACCTGTGTGGAGATACAGAATTCACTCAAAGATAGGTCTTCCACAGAAAAAGGCCACCATGTCTTTAGGGAAAAACAGACTGAAAATATTTGCAATATATATTACAGTCCTATAATATGTTAGTTGTACTTATTTCAGTGTATATAAACTCATATATTTAAAATATATAACCTACCAGATCCATTTGATGGCTGCACCGAGTATACACGCAACATGTCCCAGCCAGACCAAGGTGGTTGTTGATATGCAAACAGGAGAGAATTCCAGATGTAGATGCCCATGCCCAGTAGCAACACCGGCTGTTAGAAAATAACATCTTCACCATTTTGAACCGGGCAAAATCTGTGGTATGATGATTAAGGAAACGAAATAAAGATACTTGCAGTGGAGTTTTCACAGTGTCATTTCTCAGGGTATAACCGTGCTTTTTATAGTTGAGAAGAGTTCTACCAGTGAAAGATCAGAAGTTTGATGCAGCAGCTTGAGACTGCAAAGGAATAAACAAACAGTCCACACTCACTGTCAGGCTGTGATATGTTGTTACAGCGCATCACACTCAAAGAGTGGAAAACAGACTTGCTATTAATTTCAAACTTAAAGTAGGACAAGTCGAATTCCTCTCAGTAAGGAATGAATCCTTTAATGTTGATTTTCCTCTTTAATTGCAAGGTTCTGGGAAAGATGTCTAGGAATTTTCATAGACAACAGTAGAGGCCTTTACATATCAAAGTGGCCCTTAATTTAAAGTATTATTTAAAGTATTACTCAACCGGCACTGCAGAGATTACATTTGCTTTAATATCAGAGTGTGTGCGGATTTCCTCATTGTGCCATTCTGCACATCCACAAGGTTCTCGCTGGCCACAGCTGATACGATGGACTATGCCTTCGGTGTGGAAATGAGCTTGATGTATGTTTAATACAAGAAATTAGACTGGGCACATAAGCACTAGTTCGGCTCCTTCCCCACCTACTTTCCTCCCTCTATATCTAGAATTCATAGATTCCCTCGAAGATTTTGGCTCATTTGCCTTCATTTGTAAGAAAGTAAATACAGGTGTGCATCAGTTATATGTATTTCATGTGAGAAGTTCTCTTGCAAAGGGTGTTTGAACCTGTGAAGTTTGAGTTCCTGGTAGAAACTCTCTTCTTAGATAAAGTTCAAGGTTAAGAGCAAGGTTTGCCTCTTTGTAGATTGGGATACTGGAGATGGTTTCTTTCAGTTTATTCTTTCCCACTGACCTGAAAAATAAGAAGCAGCTTCTGAATCTAACCCAACCTGCAACAGCGTACATACAGCTGCAGAGCAAAACCGCTCATGTTGGTTGGTGGCCAAGAATAAAAAGGAAAATGGAAATTATTCCACCTACATCCCTCAAAGTACTTAGTTTTTGTGGAAACCTTTTCCTATATGAGATGCTTTCTTCTGCTGATTTACTGAGAGTAAACCACAAGCATCAGCAAAGTGGTTTTTGCCATGCTATGAAATCACAGTGATATACAATGATCTAGGAACAAAACACTGTCTAGGAACAGAAAGCAGTATACAAACTTCAGAGCTCTTTCTGACCACAAGTGAAAACCCACATTTCTTCCTGGTGACAGCGGTGTTATGCATCTGTACTCACAGAAATGTGTAAGAAACAACTGTCAAATTTGGCTGACTTAAAAGCAAACACATCCAAATATAGGGGGTGGGAGGGAAGAAAGGGGAGAAACACCTAAACACCTTTAACTGTTGAAAGTACTAAAAAAACATCAGTCCTACATGTTCCTGAATTATATGTCTGGTCTCAGTTAACAGAAAAATGAAAGGAAATGGAGTTTGGGAGGACCACAAGCAGTCATCTAGAACTTCATCCTGTGCACCAGCTCCACGGTGACTCAGAGCTGTGTGTCTCATCTAGCAAAGCTTTCCTAGCAACATCCTGGAACAGAGAGCTGCTTCCTAAGATATCCCAGTCATGACCTAATTAGTTCTGAGCTTGCTAATTCTAAGATATTTTGATTGAATTGTTCAGCTATTAAGAGCAGAATTTCAGCTGTGAGCTGAATGTTACCTACCTCCACCAAGCAATTCTTCTTTTCAATCCTCCATCTTTTAAATATGAGGGTGTGCCAACCTCTGGAAACCAGTTCTGTCAGAAAAATCAGGAACGAAGCCCCAAGAGTGCTAGTGAGCACAGCATGCAGCCCTTTCACAGAGTCAGGGCTGTTTCTTGCATCAACTTGAGTGAACGAGGGGGTTTTTTAACACAATCCTGTGAGCAGACTATACTGACGCTTTCAAAATGTCCCAGAGAATGCCACTGTATCTAAAGGATGCCATTAATATTGCACTGTGAGAGTAAAGGAAAAGAAAGAAAATGAAGAAATAAAACTGCAAAACAAAGGAATATGGAAGAAAATTACTGCCAGAGGAGGAAGTATTAGTAGACCACATTCTTTCCCACTCCATTCTGAGCAAAGCAAGGTCTTCTGTGCTCTTTTCCAGCAGTGACTGCAGAACCACAATGCATCTGCCACAGCTGGGCTCCTTGGAGCTGGTCAGTATTTGGGGTGGGAACACAATGCAGCAGAAGGCAAAGGGGAGATGACAGGAGCTGACCAAGCATCCTGCACTACCGAAATTCAAGGCTGCTGAGCAACCCCAGGTTGAGCCTTCATCTAATTCAGACCAAAGGCTGCAGCAGCCTCTGGAGCAGAATACAAACAGTCAGAAACACCGTGATGTTATCATCATCCCTCATCTTCCAAAAGCATGTGTGCGGCTACTGCTCCCTCACACGCACTCTCTCTCAGCACCGTGTAGCAGACCTTACTGGTAACGCACCGAGAAAGGAGATGCTCCAAAGACAGACCATTGCACAACAACATTCCACTTATGTGGTACTGATCAGATGCCAATTATGTATCATTAAGTATTATGTTTGGATAGTAAATCGGGCAGACTCAGCTAAAATAACACAGCTTGTTTTACTAACTCTTTATGTAAATAAAACTATTGTACTGTTCCTATTCTATACTCATTGCTTCTCCCTATGGGCCAGATTCTGCCTTTTCTCTACTCAGTAGAAACCAATTTCATAAGTTTTTCATTAGTTTCACAATGTACATTTCACAACATACAATAGTCACAAATTTGACCTTTCTCCAGCCATTTTCTGCAAAAAATTCTCTCATTCTCTGTGACATACGACCATTTCTTCATCACTTTCCCTGAAGGTAGAATAAAAAAGATACAGATCATATGTCATTTGCTTCCAGATATACGAGATGTTCCCCAACTCCTAAATACACATGAAGAATCCAGAAGGACCAGTGATGCTGTTGTGGGCTATCAAAGTGCAAATGGAGTCCAAAGTCAGTGCAAGCTGTAGGTACATGATATACTGACCAACTTTGTAACTGAACAACTACAGATCAATGGAAAACAATATCCAAGTAAATTTATATTAGGAAGTCAGTCACTAGTAACTATTACCAAACCAAGAAGGTTCTCATACATTCCCCAAAAAATCAAGAGGCATGGATATCTAATATCTGTACTAAACATTTTATCCAAATCTTGTCTAAAAAATGAGCATAGGTGGCTTTTTTGGGGGGCTGCCTTTATTTACATGAGTCAGCAGGTTGGATCAGCCAACCAATACAGGAGCCTTGCCTATGCAGATGTGCAGATAGCACATCTCTTGCAACGAAAAGAGTGAGAGTAGCTTGGGACTTTGTTATTCTGACATCCTCTAGGAAGAAAAAAAAAAAAAAGGCACAAAATTATGTAGAAGTAATCCAACCATCAGATACAGGACTGAGAAAGAGCATGGTGATATTTCTTCAGAAAGACACTTGTAGCGGAGGAGAAACGAGATTGCAGTTCATTTGCTTTGCATTGTGCTGCTCACTTCCATGGCTTGTAATGGCAGAAGAATTCATTCCACCAGGCACATGTCCTACTACTTGCAACTTCTTACAACGTCGTCACTGCAGCCACCTGGGGAATAAGTAACTTACTTGAACACGGAACAATTGTAAATTAGCATATAGTAGCCAAGCACGGCAGTAACACACTAATAACTATCTGTTTCCCTGTCCCAGTTACTGAATTCCTGAGGGCAAGCAAAATAGCTTACAGCTGATGGAGGTCTGAAGGCTGCATATGAATCATTCCCTGTCTCTTGAGCATCCTGAGTCATCTTCATTGTGAACAAAACAATGTAATTTATTTATTGCCCATCACTGTAGCATCTGGGTGCCATGCAGAGTTTAAAATCAATATGCTGGCAGGCGTAGTGGTACAGCACAGGCTATAGACTATGTCAGATGGTCGTTAGATGTCATTGTTGTTAGCACCAACTTTTTTTGCTTTGCTTTGTCTTCTGCTGCTGCTGCTGTCCGTCTGGCAGTTGTAGTAAGCTGCTGAATTTGTCCTTGCTTTCCCATTGTTTGAGATTCTGGATGAAGTCAGTGACTATGCAGAGCCAAGAGCTCAGCCTTGCAGATAAGCAGAAAGCAAGAGCTGGGGAAAATGGTACGGGAGTTGTTGGGAACGTAGCTCCAAACGCTGTCATGTTATCAGCTACCATTTTTATATCATCAAAGCCAGTTTCCAGTTTCTTTTTATTTCAGTGATTTCCAATGCATTTACCTTTCACCAGATAATGCCATTATGCATTTAGTGATTCACATGATTATGTGAGTAGTTAGAGCTGCTTTTTCTCTAAACAAATCCTTCTGCATTTCCTTTGGCAATGCTTCTCTCCTATGTAAACAAAGACGACCATGTAGAGAACATTTTACTTACTAAAAAAAGGCAACACACCATACCAAGAATGGATTTCAGGACTTTTTCCCAATTTGACATCTTATTAATTTTTATTTGTTGGGTTTAAGCTTCACAGCATTCAGATTTCCTGTCAGCTAAGATATATAATTCAAGGTAGAGATGTCTTTAAAAAATGTGCTAAGTATCTGCAAAATTCAGCAGCAAAGAACAATAGGACAGTAACCTTTACAACATTTCTAATAGTTCTTGCTTCTAGCAAGTCTGAAATTTAATAATCTCACCAACTTTCAGTAGCTCACATACTTGGGGTATCTGAATTTTGGAGTGCTCTGCATGAATATTTATGATTTGTTTCCAGAACTGCTCAATCCTGCTGAGTTTAATGGAAATCTGTATTACATTCAAACATGTCAACAGATACTCCAGTTAATCAGACATACACACATTTGAAAACTCAATACACTCCCAGCTGGAGGATACTAAAAAAATTTGGATGTACAGTCATCCAGTCCTCAGAAGAGATGTTGAAAATCCACAAATATGAGGCCACTGGAAATGCTGTATATGCAAGTAATGATTCCATACATAGAAAATTCAAGAAATCTTACTGACTATTCTCTGTGATTTTGAAGCCTGGAAATCAAGCAACTATTTAAAACCATTGAGCAAAACCAGAATTTCAACAACAACAGAAAGAATCTTGTGAGATTCATGACGGGAATTTTTTGCATATTTTTTTTCCTTTTCATTTTCTTTTCTCCTTGCTTGCTTGCTTTAAACAGCATGGTCCCCATTCTCACACAATTTATTACAAAAACCTAAAAGCCAAAAGGTTATCCTGATTATCTTAAGAGCTTTAAAAGGGCACCCAGAAAAATCACAGCTGGAGGAGCCCTGAACTTCCTGTGGAGAAATGGCAGCAATCGGGAAAGAAACTGCATTGGCAGATAGCTCCATTAAATCTCTAATTTCTGTTACCCTGTGAATACATCATTGTTTAACTTCTCTCTCAGAGGGGAGTAGAGGGCCCTAGTTGTAAGATTTATTTGTTTTAACGGCTTTTGTCTGCATTTAATTCTGTTAGCACACAAAATGTAATAACACCTGAAGCAACTGTCGCCCTTGGTCCTAAAGGCAGTATAGGGATAACTGGTTGGAAATAAATTTTTCTGTAACAAACTATTAGGCAAGGACATGAGAAACAGAGATTTCTTGAGAATACCTTATACAGACTGTTCCATCCTTTCATCAATGTGTCTCACATGAAGGTAAAAAAATACATAGAGAGCACATCAAATGAACATGATTTCAGAAGAGACTTCTGGCTTACAACCAGCTGTTTCACACAGCAAGTTCTCACTTACTAACAAGCATCAAAGCAAGGGTTACCACTGTGAACCTAACGCTGGATAAGTAATGTCAGCAAGAAAGGCTTCATCAGCATGTCAAAAATTTAATCCATTCAAACTTCCATCAAGGTAGATAGGGGGAAAAAAATTCCCTGATCTCTCTGCTTAAGATGCAACCATTCCATGTTCCTGCACTCCAAAGGTTGCCAAGGGAACTGGGGGAAATGGAACAAGTTAGAAAGCGTGGTAACAGAATAAGTACGTAAAGAAAGAATAAACTACATTTTCCTTAATGATTCCCACCAACTCTATCAGCATTCCCTGTCTAGACGTAAGATACCCAGTAGCAGAGAATTGTTTCTCTGCACATCTCTATCCACCAGCTTCCTCCTTCCTTTCCAGATACTCTGCACATCTCTATCCACCAGCTTCCTCCTTCCTTTCCAGATACTTGCAGCTTGGACCAGCAGTGATCAATGCAGTTCAAAGGCTTCTCTGCAGCCGTTCACAGGGTGCTGCATGCATGGGTGCTACCACATCATCCAGTTTCACAGTTCATTAAGGAGTGGTGCAGATGCAAAATCTCTAGAATAGTCTCATTGCTGCTGCTCTCTCATCCATTATCTATCTATGAAGTGGGCATGCTTGGGGTCCCTCTGCAGAATCTGACCTCTGCAAAATGACCTCCTTCAGCCTCTGTTGTGCTCCAGGGGAACATTATCCTCAAAATCCAAGAACTTTAGACGACCCCACCAGAGGACTGTTCCTAGGCATGCACAGCTCACCATGGCTATGCCTTGCTGCCAGCCATTCACACTGGTAGCCCATACAACACAGCTGTACTAAGGCCTAAGGTCAGTCCTTGAAACCTACCATGAAGATAGGATCCAAAAAGATCCAGTCATCCTGGGCAAATTTCAGCTCCTCACATGTGATGGATGGCTCAATAGAGACAGAGGAAAAGCTCAAGGTAACGCCTTGTATCTGAGAAGCAGCATGGAATTACTTCATGGACAACCTCTCATCCAGACCTCACTTTGCAAAGGCTGCCCTCTCTGCTCCTATAAAGTCAACCATCACCCGCAGTTCAAGCTAGAGGCAAGAATTTACACAGCCAATTTCTTTGCAGACTTTCAGCGATGACTTAATGCCTCCTACCAGAGACATGCCCAATATATGCCTGATACTTTGGACCAAACAACTGGCCAGGAAGCTTTCTGAACAGAATTCATGGTCACAATTCACAATACAATTTAAAGGCAATCTTACAATGGAAGTGTAAACTATAGCTATGCTTTGCCCTTTTCACTAGGAGGAAGACTGAATTATCTCCCATTCAAGCCACTAGCAAAATTCAGGAGAAAGCTGACAGATTATATATTATTTGCTGAAGTGTCACTTTTCCTTCTCTTTAACACATCTTGAATTTTTTCTTGACTATTTTTACATCATATTTTGAGTATAAAAACACTGGAATGCAAAGAAAAAAATTACAGATACTGCAATTTAAATTTATCTATTAAGTTACTATAGTTTCAGGGTGATATCACATTTTATTATATACATAGTAGCAGACAAAAATTGAACCCTCTGATTCTGTGTAGTCTTCAGCCACCTAAAAAAAATAGTAGGTGACTTGAACCAATAATTCAAAACTGATTTTCCATTGAGCTTCAAGTTCAGGTTAAGGAACCCTATTAGGGACATCACAAAGTAAATGTTATTCTTTCTGAGAAAAGAATTTCCTGTGCATGTTAAAATACGCCAAACCTCTAGTAACTCATATATCCTGTTCCTGCAGTTTGGGGAAATTTTTCCTTACTGTCACTTCAGAAAGTGGTTTTTCATTTGTTTAATTATATTCAGAAGAACCACATTTTGGCAATTTTAATTTCCTGGTTTCTGGTGTAATTTCTTACAGGGCATACCAAAGGAGAAGAGAAAAAAAAAATTTAAAAATGCAAAACACACCATTACCCAGAAGTTACACCATTATACCATTAACAGAAGTTAATGCATAGTAAAGGAAAAGAATTGTGGCTGCGCGTGAGTGTAAGTGAACTCAACCAAAGGCACAGACAAGGAAGTTAATGTAATGGGACATTATTAAAAAAAGCAGATGGTCCTCAAGAGCTTACAGACAGTTGGCAACTTTTACTGATCTAAGGTGAATCTGCAAAGGAAGCTTTAGTGGGCAATTTCTCAGTGAAGAGTTTCCAGTGGGCCAAAGAAAGTAAGGCTTTTATTGCAATTTGTGAAGATAAACCAATGATTGGCCAAAAAAGTAATTTTCCAATCATGTGAACCATGTTGAAGCATCCTAAGAAGAGGCAAAGAGGCAAAACAATTGTATTATTTTGCAGAACAACATTTTAATGCTTTGGGTTGATCTAAAATTTTCAGTTTCATTTTCATCTATTCATATTTGATAATAAATTCCGTTCCTCTTAACTGACAAAAACGAATCTAGAATTTCCATTTCAAAAATGTTACAAAGATGGCAAGCAGCTACATTCAAGCTGTGATTGCCACTGGATTTTTAATTGCATGTAAACAAGTGCAAAAATACCTCATTATCCGCACCTCTGAATAGAGCGTGTGGTTTCTGGGATTGCATACGTATGGTAATGGCACATGGAAATGATCAAAGAGCTAAACAGCTCTACGGGTAGGCTGCTCAATTACTGCCTGAAAAAGCATCATGTAAATTAGGCTGTGTGAGCCACATGTACCAAGAGCTTGGCTCAGACCACATCTTCTGTTCAGGCACTGTTTGTACTGAAACATAATTAGTTTGTTATATTGTTCATCTTCTAAACACTGTGTGTCCATTACAGAGTGAGGCCCTCTACACACAATGTTCTCTTATCTGTTGTGCTCTTGTTCTTTATTGCCGAGTCCTGAGTGTTTTATTCCGTCTGTCAACACCAAATATTATTTGTGTTATGTAACCCATAAAAGCAGGTTCGGTCCTTTCTGCATTCACTGTCTGTATTGACCTCATGATCTATGGGTCCACTTAGAAGTCAATTACTACTGAATAGGTTAGCGGTTTGTGCTATTGCACCTATGCTATCCATCCAGATACCCTGAAAGGTATCTCAGTATGTAATTTGCAAACATATGATAAAATTATGGAAGATAAATGGGGGTTTTACACAAAAGGAACTTAAAGGAAGGGTATTCAAATTAAAACATGTAATATAAACAGGCTATTTATATTTTAGCCATTAGTGGACAAACAGCATATGGTGATGGACTTATTTTATACATAGAATTTTAGTATTTTTTGTAAAATATCATGTTGTTATAGGATGTCACTTTAAATTGCTTAGAAAGTTTAATTATCTTTTTTTTAAATCACTGAGTAATTTCAAAATTATTGTCCTTTGCTTTACTTTTATATGAAAAAGACAACAAGTTTGGCATAGTAACACATTAAAAATTTGATGGACAGCATAGTCATGTGAGAGGAAAGCATGTTTAGGAGTTTTTAATTCTTCTTTATCTGAAACACTATACATCTGAAGGTGCCAAATCACTTAAAACAAAACCTCAGCAAACGAAATAGAGTAGCAGGTATAGAAAAAAAAGTAATACAAGGTCACATTTCCACTTGATTTATTCAGACCATCTTCAAAGTCACTTGACTTCCAGTTAACAAGAGTAGGCAGTGTGTGGTCACTTAAATGCACAGAAACTAAGTAGATTAGCATTGGCAGTATTTGATTGTGAAATCAAGTCATGAAATAGCATTAGCCCTTGTTATGTGTTCTTAAAGAAGAATAGTAGAAAAGACAGGTAGTTTAGCAACAAGGCAAATGCTGCCAGACAGAACTCAGACAAAAATTTCAATAGTGCATCAACAGCCTTTATCGTACAAGGACTGTGCTATCTGGGAAGAGTAGCTGGTATTAGAAACAGTGAGTAAAGATATATATTCCTATATAAGGGTGTTCTACAGCATCTGTTTAGATATCTGCAAATAAAAGCCAAATAGTGGAGAAGAGTTGCTGCAAGGATGTTTATAAAATTTGCCTGGAGCTGGTTCCTCAGTAATTGAGGTGATGAAAGCAACTAAGCAAGCAGTGAAAAGGCAAAGAACGCTTTTAGAAAGTGTATTAAAATTAAAATGATTAATTAAAAACCTGAGATTTCTCTGTACATTTCCTAATTCAGTCAGAAGAATTTGTAAAGGGCAATCTTCTGTAGTACCATTCCCTGGCAGTTAAAGGTTGCAAATAATACTGTGATACTCTTGTCCATCCTGCTCTTCATTTTTCATTATTATTGCAGCTTAAACACACAAGTCATTACTATTTGTGGTAATATTTGCAGTAAAATATGCAGTAATAAAAAAAGATGTCTCTAAATTGTAAGATAAGTTTCCTCTCCACAAAAAAATTCCATCCTCACCTCTAGCAAACCACACTGCAAAGGCCAGCTGCCCTGCAGCACTCTCCATCCAGTCAGCACATCTTGCCCTTACTCATGCTTGGCGGTTATTACGTCGTTTTTTTCTTACCCGATGAAAAGACTGCTACAACACTTAGGAGACATTGCCCCAAACACACTTCTGTTAGAGGAAAGGGACTGAGTTTTGCTTTTTGTGCTAATCTTCTTCCACCACTGTGTCACAGTGTCCAGGTTGCTCTAAGATCATTGCGCACCAGTTCTCCCACTGATGGAGGCTGCTACACCGCACCACCAAGCCCTTCCTCAGGGCCGGTTCCCCAAATTCTGACACTACCTTGGCACAAGTGAGTACAACAAACCGGTGCTGACTACTAACTGTGGCCAGAGAATTAGACACAGCCAAGCTGAATACACCTGATATGTCTGCAAAGATAGCCACGTGCAGAAAATAAGAAATCCACAGCTGAGGATCCGGAGGAGGACCTGTACTAACAGCATCCTGCAACTCCCAGCTCCCAGTACTATTAAGACCAGTATGGTATATCTGACAGGATGCCTACAGCATTATACTGCACTACCACCCACTCTCAATCTGTGAGGGCTTCTCCCTTATGAGTACCAACTCACAGCCAAACATTTCAATTTGCACAGACCTTAGAAAGGAATTAAATCCAGAGACTATGCAGGATGAACAATTACAGATTTCTTGGCTACTCACACTATTCTGCATCCAGGAATTCTCTGCAGGAATAGATGATTTAAAACAGTGTTTTCATGAATAACACTGAACACAACAAAGAAAGCAAAACAAAACCACAAGATGGACAGAAATCCTTTGCTAGCTTAAAGATGGCATGTCCCAAATGGATTGGTTAAAGCTTCTTTTTCTTAGCTTCTGGCGTTTTTTTAAATGACAAGGCATCAGTCTTTTTTGTGTCATAAGTGGATGGTCAGCAGGAGAAGCCAACCTGAGATTCATTCTTTTAATCAGTTTTGAACAGAGTACATTTCTGTAGCATGTTCTAACAGTTTTGAGTATAGCTGAGTAAACACCAGGATGCTTGCTAATGAAAATTAATTTCATACTATTCTGTACTTATAGCATCATTTCACTTGGAGAAAATATTTTCAGTGAAGATATCAACCTCTACAGAATCTTTCTGACAACAATTTCAGTGCCTGCATTTCAGTGATCTGTTAAGGGATTCAGTTTAAGATTAAGGAGATATGATCCTTCCTAGCTTTCAATGCTGGACTATGGGCCCTGCAATATTTCTCCAAGTGCTCAGACCATTTTTTTAATTTATTTTTTTTTTTCCTAAGAAAGGCATAGGTTCAACCCAAATGGGCTAAGGAAATTTTGGACATAAATTTCTTCACTTGCACCTACTCCTAATCATGCCAGTGGAGAAAAGCAGTGCAAATGCAGAGAGCTGAGCAGTATAGTTTGGACTGCATCAACCCATGGTAGAATCAGCCTAGTGAAGAAGCAAAAGGTGGGCTTATACTTTAGTTCAGATCCAGCCGAGCCAGTATGAGAGATAACTACCCCAGCTGGCTGTTGGGGCACTGGGTTCTGCAGCGGGGGAGAAGCTTGCCTGCAGGTGCTCCATGATTAACGTCAAGCAAAATCAGCAGTGGTTAGGGTTATCTTGGCATGTTTGCTTTAACAGGATAAGAAAGCAATTACATTACCTGCTCGACTGGCAGAGAAGTTGAATCAAGAACAGGGAGTCAGGGGCCATAGAGTTCTTTAATTGGCACAGCTGGACCAAGAAAAACAGATTGTCTTATGCAGGAGTATAGATGCCCTCGATCCCTTCAGCATTTGTTCCTGTTGAGTTGAAAAGATGATAAATCTCATTTAAACTCAACATTTACAACTTTCCCACTATTCAAACTGAAGTCTGAACTCCACTGCCTGAAGTCAAATACTAGTCTGCACATGTATCACAAGGGGAACTGGGATTCAGTAAGTAGATGGTGCTGTGTCAGCCCTGGAAATTGTATTTGTTCTACCTGTGACAAATATGGAATTAGTGAAGTAGCAATGGACAACCCAATGGTATATAAATGTATTTAGAATATATGTAAATATATTACAATTATTTATATGGGCACAGTTATTTTGATAATGCATTTTTTGATCATAAAGATCCTTTTATAAAAATGCCTTTTTGGCCAACTTTTAAATACTGTTGTATAGTAAATAATTTATCATTTCTTTCTATCAACCATTTAATTTATTTTTATAAATAGCTCTCTAATACATTACTAACCTATTACTTAGCTAGTAATAAGAGAACACTGTGTTCTGTAGTCCTGTCCCACAGAGTAAAATGAACTTTAAATATGAAAAAAATAGTTGGAAATAGTGACTGTGAGCCAAGAAAAGTATTACTGCTACAGAGAGAAATACAGACTATCATTTTGCTTTTTAAAATCCTTTTTCTCAAACTTAAAATATATCTGAAAAGGGAATATGCCAAACTGATCAAGAATTCACAGTGAGAGATCAAAGGAAAGAAGCAATTCTTTCTATTCCCAGAAGGGACTGGGTATGAGACAAGACTGGATGTAGAAATAAATTTAGGCAGGACATAGAGCAGGAGAATTGACCAGCATTTTAAAAAGTTAGGGGGTAGGCTGTATTTTCAAAAATAGGATGAAAAATTCATCTGCTCATTTGTTCTTTGCTAAGACTTAGGGTAATCAGAGTAATAACTACACATTTTTAGTACAAGAAAAGAATAGGTATTGTGTGCAGAAGGAACAATTGTCCTGGAGACTTCTGTACTATGAGTGTCAGCATTTTAAAAAAAAAAAAAAAAAAAAAAAATTGCCCAAGCCTGCGGTTGCAAAGCAAACTTCCAAAATGCAAATAACCTGAAAGAATGATCCAGGACTAGTTCCTCATATCAGTCTCAGCAGATTGTTTCCTTCTTAGTGAATAAAACATATATGAAAGGAGAGGAACAAGCCTTTGTGTTTGTCTGTCCTGCCCACTGTGACTAGAGTCCCATGACGGTGTCATGAGTAGACAGACCTCAGTTTGTTTGGAGCAGGGGAGTGCAGTTTGGTTTATCATCTGAGATTTGGTCCATTGCATTGTCCCTACCTGTGATATGATTATAGTGAATCTAGGACTAGGGATCGGGTGGGTTTTGGCCTAATAGCTCAGATTACAAAAGTATAACCTTTTTAATTCAGTTAGAGACCGGTACCTTTTATCACAGTAAGCGAGGGTCTGTCTTTGCTTGAAACTTTAAGTGATTAACATAGTTTTAAGCGTATTTCAAAATGGGAGAAATAAGATGGAATGCTGTGATGATTATGGAAAAAAAGCCACTGACTGGATCTTCAATCATACGTTATAGCAAAAATGGGCATCACACAACCATTTCAAAATATTAACATAAAGCCCACACAGCAATGAAATAGAATTCAAGCCATGTGAAATCACAGGAACAAACCACAGTAGATCATACACCATATAAAAAAATTCAAACCATTCTATTGGCTTCATCACTACTCAGAAAAACTTAGCTGGCTTTCTTAGAATTGCTTAATCTGTCACATCTCTGAAGATGTAGTCACAGACATCAACATGTGCTGGCAACTCTTAGACAATAAAAGCTCTCCAAGACTATTGAATCCATCACCTTGGTGCTGACACATGGCAAAACATGAGTTGCCACATCTCTGCTCTTATTTTGTAAGCCATGCTAACTTTGTGTACACAAAGCCTTTTTACCTCACACCATTGTTTTACTGGGCAGACAACTCCTCAAATTTACCATCTGTGGTTACACTTCCTGAAACAGTCACGCCATCGGGTCCTCCTTCCTTTTTGCCTGTAACAGATCCCCAGTATACTCCTGGTATTACTAGCATTGTCCCTGCTAATAGCATTTGCAGAATGAGTAAGGACAGTGGAAAATGACCAAGTTGTTTACTATTGTGTCTCAACAAGGTCTTGCTGGCTCTATTTTGGTTGTAAAAAAAGAGAATTGCCTGATCCAAACATGAGATGTCACTATTTTATTTTAAGCACAAGCTGTGGACACCAGCAACTCAAAGAGGTTTGCAGACCCTAACCAGAACTACCATCTGATCAGAGAAGCTTAGTCCTTCTGGACCACTTACTTCACAACACTTGGCATGAAGACAACAAGAGATAAGGATTTTACACACCACCTTTTGGTCATATTAACGAGTCTTTCAAGTAACAGATTGAGCTTCCACTTGCAAATTATATTCTGGAAATGGAACAAGTGTAGTTTTACCACTTTATAATGTCTCTGGGAGAAGGACGATAATAGAGACATTTGCTTTGCACAGATGCCACCTCCTGTAACAGAAGGACAATGATGGGACAGTAATCACTAGGCTAATATATGTTTCATTAAGTCCATTAACAGCTTAACAGCTACCAGTGCAGGCATCTTTAGGAGGCACTGCACTGGCTTCTGGAATGGGCTCTAGCATCCACACCTAGCTTTATTGACAAATGGAGCAACATATAAACTGTGGAGTGAATTCCAGACCTGAGAACACTGTCCTCAGAGTAACATGAAATATTATATACTTCAGCTTTCTAGCAATATCATTCAGCACTTCTTATTCTTTCCTCACTTTTGCAGTTGATTCTTTTAATCTCTGGACAGTTTGTCTGTCTAGGTACAAATCAGATTACAACTCACTTCCACATTAGTTTCCCATCCCCTATATCTGGAGGAAAGTATTCATCTCTGATTTCAAAACACAAATATTTCTTTTAGCATTTAAAACTTTTAGAGAAACATCTGCCTTTGATGCCTGCAAATTCATGTCATGTAAGATAGTGCCCACCTTTTCCCAACAAAGATGAAGTTGTCTGAAAAGAAACCCTGTAAAACTGCCACTGAGGAAATACCAAATAATATTAACTTCTGCAGCTACTGGGTCAATGAGTTGCAGAAACACAATGCTTGCTTAAGGTCATAAACTTCAGCGTGATCCCAACAATCACCCCGGGAGGCACCGTGACTCAGAGATGCGCCTATGACTCAAATCACCTCCTTGGCTTCCGCTCAGTCAGGCATATGGCCATTCACTGTTAGCCCATCGCTATCACCCTGATTTTCTCAGCTCTTTGGCTAGCGAATTGAAAGACAGGGGTCAACTCAGCCCACGTCCTCAAAAGGTGGCTGTGTTCTTTAGCCCATACATCAACACCATATTAAAGATTTCATAGTATAAATACCAAATCTTATCAAGAGCCCACTGAATTGTAGCTATTGGTGTATCTGAATCTTGGATGCAACTCCAAGATCTGTGGAACTCCGCAGTACAATAACTCAGTACTACATGTGGGAGAATATAAAGTCAGTGCAATTACTGCAGGGTCCAGAAATCAAAGATTACATCTTTTCAGGAGGGAGCAATGTTATGGGAGCTGTTCCACAATCCAGGGTGGTATTGGTTCTGTAAGGCTGGGAGAGGTTGAACACACTAAATAACTCATTTGCTCATTAAAACAAGCATCTGAGACTGGGAATGCTCACAGCAAGTAGAAAAATCATGCGTCCTTTCCACACAGATACTTTTCAGAGAACATGAATAATTATGGAGTCCATGCCCTTTCTACTTCTATTCTTACACGGCAGTACTCTACAATACTTTCCCATGTCTGGGAAAATCCATACCCACTATAGCAGCAGAGACGTGTCTTGTGATTCTTGATGTCCTCATAGATGTTCTTTTTTCTGTCTCTGACAAAAGGCTTTTTTTGACCATTATGAATGATGACTTAAATGATCCAGTTGGCTGATTTGCCACCATTTCAACTTCTCTCCTCATACCACTGAATGAAAACTGGTGGTATTCCTTCTCGGAGGATCATAGATTTCTTCTGTTTCCCAGTGTAAGTTAGGCAGTAGGTTATGTCACACAAATTGACACTTCAGAAGCACAACTTTCAATACAATCAAAGATTTGAAATGACAAGATAAGGACATTATGTAAGTTACTACACAGCTTTAGTGAGCTGTACAGAGTTTAGATCTATACACAGCAAACCCTAAGTAATTCGAAACTGGGTCTAGATTAATTTCTCTATTTTTTAAGCCTAGAAGATCTTTTCAACAATTGTGATTGGACTTTGGAAATATTTTTTTTAAAAAAAAAGTCAACCTTCTTGTTTCATTAAAAACATTTTGACACAGCTGTTCATACTAAAATAGTATTCTCATGGCATATTAGATATTCAAGAGAGCATTAAAGTTTCCAACCAAAATCTCTGCATTCCCGACAGATTGAACTACATTATGTTGCAAAGTCTTTGTAATGAAATTGTATTGAATAATTCTCCTGTTCACCAGTTATCAGTATTTCACATGAGCATGTTGTTTGTGTCTCCCAAAACTCCCTCAGTGTAGACCATATTCTGTAGCCAGGCATCTTCACCTGAAATTCCAATTAGAAAAAATAAAATAAGAGTTTACAGATCTGAGTTCTGACAGTCTCAGGACAGAAGCTGTGGAGACTCTATGGAAAGTTTTCGACCAGCTGCTTTCTTTCTCAGACCAAGGAAGTTCCAAGTCTCCATTTCCTGTTGTCCGTGGATCGTTCCTGCCATTATTTCAGTGAACGTATCCTACATGACTATTGGAAATACTGTATGCCAGGTTTCCTGAGCAATTCCTGAAGCCTCATTCTCACTTCTTCGTCATTACCTCCCTTTTCTCCACATAGCAAAGGAAGTGCTTAGCCTCTTTTGGGCTATGATTCACATTTAAATTATTGTGTATTGCAATAACTTTTCTTCTTTTTTCTAAGTATGATGGCTTCTTGAAGCCATAGTCAAAATATACCTCATCACTGATCTTGAGCATTCCCCACAAAAGCTAAGTGTGTTCTCTTATGGTCTCTCACAACTTTCTACTGCTTCATTTTGCCATCAAGTTCATTCTTCATTTTGCGATCAAGTTCATTAATGATTCAACAATGATTTCTGTGGCACTAACTGAAATACAAGTGGTAACAAACTTTCCATAAAGGATTTTCTCCATTATCCATGTCATCAAAGGTGTCAAGGAGGGGGAAATGCACTCTGTAAAATTTGCATAGAAAGAGACATTTTGAAGAAAAGAGAGGAGAGGACACAATTCAGTTAACTTGGCAAATCATTCAAACTCCAAGGTGGTTTCTTCTCTTCCCACCTCCTGTCCAGCCCCCGCCCCAATTCCGCACTACCGGTAACAGCAGAATAAAGCAACTAGGTAACATGCGGGTGTTAAGAATATAATTAAAATCCATTAAGAGGTTTTGTTTGGATTTCTTCCTGGTTTTTAACAGTAAATCAGTACATTTTAATTATTGAAATAATATATTGCCTGTTTTTAAGCTAAGTGCTTAACTAAAATAAAACCATAGCCGCAAGCCTATTAGCACAACAATTTGACTATGCACAAGATATTTATTAGTCACAAAACTGGCATACCATAAAAAATGCAGTGGATGAACAATACAAGAAATTATAATATCTTCTGTATGGTAATACAGGTACTAAGAATTACTTGATCATTATGTATAATAGAAGTATAATATATTACACATCTTTATTTTTCTTTCCAAAGATTATTTTTTCTCTGAACTGTTGCAAAACTGAATTAGACTAAAAAATTAAGGCCAGCATCATATTAAGATGAAAGCACAGAACCTTCTTAGTTGTATTAATACTTATCATCCTACAACAGTGCTTTGAAACTTCAATTCTGGCAGAGCTCTCCGACTACTTCAATCCCAATAAATAAGACGGGTCAGGGAAGAGGATTAAGCCCTCACCCACAAACACTCACACTGCTAAATTTCTAGCATGCCCCCCGGCCGAGTTTTGACTTTCACAAAGTAGCACCCTCCCAGAGGGGGCATGAGTGCAGGACAAGCCACAGCCCACACTGGTGACCAGTCCCAGGATGCAGTTTGGGTGCTGCAGCTCGGTTTTGAGAAGGAAGAAAACAAATTAAATATATGAAATTATCTGTGCCACTCCAGTTGGTCTCAGAGAGTGGCCTATTTTTCCTTCTTGGAAAAGACAGGCTGTTGTGGTAGGTAAGATACGTGCACAGATCAAGAGATCGCTAGGATAGTTTACAACTTAAATACAGAAACCTCAGAATTAATTAGAAGGAAGAAGAATAACTCTCCATTTTAATGATCTCCTAATTTCTGATCCAATGTTTTAATGGCAGAACCATCTTCTTTGATTTCTCTAATACTTTCCAATGCTTGCAACTCTGCCAGTGTATATTTCACAATTTCTACGTTTGGCTCAAGCTTTTAAATTTTTTACATATATCTACATGCCTATACACACATATATGCCTATATTTCCTTTATATGTAATATATTCATGCTTGATTCTACCAAGCACAAATAAATAAATAAATAAAAATTAATAATAAAAAGAAAATACCCCACAAGCCATGAAATCAAGATCATTGCAAAATATCATTGAAATAAATAGATGTATGATACCTAGAACTAAATCTCATACTTAGTGTGAAGTAGACTCAGGTGCAAGGGTTTGATTTAATTTCTGTGCTACTGAAAAACAAATAAAACAAAGTGCTGGAAATAACTTCATGTCATTTGATTGTATCTGTCATTAATACATTACTTAACACTTTTCAACATTAATGAGGACATCTTAGGTAAAAAAGGCAGGGGATACATAATAGGAAGGTTCAACTGCTCCCCTCATATGAGATGAGCTGTAATTAATGTGTCGCATTAAATTGAACTAAATTTAAAGAGAAATATTCTATTGCCAGTACTGTGATATACAAGGGATGGCTCTGAATTTGTAATCAGTCCTTGCCTTGCATATCTGTTCAAGGAAAAACTCAGACATTAACATCTATTTGATCTATTTTTGTGTGAAATTATTAAAATATTAATTTCCCTGGTTTTTAATCCACTCTAGGATATACCATTCTTTAGATATGGCCCGGTTATTACCATGCCCACCTCAGAGCATTCCTTTATATATAATTTTTTAAGGTCACCAACCTTATATCATAGCATTATTTTAACCTGTGGTATTATTGTGGAAATATTGCTAGGAAAAATAACTATAGGAGGACTACATTCCTCTATAGCAGCAGAAGGAAATACATTTACCAGAAGTCATGACTTTTAAACAGAAATGCATAGCAATGGACATTTAACAAAACTAATCATTAATTATTTAGCAATACAGGGCTATCAAACAGAATATGTAAATTTACACTATACTAACAGAGAATTATCAAGGTTTCAAATTTAGCAATGCTATAAAAAAAACAACATTCTGAAAATAACTGATTTTTTGCTTCACTGGCTAAAGGGGAAAAAAACTATTTTTTAGAATCAGTCTGATGATAAAAACAAATTATTTTGAGGTTAATAAAAACATTTAATTCTGTTCAAAGTGTTTCTTTTTCTTGTGTTTAAGCCACTATTAAGCTTTGCAATTTTTCAAATAGTATGTCATTTCAAAACCAATAAATACTGAAACATTTTGACACAGCTGGGGTTTCTTCCCACATACACTCTGAAGAAAACTATTCATAACACTCAACCCCAAACCGTAAATAACTGTGAATCTTACAAAACCGTGACAATTCAAAGAATCTGGGAAATTCCTGAAAGGGCTGGGAAGTTAAATGGTTACACGGGTTTATTAACAGTGGAGAGTTTCAGAGAGAAATTTCTAAACTGAGGGAAGCAGAGAAATTTTCAGGACCAGTGACTTGTGCCTGTGTTTCCCCCTACCAAGTGGTACCTTAACCACTAAACTACAATTTTTGCTTCATCGCTACAGAAGTCTCAATATTTTTTTTCCTAAAAAGTAGCTCATCTTTATAGGAAAAACTAACTTAGAACTTTTTCCTGAGAAGCTGTTGGCTCAATTCCCTTTAGTGAGGAGAAAGAACTAAACATAGGCTTCTTATTTTTTTTAATTAGCTATTTGGCTCTGTACTAAAGTACATTTTCAGTAGCAGGATGCACTAGATATATTCAGAAGAGCCAAGTCCGTAATTCCAATAGCACTTGCACACTGGTTTTAAGTAGCTGGCATTACAGAACAGCGCTTTGTTGCAATCCTGCACAATCTTTTCATGCAGGGTATTTTCAAAGGCTGTTATTAAGAAAGCCTCAGAAATTATGCTAGCTTTCATCAGTTGAGAACTTCAGCAGTATAGCTAGTGTATCTTGCATGATGTAATAATAATAGCCTTAAACTGTCAGAAGCAGGTTAAAGTGAAATATCAGACTGTACATGGAATATTGACAGAATATATGTATTACCACAAACTGGAAGTCTAGATGGCAGTAAAGATGGATTAAAATAGTACCCCTCTCAAAGAATAAAAATAACAGTGGTCATAAAATCTATGCAAGCAAGGTACAAGAGCCTTTGAAGGAGTTACAGAAGGTAGCAACCAATGAATTTCACATGAACTGCAAAAAAGAACAAGCTTTCAAACCACTGTAATCGCTAAAAGTAATGAAATAAAGAATCGGAACTATATTCTCTTCTCAAGCAAAATTGCCACTTAAATCAGTGGAAACTTTCTCTAGGGAAAAACTTGAAGTACTGGAACAAATTGAGTACATATTTTTGAAAAGCTTGTTGAGAAAACAAGAAGAAATTATTTGGTATTTTCAAAGTACCAACAAAATACTTACACAGAATTGTTTTGAAAGCTTCAAATTACTTTTTTTTCCTCTTTACACAATTTGCATAAGGACTTAGCAAAATGAAGGCCATAATGACTAATCAAGTGAAGATGGAAGAATAAAAACAAGCGTCAAAACCCTTTTATTCCCCAGTGTAAATCGTATTTTAAAACAAGGATTCACATCTAAATTCAAGTGTTGTCAAGTTAAAGCGAGGGCATTACCTTGAAGCAGAGCTTTAAAATAAATTTGGTGCTGAAAAAGGGTTATGCAAGTAAATTGAGCGTTTCTGTGGAACCCAGGCTGCTGGCGCGTGAGCGCAGGGACAGCCGGCAGCCCGTGCTGGGACGCTTCTCCAGCTCTACGCCCAAGTCAGCCCCGTGGCTCAGGAGCCTCGGATAACCCATCTCATCAGTACTAGGTGGAAGCAAAGCAAAGGTTCCCATCCATCTTTTGAGGAAAGTGACTGTTACCAAGGCGTGCCAGAAGTAGAGAATTAACTACAGGCAGTTACATATTGACCCTTACTTTAATCCGCTCCCCCAGCTGGGCCTGCAGCAGGACATCCCATCTCATCCCCAGACTAACCAGCTGTACTTCTTTCAGTCTCCACGCTGGAAATTTCAAATTTTTAAGGTGCACAGACTACAAAAAGCAAAATATTTGCCACACACGGCTAATGGAACCTACAGAAAGGGGCACTCTCCCCACTGCTTTTATTTTCTTGATACACAGGCAACTCCAGTGATAACTAGCACTGTGATGTAGATTCTATCACAGTTACTTACATTGCTCTTTATCCACTCACTTTGACAACAGCCATAGTAGAATTCCCACTTGAATACAGACTGACAACTGCCCTGCACGTTGTGTCTCTCTTGTTCCTTAACGGCTTGACCTTCAAGAGAACCACTGGGGTCTTAAGACTGCAAAAGGACAGGCCAGCACAATAAACTGTTGTTAATAATTTTGTTCCAAATTCCTATTCTTGACACAAAGCAGAAAAATGACATCTAGATGCATAGCGCTAATTTTCTATTGAATATCCAGGAAACCTAACAAAGAAAAATGCAGTTCTCTGATAGCTTGCTGACCTCTCCATACAACTTCTCCAAGACTGAATCATTGCCACAAACCTGGGTAAATCCAAAGCTAAATAACTGCAAAATAAAGTCAACCAATGAAAGGGGACCATTCCGTCTGAATTCAACACATATAGATATGAAAACAGGTGATTTACGTTTGTGTGTACATTAAAGAAAAAGCAAAAGAGAAAACCCCTCAAGAGTAAGCCAAGGTGTTTAGGATATATAAAGCAGAGAATCCACCTCTAACTTGCTGCTGCTTGAGGCCTAATCTCAAAATAAACTCCAACTTAAGCCTGGCACAATTATCTTGCATAACTAACCTCTGTAAGGCATCACAAATATAAAGAGATGAGTAAGGCACACCAGTACTTTAGTAAGGTACATGAAGTGAAAGTTTCAAGAACAGCCGCTGCCAAAGAGAATGAAAAGATTTCAAAATCATCCCTAAGTCTTCAAGGTGTACCTTGAATGAAATGTCCCATGTGCAGCACTTAGTTCTTACAGGATCTCAGTGAGATGAAACCATGATGCTTCATCTGCTTCAATAAGTCACTTTAATTTAAGTCTTTCCTACTTTTCCATTAAAATCCCCATGGAAAAAAAAACTGTAAAAGTGTTTACAAACTTACTTATCTTCAAGCTATTAAAATCAGCTCCTGAGGTTAAACACGTACAAAATATTTGGAGGATCGGGGATTTAGAGAACCATTTGATAGCTATGAAAATTGTTTTAGCACTTAGTGAAAAATGAGCTTTAACAACAAGGTGAAAAGGAACATTCTAGATAATGGCTTGCTTTTTGGAAATAAGAGACAATAATTCCCACTATCATTTTACGAGGCAACGATCTGATTTTTGAGAGCATGTGCTTGACATTCTAAATCTGCACCATAAAGCCTCACTGCTACAGCTAAGAATTTGCTTTCACTTCTTTTCCATACCCATATTTTTTAAAAAGAAAAGATTCTCACTTTACTGAAATGGATCCAATAAAAAACCCAAAAAATATTTAGCTATTAGACCATGTTACCAGCTAGTCATTTTTTATCTTTTAATTTTGCCACGGAGATGCAGTTTGATGGATGCAGAATTTTTCTCCTGGGACATTTCAGAAGTACCAGTGGAAAGAATTACTGAATTCTTCAAGGACTGAATAAATACTTCATGAATTCAGTTTTTAAATGGTGACCTATCCAAACCATCTCTCCAGCTGAGAGAATGGCATCTTCTCAGTCTAGTTATGAATGTTCTAAATTACATTTGAACTCCATTATAATCATCCAATATTTGAGCTATAAAATTTGTACTCTCATTCTCATACTTACCATGGACAAGTCTTTCATCCATCCATTACATTAAATGTATACAGCTCACATGTGCAGACATTTCAATCACAAACAGTTGTGAAACAATGTACACAGTACAGAAGTGCATAAATGAATAAAAGGTTTTTGTACCAATTTGAAAAAATTAAATATCTGATACCTTTGTATAGACACATACATTACACAAGCATATCTACAATTAAAACATACTTCTGTAGTCAAAGCTTAAAAAAAACCCAACAGTCAAGTGCCTGTCTACGGAGCTAGTTAAAACAATTGAGGACATTGTCTCCCACCTAGCGCTGCTTGTCCTGCAATAGCAAGAACTTGGGTGAGCATTTCTTATCTGCTTCCCTGCAAAGACACCGCAGCTTAAACAAACTTCAGCTGAACTTCCAAAGCTGATGAAGGGCAATTTAAGCAAAGCCAACTAAATTTGCACAGTAACAGGTGAGAAGCTTTCACACGATCCCCTTGCCGACGTCTAGTTAATAACTGTGGTGATCTCCATCTGGACATTTTATACCATGGCAGATGCTTCTAAGCAATTGCTTTTTGTAGTTCCTCTTTACAAACTTACACCAAAATACTATAACTACAGTAGTTATAATTACTACATTCTGTTTTCCCAATGCAAGTCTGCAGATAAACATTTAGTGCAGATTAACCTTTTCCAGTCCTTGTTGTATTTAGTTTAGCACATTGAAAAACTAAATTATTATGGAATCAGATAGTATACACAAACTCAGCCCAAAATAAGAAAATATATGACTAATAATGTATGACTAATAACTGAATACATTAATCTAGTAAAAGTTTTGAAGGAGGAAAATTACAAACTTGCAAGACAGTGATGATGTTGAGAAGAGCAAAATGAGCAACTGCTTCAAGATACCACCCTACCCCTTCTTCAGCCATTCATCTGCTGCTGTAGGAGTTCACCATCCCCTCTGAAGATCTGCCAGTCAAGGAGTGCTCACACAAAGCACCTTTCTTCAGAGCAGCCGGTGAAATTAGATAGCTTAGGCTGATCGTCTATCCCACTCACAGCTATTGCTGCAGCAACCCTGCTTCTCTGGGTCACTTGGACAAATTTTAAGCTTTGCATATCATTCTTGCAAAAAGTCATTCTACACTGTAATGGTACAAAGCAGTCCAAAAGTAAATACATATTAACTAATGTACCGAATCCATAGCCAGATACAAAGCTGAGTATCAATAGGTATAAATATGTTCACTATCCCAGATAAGACACTTACTAGGACCACTGCCTGGTCAGCAAACACTGCCAGGTGGGGAAGGACAGGACACTGACTTTTCTTAGGACAGGCTGCTCCTCCAGGTTGCAGAATCATTGTTCTCATTTTCTACTTTCTTCCTAAAAAGGAAGAAAGCAGAGAATTCTTCCTTTCTTCTTAAAAATAAGTTTTATTGCATTTTCATGCCAGAAGTTTTCCTCTTGAATCCTTGACTTGCTATCTATGATATCTCCAAAATCACACTTACAAATTTTTACTTTTATTACTTTGTGTGGCTTTATCTCAAGTACTTTCTCACTCCTTAACAAGAATTTTCCCCACTGTAACTGATCCGAGTTCACACAGCTGAGCTGGACTAAAAGGCTTTGAATCCCAGCTGAACCCCAAGGCTGAGGGTGGAGGAGCTGGGAAGCTGACCCACAAACCTTTCTAGGAGGCAGCCTAAAAGCTAGTCCAGATCTCTGAAATATTTAGGTCCCTTGCTGGTGTCACCTGTGACTTCAGCAATATATTTTCAGCTCCCCTAGCCTCTGTACCACAATGAATATCATTAATTTAAGAACTCAAGCTGGAAAGCACAACTGAAGCCCTGTTACTAACACATGCCACTCTTCACAACGAGAATTCAAAGTTTTCCGGAGTAGTTCCATCTTCAAATATTTGTTTTTATACACACCAGTGAAAAAAATCAATTATATTACTGACACTGAAAGCCTTGATGAACAAAGGCATCACTAATCATCTCTGAGCTTTTTCAAAATCAAGTGAACTTTTATTAGAAGAAAGCTCTTTCTGAGAACTGAAAAGTGCAATTGCACTCGTAGGAAACAGAGTTGTTTCAGCTTCGTTCCCCTCCTCCTATCAGTTTGCGGTACCAGATGAAGATTTATTAGAGATGAAGGAATAGGGACAGTGAGGTATAAGCTAAGGAGAAACCAGGTAAAATTCAGCACATCTTTTAATACTGATAACACAGCTGCATGCTGAACAGATTATAGTAAACAACAGTATAGCAGTAAAAGTAGAATACAGTTGAAAAATAGGCAACATGCGTTTCTCCACATAAAAGCTTTGTTGTTGAAAAGAAACCTAATGTTTCAGCAGAGTATTTCCCCTCAACGGAGTTGAATTCAAACTTCCAGAATACACAGACCACAGCTGTAGGCCTGATGGCAGCAGAAGTATGCAATTAATCATCGCAGTAATAACTGTATCATTGAATCTCCTTCACAGAGTTTATAAAGTTCCAAAAACTGGAGTCTGGTAATATTTTAAATAATGCTAGTAATAAAACTTCTGCTTCATTTGTATTAACCATAGGCTAACTTTTTTCCTTTCTCAATCCTATAGCCAAAATTCATGTTTCCCAGTCTCTCAGTTATTTCATAAATCAAACCTAACGACTAATACTCTCACTGATAGCAGTTGTACCTCTGACATCCTGCTGCCCATCCCAGCATTGTGGGGCTCTCACCATTTCACACTCAGCACCTGTGGTACCCGAGCTGTCTTTCTGTGGCAGCAGAGGCATAGGAAGGCAGGGGATGGATGGATGGATGGATGGATGGATGGATGGATGTGCGTGCAGAATGTCCCTCAACACAGGGACAGAGGCAACAAAACGGTGCCCACGCAAGCCCAGGAAATAAATAAACAGAGCAGATGGGGGACCAAACCAGGTCTAACCATAGCTAATATGCGCTTTCATGGACCTATCTCCATCACAGCATCAAGCATGCATTCATTTTAAGACACAGGCAAAAGTAATCGTGATACTTTGTTGAATCAAGTTCATAATACCTAAAACAGGACATGGGACACTGTCCCTCAAGTTAATCTGTCAAAGCTCCTTACGCAATCATGGAAAGAATTAGACCCATTGGAGTGGATCCAAATCAACCAGCAAACTGTGAAACTGGCTTCTTGTGTAGCCAGGAGGTGTTCCAAGAAAGAGCCTCCAGAAAACCTCCCCACACATGGTCTGAATAATAAAATCCATTCAAAGGAAAAGGAATTCCTAGGAACTGATGGTATTAAGAGTTCAAAGTATCAGACCTTTGGAAAACAGAGTAAGGAGATGCAGACAGATCCCTCTCCTTTCAGAACACCCCTATCTCTCCTTTAGCACAGCTGCTGGGGACAAGGCACAACCAGGAGGACTGTGTCAGGGCTCTGTGCAAGCGGGGACCACGAAGGAATAAATTGTGCTGAGAAAGCAGAGACTGTCACACACTGAGGAGGACAAGAGGAACAGGAGGTGCATCAGGTGAAGACAGAGGTGACTGCTAGTCTAAGGAGAACTGCGCATGAGGTGCATACCCCTGTTACACAAACTCCTTTTTCTGTCAGACGTCAGCTTTGGTAAATTCTCCGAGAAGCTCTCCTAAATCAAATTCCAAGACACATCAGTAATGTCCTGCACTTGATGCAGCCAAGGTGCCTTGGAACCATGCCCTGAAGTTACTCCACATGTTATCTATTGAGTTTCATATCCTGGAGGAGAAACAGTGCTACTTTATCTGTGGCTAATCAAACAAATTTGTTCCAGAAAATATGGTCACCAGAAACGGATCTAATACAGAGTGGTCGATCCCTCCTCTTTGACCAACAAACCTGCGAAAGGAGGAAATTAAAAGATGCAGATATCAACATCTACAGGGTTCTGAAGTAGGCACCTAAATTCCACCTCAGTCCCATTTTAGGAAGACAAGCCTCTGTGGGGACTCATCTGTATTCCCTAACAGCTCGTAAAATATACATGATATTCCCCAGCCCCAGCTGGCTCAGTAGGAATGCTCAGCAGGAATGCTCAGCAAAGCTTCTCCCAGACAAAAGCCAGCCATCCTCATCTGGCAGCGTGAAAACACTGAACACATTTGTGCGGTGAGTCTTCCCTCCAAATCAGAGCTATGGCAGAGCCAGGTGGCAGGTGAGCCTTGTCCAGATGTGTGAAAATATTAGGTATTTGACACAACATCATTGTATCTCTGCATCCTAAACAGTGCTTTATAAAAACACTGGGTTTATGTATTTTCTTTCAGCAGAGCTTAGATATAAGCTGTACTGCAGCAGGACAACATGCATACTAACTTGGGACTCATTTCCAACAGGCCATGAAATTACCAGAAATACAATCATTCATCTCAAAGAAAGTGGAATCATGATCATAAAACACTATTTTAAACTGAAAGGCTCTAGGGGAAAACTTTCCAGAAATGCTTTACTGAACCTTAAAGTTTTCATCTGCAAATATACACAGTACTTGTAACACGGACCAGTTACCGCTTCTTGGAGCTAAACGCAGGCTCGCAGGCACAGGACCACAGCAGCCCTCTCCCTCTCACAACAGCTCTTCAACTAGATCAAGTTCGAGCAGTGCTGAACTTCTCAGATTACAAAATGGTGGCCAAGAAAATGCATCACTCTACCTTGTTCCAGGAAGTCAGGGGTTGCCCCATTTTATTACTTAACATTTTGGCTAAACTGCTCTTCCCCAGACAACTTTAATCTCTCCTTACCACTCCAATGCATTTACCACCTAAGATAGCATCTGGGGTTTACAGCAGGAAGGTTGCAACATAGCTGAGGTCATAGCTGATAGAAACCCCTGCTCACTCTCTGAAGTTCTCCATGCTGGCTTCAAACAGAGTGTAAGTTCAGAAATGTATTTTCATTATGACTTTAAAATAATTTTAAAAATGCGGAGGTTGTTCTGAAAAGCTACATCTCAAGAATAACTTGTCTACCTTCATTCAGCAAGGTATTTTTCTTTCCAAAGCAAACAGTAAAGCAGTGCTTTCCAAAGCAGTGCAGTAAAATCCAGTTTGGGGGACAGCAAGTTTTGCTAATTTTTTTTGCTAAGATCTGGGGAAAAGAAAAAAAAAAAAAAGAAGGAAAAGTTCTCACCACAGTAATTTTAATTCACCTTGCTCAGAGGTATTGACAGAGACCAGCTCCCTCTGTTGTAACTCCTTTGTTACAAGAAGCTTACTGTTCAGTGATGTGAAAATTGTATTTAACAATTGCACTGGTAATGCAGTGATAAAAACCCACTAGAAATATTCTTTCATTTATCTTGTATTTGTAAAACTTTGAACTTTACCATGTCCTCTATTTGCTGCTGTCTTTATTAGCTCAGCTGAACTAATTTTCTACTCACTTGTTCAAAGTTTATTACCACTCATCTTACATATCTGTCACTGCATATTGTCCCCATGCTTTGTGAGAATTCTGCAGCTTGGCTGTTCTGTCATTTTCAATACACACTTATGCTTTGGTCTGAGCATTTAATGTGAACTTACTTTTCATATTTTATTAGAACGTTTAACAAAGCAATTATCATGCTCACTTAATCACAGCTTAACATCTAAGAAGTTGGATCAATTCTTTGGGTAACACATTTTTTTAACTGTACAAAATGGGAATAACTTGGAGCAATGGGACAAACCTCCTTAGAGAAGCACAGTGTAGTAAGACATAAGATCATCATCCTAAACTATCATTACAACAAATAAACAAAATTTTTCCCCCATTGGGATGGTCTAACAAGGACTTATGAGCAAGGACTGCAGCAGCCAAGGCTGAGACAAGCCCACACTGAACTGCAGAGCACTGTCACTCCAGCCTGGATTAAACAGGGATGGAAATTCAATTACTTTTTTACAGCACCAATCATCACTCCACAAGCGAATGGGTGAAGCAGCTTTGAACTTAAAACACCAAAAGTCACAGAAAAACTTTCTTAGCAAAATCCTTGATCGAGTTGCAAGAAAATAGCGTAGATCTACTATTTATGAGGATTTGAATTGGCACATTCCTGTAGGGTAGGTATAATGTAGCTAAAATTCACAGTGCTAAAGTAAAAGATAAGCACATAGACATGTTTTTGTAAGTACAGCTTGCATTTTGAATATGAAGTATTAGCTTCTCTTTAGTAATTGCACAGATCTCTGCCCTTAATGACTGGAGATGAAGGACTGGCACAGTTATTTTTCAGAAACATCATCAGATCTTTAATTAACTCTGTTGTCCAAGGATTTTGCTGTTGTACAGCTGAGTGAAAACAACAGGATCACAAGCAGCCCTGCACTTCCTAATATCCTTCTGCTATAGCAACTGAAGTGTATGAAATAAAGCAAGGCTGCCATTTACACCACAGGAAACATCACTTCCTGCAAGACCATTCTTCAAAGCATTTCATTTCACCTCAAGACCATTTAATTTGTGAGCTTTGGTTTAATCACAGTGCATGGCAAAAGGATAAAAGATAAATCCTAAAAAAAAAAACAACCTGCTAAAGTCCTGGAGGATTAGTAGATGCTTTGTAGATGCTCTGTTCAAAATCAGCTGATTAAGTAGATGGAGTTTCACATGCATCTTCTAAGTGAGGTACTGCTCTTTCTGTACTATCTGAGGAAAAAAGCACCCCATCGCGTTCAACAGCATCACTCCAAAGAAATTCAAACTGTTGAACCACAGAGGGCTGGCACTTACAAAACCAGATGGAAATCCAAATACATGTTTTGCAGAGCAGCTTTGCAGTATTAACCACTCACTAAGGAGTGAACAAGCCTTGCTTTCTTCTCCTTCTGAAATACATTTGTTTCTGTTTAAAGAGAGATGGAAAAAAAACCCAAAACACACCACCAAAAAACCCCTCCATCTAAAAAAAAAAAAAAATATTATTTCCCTTTCTTATCAGTGGTGTGTCAACACTAGTTAGTGTTTGCTAGCTGCCATAGGCTGCCTTTGAAATAGGTACCTCTTCTCATGGTGATTTGGAAATGCCAAAACAGCATCCTAAATGTAAAACCAACAAGAACATATAGGAGAGTAGAGGTAGCAGCATACCTGCTTCTCTACTGCATTTTTCATCAAGAAAAATTTTTTTCCAGGACTAGGGACATAGAAGAGCTCTGTCTATCTTCCAGTGTTCACTAAACAGATAGAAAGTCTCTTCCCTACAGAGACAGAGGAGAATGAAAGGCATAATCCACCCATGAAGCTGCAGCACTGAATTCACCGCCGCCCTTAGCTCTGCTAATCCCCTGTCCGGCTCCTGCTGGCTAACCCGCAGCCACGGGGAGCACGTTCCCTAAGCGCTGGACTCCGCACACCTGAGCATCAATACCAGAAACCTCTTCTCTCTCTTATTCATCCCTGTCCTACACGGGAACTGGTTCTCTGGATGCAGGCTTGGTCCCCGGGGAATAAGAGGGAAGATTTTTCCCTTGTGATTATGCTTTCTGCAAGTTGTTACCTCGCAGAAAAATTTAAAGCAGAAAACATGCCCCTTCACTCCCAGAAGCCTCACATGCACCATGAAAAAAACCAACAATCTACTACAGTTCACATCTCTGATCTGTTTTTTCTTAAAAGAAAGTAAAAGGCACATACTGCGGCTTTCAGGAACAAAGGAAGCTGTCAGTAATAACCATGCAGAGTATTATATCCAAGGATTAGCCTATTTGAGGCTTTATCAGGAAACTACACAATAATTAATTGGCCACAACACCGAGTTTTGAAACAGAGGTTGGGCCATGTTGCAAGAAGGAAAGCAGAGTTTGTTACTGCTCCAGAGAGCTCTAAAGTCAGTAGGAGACTTTAGATCCTTACTCTTTTAACATAAAACTGATTTCCCACAAGTTGTATATAAAGACTGTTCTGTGAAATTAGTGGTCAGACACTATTTGTGTGTCACGCTGATATTTTCCAGATGTAGATTTTGATATTCCCAAGAAAAAAAAAATGCAGCTGATTCAAGGGATCCTCAAAGTAAACCTCAGTGCTGATTATCTTCTAACGCTGTATTCCTCTTGGCAATGCCAACAAACTCATAAACAATAAGGTTGTATCCCAGAGAATGCAGCACGCCCTCAACCACAACTGAAAGCAATAGGAGCAGAGCATGCTGAGCACCTGGCAGGAAAAGTCCTTAATTAGCCCCATTTGGAAAGCCATAACATGAGATCACTCACTCTTGGCTCTTAAGAAAGAATATGAGGTGGTCCAGAATGGAAAATGTACCCAAATCAAATACATGTGTTGGCATATACTATTACCCTGCTGATTTAAATAAAAAGAGTAAGAATTTATTCTTAAAACTATTCTAGAATTGTCCTGTCTTTTAGGTATAATTCATGTTTATCCATTAGCACAGATTCTGGGCAAACTGCTTGTGTTTGGTTGTACGGACTAGAACCATGACAAAAATTGGTAACTGGGTTTCATTCTCAGAAAGCCACACCTAATTTGACATGACTGTCCTTTTATAGTTAATGGCACTGTTTATGCTCTTATGCAAATTAGAGCAAGAAATACAGAATCGTTTGCGGAGTCATTCTTTGCATAAATGAAATGACCCTTTCTCGTTAAAGAGAGAAAAAATAATTTGAGAGGAAGAAACAGTTTGAGGTAAACCATAAACAGACAATGTCTAGAATTTCTTCCTCTTAATCAGTTTGTAATTGAAAGCTTCACAAACATGACAGGTTGCCTATATTCTGAAGAAGTCTCCTTCTCCTCTCCAGTGTATGAAAGAAAACATCTTCAACAGTCTCAGACTGTTCAATCTCTTCTACTGTTCAATCTTCAATTGTATTTTATTTGCATTGAGTAACTGCTTTCCATGCTTTTGCTGAGACTGTTTATCTGTCCTTTTAGTCAGAGCTCAACTTCCTCAGGAATGCAGCGCACCACAGCGCTGAAGTTATATGCAAGCATTCATCATGCCAGTTTAAGTGACCGGTGTTTAATTCTAGCCAGGAAATTCCTGCATTTCATTCGACTTATTAATGCATGTATGTTATATGAAAGATATGTAATATTTCTTCAAGGCTAAGAAAACTTACATGATTCTAAAATCATGGAAGAGAAATAAAACATGCTGTGATTGCCCTACGGCTTTAAAAAAAAAAAAAATTATCAATCTGCGGTACTCGTAATGAATAATACCTCTCGCTGACATAAGGTTTTTTAAGAAAAAAATTTCACATGGTATTTTCAAATTACATTTTCTAAGAGGAAATAGAGGACAAACAAAACAACTCTAAACCCTCAGACCTTCAATACAATCATTCTATTATGTCATGTTCCTGATTTCTACTATGACTACCACCATCACGTGGATGATAAAATAATGTTACCTGAAGTAACATGGTGGTTTTTTCAATAAGCTGCTTATTTTGACCAACAGACTGCAGTAGAGCCAGTTTCTGTATAAGCTACATGAGAGCTGGTTTTGTGCAACAATTAAATGATTCATTTGCCAAAATAGCTTTTTCTATGTCATATATTATGTTTCATATTACCAATTTAAGATTATAAATCTGGCAAAGGACATCGTCCATCTTGTCTAGATGCAGCCAAATCCTCCTGCTTAAAAATGTTACCTTACCACCTCACACGCTGCAATGGAATCAGCAGATCCAACCTCACACCTAAGCTTTTTATCAACTTTTCTCATTAACGTTGCCCAGTGTCCATTTTGTTGCTAAGAGCACGAAAAAGACAATGTAAATGCATACATCTTTTAAAATAAAAATTCAAGTACAGATAAGTCAGTTCAGGAAACCGTAATTTCAAAGTATAAAATGTAACAATCTGAACAAGCAGCCTGTTCCTGTAAAACACTGAAACTATTCAGCCTCCAGGACATCACCAGTAAAAAATGCAATCCTAAGGTTCCCAGCAAGAGGCTCCACACTCCTATTCAGAGGGGGTTTTGGTTTGTGTTTGGGTTTTTGGGGGGTTTTTTGAAAAATAAAATAAAAATAAAACAAAAATCAATAACCAAATATAGCATGATTCCAATGCCAATCAGGAATATTATTGTCATTGAATCTAGTCTGGGAGTGTACTTTTCATAAAAAATATTTTCAACTTTATTTAACATCGCCTTACTCACTAACTCAGTTGACATCTACTGTATCGACTACTGCAAAAGCAAGAGTAAAGCAGGACTCTCAACATCATCATTACCATCTTGGAAATGCCAATACTGCTTCATTGACTTACTACCATGAGCTAGTCACAGACCTACCTAAGAGTCAGCTGAATAGTGAGTGTCCTAGGAGACAGCACTGACAAACCAGATTTAATTCTGAAGACTATGTAAGGATGAGGAAAAGGGGGAGAACGGTACATATCAAAACTTACGTTATGAAAGAAAACAGTTACCAGATCTGTGAATGTTAGAGAAGTTTTGTGTATTATAGTTATGCAGCTGGACCACCATGACTCATCCAAGATCCTCCAGGCTATTTACTGAGCAAGCAATTAACTGCTCCTAATTTTCATCTTGCAAATAAATTATTTTCCTATATCCAACAGGGAGGCAATTGTGCTTAGCAGTGGAAAGACTAACACACACACCCCAGCTGGTTCTGTTAGTGTTTTAGTTATGGGACCCACATGATCCTGACACTACTGTCATGGTAGAGCTCTATCAACCCCATATGAGGGCCTCCCAAGATTGTTTCCATGATTGCACTCCCAGTATTCCACTCTCAGTCATTCCAACGGGCCTTTCCCAGTACAAGAAGGGAGAATTATCGCACCATGAGATTGTGGTATCACAGCCACAAAACAATGCCAGTACTCCTCTGCTATTATGACATCTCAGGCTAGGATGGATGTTACAGATTTCAGAACTATAGGTACTCAAGTCAATTGGCCAGATGTTTCACGATTCCTTGTGGATAAGCTCCCAGATCAAACCTAAGCAGCCTAAAAGAAGAAATTTTATTTTTCCCCTCCACCCTCCACCCCTTTTTTTCCTAAGTGGAATGTCCTTTAACAGTGTATGCTTTTTCCTAATTCGCCTTGTAATTATAAAAGTATTTGATCGTAGTGCATATAAACTGTGGTTTAAAACATCCTAACTATTTTAACCAAGTTGAACTTTTGGAGAACTCCTTGCAAAACTGGCTTTTATTTTTATTGACAAGGTAGTTATTGATCAGCCTTGTGTGGCAGAGCATATATATTATGCTGAAACTTGAAATGCTTGGAGCTCTAGCAAGAATGAAAAGTTGCTGTACAACAGCATTGTTTTAAAGTAAAACAGCCCAGAAAACCACAAGCAACTTGGAAGTTTGTAAGGATATGAAATAAAAACATCAGAAAACTCGGTGTCAAAATAAACCTCCAGAGCCTGTTTTTGCCAAGTAGAAAGGCAAAAGTTGAAAATACAACTAAAATGGTCATAATAGAGAATGCCTCAGATAGAAAAGCCCATCCTGTGCTCTGAGCTGAGTGCAGACACAAAGTACCGTGCACTGTATGGCACCTGTAGGTAGTTGTACATCAGACAGTTCTTGTCTCCAAAGCAAAAAGCAAGAAGGGAAACAAAAACCTTTGCAGAGTTTTACCCAAAAGGCAGCAGGAGCACATCTTGAATTTTCTGCTTCATTTGAATGAGCTTTTATTTTGTTTGAGAGAAAACACATATCATAGTTTAACCCTAGATGGCAAGTAAGCACCATATAGTCACTCACTCCTCCTCCCGAGTGGGATGGGGGAGAGAATTGGGAGGGTAAAAGTGAGAAAATTCATGGGTTGAGATAAGAACTTTGATAACTGAAATAAAATAAAATAACAACATCAGCAAATTGTAATCAAAAGGAGAATAACAACAACAAAAAAAAAAGCTGAGAAAAACAAGTGATGCAAATGAAAGACTATTGCTTACCACCAACCAACCAATGCCCAGCCTGTCCCCAAGTAGTGGCAGCCCCCACAGCCAGCTTACCCTAAGCTTATATGCTGAGCATGATGTCATATGGTATAGAACATCCCTTTGGCCAGTTTGGGTCAGCTGTCCTGGCTGTGTCCCCTCTCAGCTTCTTGTCCACCCCCCCGCCTTCTCGTTGGCAGACCATTATGAGAAGCTGAAAAGTCCTTGACTGCTTGGCAACAGCTAAAACATCAGTGTGTTATCAACATTATTCTCATCCTAAATCCAAAACACAGCACTATACCAGCCATTAGGAAGAAAATTAACTCTATCCCAGCTGAAACAGGACAACACATTAGAGATTTTACATAACAGGAATAAACAGAATACTATTACATGAAAGTTTGAGAGGAGAAAAGATTCAAAGAGCAAGTTAAAATTAAATTAATTAGCAAAAATAATTTTTAAACCTTCTTTCACTTAGTTCTTGACTCCATAAATAAGGTTTTTCACTTGATTACAAGTAGACAAAGTTGTTATAGAGATAGAAATCAAGCAAATGCATCTTTTAGCACATTCATAACACGTTGAAAACCATGTGCTTTGAAATGAGGAAATTTTTGTCAGGAGCTGCCAGGTAAGATAGAAATTATAGCAAATGGCTAAAAAAACCCACTATTAAAAAAAATCCATAACCTTAGTGGAACAGCAAATAATGCTTTTAGATGCTGAAGTGTGAAATAATTCTGTGATTTCATATTTAATTTCCATCTACTGACCTTTTCCTATGAAAGGAATACAATCCAATTTCTCTTTATCTCAGGAACTATCTTCAGACACTCTATTTTTAGCATCTGTCTTGTAGAGATCTTTTCTGATTGGAATATTTTCATTAGAGAGGACATTCATCTAATAGCCAGGAAACCAAGACTCTACCCTTAACTTCAGTTTGGTCTTTGGCAAATAACGAAAACATGACAACTTCAGTTATCCAGCTGTAAAATATAATTTTTGAGGCCTTAGAGAAGTGCAAGACATTGATTGTGTCTATTGATTTATATCAGCTCAAAATAGGATTAGACCCGTCCACTGAGCAAAATAGCTTGTTTCCCCTACCTCCTGAAAGGACCATTACTTTCTCTCCATCAGTTCTCTCTTTCCTTCCTTTACCTCTTCTTCATCTGGAGGACTCATTCTTTCCCCGTTCTGCTTATTCTTCTGCCCTCCTTTCTGTGACAGTGAACAGTGATGATGACATTTCCCTCTTGAAATGAGGAGCAAAGGAAAATGCCTGCTGGGAATAATCTAGACTTTACCTGCATACATAGTAGTTGTGCCCTCGATTTTCATCTGAAAATTATTTTGTCTAAAAACTCAGTCAACCTCCACAGGTGCTGCTGACATTTGTGCCTTCCATCAGAGCGGGAATATTTCTTCTCAAAATATTCAAACAATTTCAACTTGGAACCTGTTATGTTTCACAACAGGAGACAAATGTATTTTCACGAACTATATGGGAATCTCTGCTTAAGGTGCTTGGAGTGAGCATTCCTAAGGCAAGTAGAAGGGTTTGTAGAAAATTAACAGACTGGCTTCTAAAACCATATTTAGAAAACAAGACAGCTTTTGAAATAAATTCAGTCTAGTTACACTGTGATTTATTTAGCACAAAAACCTTGTGGTACTGCAATAAATCCACTAGAAATGTCTATATCTTTTCAGATATAATTGATAGAATTTTTCCTTCACTTTACAGACGAATGTCCACTTTAAAACAGCTTTGCACTAATGCTTTATGAACATAAATCAAGTCTTTTTTTTTCTTTTTAAATAAAATTTTCGAATTCCAGACCACTTTTCTGTGAAAATAGCTGCAAAACAAAGCAACTTCTCCTCTTATACGAGTCATCTAACATGACTCAGGCTCTCTTAAGTATCTTCAGGTCACCTTCCACAATCCATTCTCCCTAAGTCTGTTTGGCCTCATCGATTGTTTTCACTGTGTCCAATAATACACTATCTGTTGGGAAAAAAAAAAAAAAAAAGAAAGAAAGAAAACAAAAAACAAACAAACAACAAAAACCTCACCAAAGTTCACTTTATTCTCAAAACATTATACCACTTCTCTTTTCCTCTGGTCTCAGGCACACAGCAGTGGGAGGAAGCACAACAGCAAAGCTTCCTCAAGAGCACAGTGTAAAAATTTGCACTTTGGCATTTGTTGTGCACACAGGTTTTCTGCTATCAGTGAAAAGATGAGCAGTGTCAGTCAAGAGAGCAGATGAAGAAAGGATGGAGCCTCAGAGAAGTGATATTTTTCCCTTAAACCAGAGATGCTAGGAAAATCCTCAGGATCCATTTCTTTCTCCTACTTGTGAAGTAAGCTGGAGATGCTGTGGCAGAAACCAGTCTTCCCAGGCTTCACCCAGCTGTAAAGTATATGGTAGGCAAACACCTTTGCAAGCGGTGAAGCACAGGAAATGATACACAGAGAGAATGAATCTCCACCACTGCTAATAACGTCACATCTTTGTTGCTGTGGTTTTTATGCCTTAATAATGATGCTCCTCACCTTCTCTAGTCATGGATTTGCCATTATAGATATAGCACAGCACTTTCAGTCATGAGTACAGACCAGCTGGTGCCTTCACTGCACAGACGCGACTTCCATACAACAGAGCGCGAGCTGCTGCCTGACCTGTGTTGCAGCTGTGGGCTGGTATGCTGTGCAAAGCAAAACTTTCTTTCTAGACATCCAACAGTCACATCAACTCTTGCAAACTCATTGTATTAAGCTCCCCACAGTTTTTGACCTGGACAATGTTGTCTATCAAGCTTGTGCATATATGAACAGTGGAAAAACAGTCAAATGACCTCAGTAAAATTTCCATTCCTTTAGAGAGCAAGGGACTGCACAGGTGAGATAGAATAAACAGGTTTGCAATAATATGTTAAAATATAACTTGTATTTCAGAATAGAGTTAAAAATACAGATCAGTCAATAAACTGCAAAAATACAACAGACAGAATAAATTCCCCAAAAGTCAGGATTAATAACAACTGTAGTACCTAGTATTTGTAAGACTTTCTTCAAGATGTGAGAGGCTTTTAAAATAATAAAAAAATAAAATAAAAAAAAAATTGCTTAACTTTATATTGTTATTCCTAATTGGAAGAGAAATAGGCACTGTATAGATTATCAAAAAGGATATAATTGGCAGAGCTAGAAACCTAGTAAAAAAAACCCCCATACCTCAAAAAAAAGCTCGATGGAAAATTTTCTGAGAAAATTAAGTTTCTTCCCATTATTGAAAACATATTTTACTTCTAACTCATAGGAAAGTTAAGATTATGTCTGGATTATTTTAATTTCGTCAGTCCAGCTCTGTTAGAGCTTCTGTGGTACCTGCTGTAAACTGGTAATCACATAACATAATCCTATTGATGATTTCAAACTCTGTCTCTGCAGTTGGTCCCCATATTCCTGCGCTGGAACCTCAGCCAGTACCTCACTGATTATCTACCTCCCACCATCCCTGCACCTGGGAGGAGGTTTCAGCCATCTCTTCCTGCATGGAATTTTCCATTTTGTTTCAACTGTTCTCCCATCCTGGAACTGGAACTGTTCTGAAACACTTGAACAGAGCAGTCACATGCCCACTTCATCCTCATTTGCTGTCTAAACAACTTGGAGTCTTTTACTATAACTCCTGAGTATTATCTCTTTTCCTGTAACCCAGTCCCAAATTCAAATGAATCTTTCTTAAGCAACAACTATAAAAGCAGCAGACACTATTATTATGTATTAACTGACATGTACAGCAACTTGAATATTTTCCTGCCTTCACCAGTAATACTTCTCTCTATATTTCCAAGAAAGACTTTTGCTTTTTCATGGCTGTATTACATTCTTGGTTGAGTCACTTTGTGAGTGAGGAACAGTCAAGTTTTCCTTTTCCTCTGGTGTAAGCGAGTCCAGCTATTCCCACTTTATAGAAAACAATCAAGTACATAAACTTTTGCTTTGCTCTATTAGATTTCTTACTGCCTTTTTTATCCCCATGCTAAAGGACAAGTTATTCTTCTTGCGTAATATTAGTACTCTTTTATACATCTTTTATCTCTTTCCGACTTCTCTTGGGTTTCAAAAATAATTTTAAAATATGTGTTAAAATAACAGAAATACGTCAGCAGTTGTCATAGGTACTTTACATCCTTTAGACTGTAGGTCATTGCTATATTTTTCCTCCAGTTCAGCAGATTTATTTGAGAACCAGCAGGCGTGCACCTTAACATGCCAGTTCTTCCTGCGTGCTGGGCAAGAGCTGGAATCACTATACCTTTCCTTTAGATGAGCCTAAGGCTAGGGTTAGGACAAAGAGGATATCAAGTTAGAAACTACGACTCAAAGCAAACTAAGGGATGATGCTACTATTTCCTCTGAGCAGTACTTAATCTCTCAGCAGAATGTGGTCCCTGGCCTGTAAATCGGCTTAGAGTTCAGGCTGAAAAAAAAATGAAAGTCCAGAGCTACATTTGTAATTGGGGATGGAAATGTGCTGCAAAATGAAATTGAGTTGCAAAAGTAGTCCTGCAAAAAGAGACTGTCTGTTCCCTTTGAATGCATTAGCTCTGTATATTAAATTTATATCTTCCTTCCAGCTGCAGCAGCATCTGTACTCTTATTTTTGTCTTTCTCAACAGCCACATTCACCCTTTCGGCAGGGCTAACATAACTATCCCATCTTTATGAATTATGACCATGCCTAAGTATTAAGTCCCTTAGTCACATCCTAAGTGGATTCAAACACTGCAATTTACTTGGGCATAAAGCCATCACTGTTAGCAAACTCTAGCTAGTACAGGACACTGCAGCTGGTCTTCTCAACAACAGAAGCAATAGCAGCCTATTCTTCACAATCTACACTCATTTGTCATAGAACAGAGAGACATATTCTAGACCTGAGCTTTTCTACTCAAGGCACTCAGTTTCCCAAAACAGTGCAATTAGAATATCACTGAACATCTTCGAAAAGATGTTTGGAAACTGTTACGCCAGCTCCTCATTTGAAGATATTCCTTAGAAAGAAATGACTCTTTCCTAAGGCCAGTCCATACCTGGAACCAAAAGCTGTCACAAACCTCACCATGCCTTACTCCTGTGCAAAGTATACATCTCCAGCTCACATTCTCTAAAAAATACTCAGCAAAAATTATATTAAAAAAAACTATAGATATTATCCCTCAAGGGGATGTCAGGAGAGAAAGAAAGAAACAATGCAACAGCTTAGCCATCTCACTTAACAGGCTACTAGAAGTATTTGGTTACAATGGTAGATGCCTAATTAGTTACACAGCTAAAATGAGTCATAGTTCTTCCTGAAAAGGATGTAGCCAAATTTAAGTGCATATGCACAAAATTAGCTTCATCTTTTTCAACTCCAGTGGTACAGTCCAAATCCTTTAAAGCCAATGGAAAGGCTCCCACTCACTTTAGTCAATTTAACTTGTCCCTGGACTTCTCTTCCACAGTTTGTAAGCGAGTGGAAAAGAAAAATAAATGAATACAAATCACATGGTTGTACTAAGTAGACTTCCAAGTCAAAATAAAAAGCTGTCTGTAATTAAAGAAAAGCAACAGATAATCTGGAACTTTTTTGGAGTCTGGAGGCTTCAAAACAGCAGGACAAAAATGTCTGGGACATTAGAGAAAGAACAGCCTTAGGGAAACTGTTCTTTCTGGACCAAGAATGCTAGACAGAGGTTATAAACCTGTCCAAGTCATTTTCTCATAGGAGTACCAGTGCAAGCTTGGAGTTTTGGTTCAGTTTTGTTTTTCAACTCTAGGCAGATTAAGAAAAACCTTTATCTCCATGTATTTTATTGAAGAAAAAAAAAACAATTCTTCTTAACTCACTAACTTACAGTATTTCAGAAACAAGTGAGTAATTCTAGAAATAAAGTGAGAAATCTTAGTTCATATTACAAAAGTGCAGAGTAATAAAACTGTGCAGAGGTTCTCGGATGTGGTCTTCGTGAAGCCACTTGCTTTCAGAAGCAACTCAACCCCAGTGATGAGCTGAGTAGAATTTGTCTCTGGAAACAATCTTGCACGACCCATCCCCTGCCCTGGCCCATTTCCCCTTCTCGTAGTTCCGTGTATGAAATTACGATTACAGCTACCAAACAACTCATTTTGTTTGGATTAGGCACACTAAGGTCTGAAAGTTTCAAATATCATGCAGGGTCTCTGCTGGTATTCACATAAACCTTAACTTAAAAAAGGACATGTAGCGATTTATCCAACTGAGAATTCAGACATGTTAGTTTGCCTTTAATCTCCAGAACATGTTTGTTAACAGAAACATTGAGACAGAAATCAGCCAAGAGCATTGGAAGGAAACCAGCAAACACGAAGTATAGATGTGAAAGAGGAAAATATAGATACAAGCACTTTATGCTGGATGTTGCTGTAATTTAGTTATTCTTTATTTCAATTAGATTTACTGGAAAGAACCCTGAACTTCATTCAGGATAAACATCTGCTGTACCCTAATTATCTTCCTTGTTAGGTGACAACAGCACAAGATACACACAGAGAAAAAACAACATTACTGAGGTTGCAAAGCCAAACTCTCAAAAATTAAGAAATGCCAGATTTAAGGTTGCCTAATGCAGCTTCTGTATTATGATACAATCTTTAACCATGGAATTGCACTTTTTCCCAGACCTCATGCACTGCACTAGATAGTTCTTCTGTCAGAATGTCTTCAGTATTATGTTTTATACATATTTTTTCCAACATCTTACCTCATGCCCTTATTCAATTATATGGCCTTCAAACGTTTCATGAAATAACCTTTACTGCACTCTAAAAGGAGAGATGTCATTTTACAATGACAGACACATTAAGAAAGGGAAGCAGAAAGGTTAAACAGCAAGACCCAGATCTGCAAAGTGATTTCACTCATAATAAATGGGAATTTAAGCAACTAAAGTAGGTAACTCAAAATTAAATTAAGAAATTATTTATAAAACAACAAAACCAAAAAAGAAAACATCAGAGTATTTGGAGACTTAAAAAATGAAAGTTGAAACCTATGGTGTTACTTAAGGTGATCTATTCTAGCACATTTCTGGAAGAGAAACCATGTTATCTTGTTTTTAAGAGACATATATAAGAGCTGCCTTCCCAGCGTGATTCAATGCACAGAAGTAACATCATTAGCTTTGTCTGTGGCCTGCCTCTGAGGGCTGCTTCCCCTCTGCTTTGTCAGAAAAGTGACAGCTCTGAAGCATCAGGCAAGTGTAACAAGTGTTTTTCGGGCAGACCAAACAGCCCCGCAATAGGATAGAAACCATGCTGCTTTTTAGTTGAGATTTTGAATTTCCTTCTTCTTCCAACAATCAAATGTAGCCAAATCTTGAACCTTCGACATTGTGCCTTCAACATTTAAATCTCTGTAGCCTTCAAAGACAAAGCCTGATGAGGCAGGAAGGGAGTTAACATTAGCCATTTGTTGACCTAGCGTTTCTGGCTGAGAACAGCCCAGCTGATCAAATGCTGCAGAAAGTGGAGCCAGAGTTAGTGTGGATGAAAGCAGCAATACATCTGTCTCCTGAAAAAGCACATTAGACCCTGTCTCCATCCATCATTTTGAGATCCATCTTACTTTTTACTTAAAGCTTAGCAGAAGCAATTAAATACTATTATGTTAAGCATTTACAGTGAAAAAATAAGCCTACAGAATGTTATGCCACCTGCAAGTTCTGATCTTTTCACTGGTCACGCAAGGTGAAGCAATGAAAGAAGGTTGTGTTCTTGGGAAGGCAAACAGCCCGTTTGCCTTTTGCAGTAGAGGCTCCCAGAAGAACCATATCTGAATTTTTGCTTTTGGTTCTAAAAGCTTTATATCTTATCAATAAATCAAGGGAATGGGATAAAGCAAGAAAACGTAACTGGGAAAGTTATAACTTAGGAGCATATCAGACAATCATTTGTGGGTATTCTGTGCTCTTGCAGGAGTAAAACCAGAGGTAGTTCTGCCATTGCAGTACTGCACCTATGGGGGGGGGG